>PVKB01001693.1:0-42500 GCA_004027205.1 Ctenodactylus gundi | reverse complement strand
GGGTTCCATTCTGGTTGAGGCTGTTGACAATGGTGGTGTTATTCAAGTGCAGGGGCAAGGCTGTAGCTGGAGTCAATGCACATTTCTGTAAATTTTGTTGTAAGAATAAAACAGGTCTTAAATATAAAGCTCTTTCTGAAATGATAGGAGAAAACAAAATTAGGACAAAACAAAAAAGTAATAATTGAGAAATTCATCATCTGCAAACTAGAAATTTATTTTTCTTTTTTTGCATCTGTTTGCATTTATATATTTATTTCTCGCAAAGCCATTGGAGTTAGAATTGCCAAAATGGTATCTTGCACTTGAAAAATATTTGATTCATATATTACTGCTAATACTCTGTGCTTTGAAAAGGCCTTAGAAAAATATATAAATAATGCTTATGATCTTTGTACACAGAAAATGCAGTTTTGTATGTTCAAATGTTACATGACCAAAGCAGAGATCCCTTTATCAGAAGTAGGCTAAGGAAATAGAAGAAAGTAGTATGAATATCTGTTTCTGAAGCATTCTAATTCAAATCACTGTCTAAAATGACTATGGTCATCATCTGCTTTTGATTTAGGATAACAGATTCTTTCTGAATTTCTTGTATTCACCCAAGAACTTTGACTAACTTTATTATTACAAGTTCTCAAAACACACGATGCAAGAAATGTGCACTAATAAAACAGTGCAATGGTTGTGCAGGATGCACCACGTAGAAGGAATTTCCTGGAACGGGTCTGCGCTTCACTGTCATCACCATAATCTCTCTTGATATTCGTCACTCAAATCGTCAAGAGTGCCACGAGTCTCTGTTTGGAGTTTGTCAATCGTGCTGTCTTACCATGATGAAAAGAAGATAGATAGATAGATAGATAGATAGATAGATACTCAGGTATTTATCAGATTGCCAAACATTAACTTTACCGAAATAATTATGCTTATTTTTAAATATTTGATACTTAAAAATCATCTTTTTGTGCCTTGCCTTGTCCTTGTCTTGGTCAGTTCGTGTCTTCATTCTTCTTAGTATTTTGAACAATACTAATTTAAAATCTCCTTATATATGAATTATTATGAACTTTTTAGTAGAGATTTATTTGCCGCTACGTCTTCTTCGCAGTGGCTGCATTCCTTTTCCAACCCTCAGTTGCCCTGGCAACAGTGTGGGGACTATTTCATCTGATCGCCAACTGCGGACTTTGTGCTCAGCAGACTTGGCTGCTATAGGGTCTTGCGTGGACTTCCTGTCTGGAGCTCCCCTTACCTAAAAAGAATTTTGACTCTGTATCCAGACCCCAGGTCTTGGTTTTCAATTTCTCTTTCCACGTAAGTCTAGGCAGACGGCTAGGTTTTAATTCTCTTTCCGGGTGGTTGAGGTCACTCTGGTCTCCACGTGGGAGGGCAATATTGACACCTGAGTCGCCTTTGACAAGCAGGTTCTTGTGCTCAGTGCTCACACGCGCACCTTCTGGTTTCCTTTCCTGAAGAGCGAGCTCCCTTTTCAGCTAATAAGGCTGAATGGTGGCCGTCCAGCAAGTGCACAATGCTTTAATACTGGCACTTTATGTGTATTACCAGGGGATTTTTTGTGTTCTTGCTTCCAGTCTAGGAAACTAGAAACTTACTTCTTCCACCATTTCTGTCTTTGAAGCAAGATAAGTTTAGTAGTTCACACTGACCAAATGCATTGCCTTTTGTTTTTGGTACATTTTTTTTTTCTTTTTCACTAAGAAATGACGTTCCTGAAAGCTTGGACTTAACTTGCCTAAAGACGTAAAGATATACGTAGATGATACAAATACACACACACACACACACACACACACACACACACACACACACACACATAAAGATATTCTTCGTTATTGATTTTTTTATTACACATAAAATAAAGATTACCAACAATTCACATATCTGAGTATAAAATAAAAACTTTTAAGCATTGCCACTAATGTACTTTACTCAAATAATTTTATAGAGGCAAACACTATAATGTGAAAAAAATTGTAACAGCAAAATTTACCAGTTACAGTGTTATAAGAGTGAAAAGAATGTATTACCTTGAAACGTGACAAAGGTTGTAATTTTATATTTTTATGTTCTACATAAATTAGAGAAAAGAAAATAAAGCCACACAGTGGTTTCTGAAAAGAATATTCAAGAAATAGTTGCCACAGACAATCAGACCAATCTTCCTCCACCAAATGCTATAAATGACTGCGGCTTTGCATGTCGGGTCAGGTCCCTTGGAAAGGCTGTGTGAATTTCTAAGTTGCTGGAGGGAAAATACTATTGCAGATTGAGAAATGTGATCTGTATGTATGTGATCTGTCTGTAGATCTGAGAACTACCTGCACAATTGTAATATATATATATATATATATATATATATATATATATATATATATACCTTTTTATAAGCAACTTTCATGATTATTCACCTTGATCTAAATTTCTGAAATGTAATGCAATAATTCATGTACATTAATAGGTTTAAAAAGTTTTATGCAGAGGTCACCATATGCTGAAATGCATAGGACATATATAGAAGGCACAGGTAATCAGGAAGTTGGGCTAATCAACGTTTTTCATGGAACTCTTCCCTATGAAATATATATATATATATATATATATCAGAAGAAATACAGTAGTGCTTTGTTCTTTTATCTATACTAAATTTTTATTCAAGAATTTTATACTCCCAAATTAACTATACAATAGCTACAATTCCTGAAAGGTAAAATACAAATTGATAACAACAATTAATTTAAATTTTAACATTTTTCTAGTGGTGTCACTGCATTTGTAAGAGGCAAGAAGCAGCCTGCATTTAGCCCTCCTTTTTGGCAAGGTCTTGTTTTGCAGTCCAGATTGGCCTTAAAGTCACTATGAATCCCAGGTTGGCCTCAAACTCGGGGCAATTCTTCTACCTCAGCCTCCCAAGCGCTGGGATTAGAGATGCTTATTGCCACACCTAGCTTCCCAATTTTTTTTCTTTTTAAACTAAGGACAATCAAAAAACCACAGTGAGAATCCACCACCAACTGACAATTCCAGTTCACAAATGTGAACACTCCTATGAGAAATTTTGCTGTTCACGCTGAGTCAAATTCTCCTCTTCCGTTGTCACCTGACAAAGTCCAGTGTCAGGGATCTGCAAAGTCACATGTAAACAGGTGTTGGCTTCCAAGGCCCTCACACACATCCGCACTGAAGGGAGTCAGCCTACACAACTGCTAAGTCTTGTATAGTCAAGATGCTCATGGGACTTTTGCATCACTCCTTAAACACTGAAAGGAACAAGATTGTATCCTGTCTGCACTCGGACTTAGAAGTGGCCACTAAGCCGCAAGGATGATGAAAACCATGAACATCGGTAAAAGGGAATCAGTGCCACTTACACAAATGCAGAGAGATGCTCCTTTTCTGTCCACGCAAAGAGCATCGAGCGTGAGGGATCTGTGCCAAATAACTGTCCCATGTCCAGTAGACTGGCGTGGGCCAGTGGTTCAAGCAAAGACAAAGGATGTCTAAACCATTGTTTTCACAACAACCGAGAAATAATATAATTATAGCAATATACTTAGGGAAATTTTCCTTCCTTGTCACCTTCTGTTCCCTTTATCATTATTAAATTCCTCCCTGAGTTGCCAAAAAATGGAACTGTCCACCTTGAGCAAAGATGGATGGATTACCCTTAATTGTATGTGTTTAGATAGACTCAAGGTCCACTTGATAAATTGGACTTCTGAGAAAATCTAAGAATGGGGACAGTTATGGGACGATATAGATTTTAGATTGCATTATAAAATCTGTACCCTGTAATGTATAATTTAATAAGTTTTATACTAACCCTACTTGTATAATTTTTCCTCAAGATTGTCTACTATGAAGGTTTTCTAATTCTAGATGATTTAGAATGGATAGTGCATGTTTGTACTTAATATTCATACTGAGTGTTCTGCGCTTAAAATGTAAACAGTCAAGGACACAATTTCTTCTGCAGAGCTGGGGAGGAGAAGGAGAAATAAAAATAATTAACATGCACCATGTAGACGTATCAGTCTCCCAAAATGTATGTAAGCATGGATTGCAGAGGTACACTCAGTACTGGCTTGCATTTGGAGTGTCTCCCAAGAGCCTGATGTATCTGGATGAAGTAGGGAGTTGGGAGAGGAAGTGGAGGCTTGCTGTTGGGTGACGAGGCCTTGCTGGAGGGGGTGGATGTCGGAAGCTTGATCTGGAGGGATTGTGTCGACTTGTTGAGATAAGGGGGTGCCCAAGGAAGACATTTCCGGTGTGTGTTCCTGGTGTCTGGGCCAGGGGCACCTACCTTGGGCGTGGGGCCCCCAACGGACAACTTGAAATGAATAAAGGAAGGAAGAAGAAAGCTTGTTACAGCTGCTCCCTAGGAAGGCTCCGGCCTTGCCTGGGTCTGCAGATATGGACTTGCTCCTGCCCCACGTGGCCTTCAGTCCACAACGAGGTGAGAAGCTCTCCAGCCTCTGCACGCGCTTTCAACACTGCCTGCTGCCCGTGAGTGGACCCTGAAACATCTTGAAACTGAGAACTAATAAATCTTCCCTCCTTCAAATTGTGGATATTGAATATTTTGCCACAGAAATAAGAAAGTAACTAACGCATTCAAAAAATCATAAGAAAAATATTTTCTTCTGCAAGGCAGAGGGATACATATGAATAATCAGGTACAGAAGCTGAATCATTAGAATATCTGATACTGACATATCAAAATATCATCAGTTAAAGTAATAATTTTAATTTAGAAGTCAGAGTTTAGTGCTAGTAAGGTACAATAGTGGTAATGGGTTTAAGTCACAGAATTCAGAATTTTTATTTTTATTTTTTGGAATTCTTACACAATTTAATTTCTGGAATTTGTCATGTCAAATACAAAAATTCCTATTTGTCTTGTTTAATTTTCTTTAGAAATCTTTAAAATATAATTTCTCAATTTTCTGGTATTAAATTAACTAGTGTTTATTTTCAGATCAATATTTTCTGTTTTCTAATTCGACAAATTTTGTTAGAACAATTTTTTTACTTTCTTTGAATTCAAAGATGTTAAAATACTGTAAATACCGTAATGCATCCACAGTAGTCAGATATGAGCACTTGAATGCCAATATAAATGCTTAGTGAAGTGAGTCAGAAGCAGAAGGTGAAACATCGGATGGTCTCTCTGATATGAGAGACCCAGATCACAACTATCTCCTGGAACTTTACACGAAAGACAAAGCGAAAGAGGGGGATGGGGGGGAGGGAGGGAGGGAAGAGAGGGTAGTGGGAGGGACAAAAGAAGAGCGGGAAAGTCCTTGTCACTTTGACAAGATACGTAGGTGCACAAAATGCTCGACTCCATTGTAAACCTTAAATTCTGCACTTGTACATATCAATAAAGTGGGTAGAAAAAAAATAAATGCCTGATTGCAGCATAAGGTGTGTCAACATTTTTAAATTATGCTACCTTTCAGATCATTATTTTCTAAATACTCATTCTGTGTGATCATGAAAATGATCACTTTTTGGTAGAATACATAGGCTTTTTAAACTACATAATTTACACCAGAATAAGTTACAAGCCAAAAATCTGGGTGTAGGCAACTCCTTTCTGTACTGCTTTGTAAATTCCGTAAGTTCAGCCTTCATTCACACACACACACACACACACACACACACACACACACACGAAGTAGGAGATACAATATCATGTTCTTTAAATGCTGTGTTGACATAAATTTGTAAAATTGAAGAGAAAAAACTCTAAAAGAATTAAGCCTCTTAGCATAACCCTTACATGTCAACTTCATCATGTGAAGGAGGGCCTAGCCGATCAACAAGCGGCTCCCGTGTGTGTGGGAGAGTCGCGGAGCAGCAGATCTGGGTTACAAAAGCTACAGAACAGAATCAACGACAAAAAAACAGCTCTGAAGCCACTACAAGAAAGCATAAGAGAAACACGTCACAATATCCGAACTGGTAATGGGTGAGAATCCAAGCACATAGGAAACAAAATGACGGAATCAAAACAGGATGACGTCACACAGAGAACGGAATGAGAGACCGGGCACAGAATGGGAGAACAGGCTTGCAAACCAAGCGTCCAGCAAGGGCGTAGAATCAGAATGTACCAAAAGCTACAAAAACTGTAATGGAAGAAATTTTATTTGAAAATAGACAAGAATGCCAGACGGGTCTAAAAAAAAATTCAAAAATAGCCTGTAGGTCCATTCTCAACATCGCTAATTTTGTAAGAAATTCAGAAATTCAGCAGCTCACCCCGGTAAGGATGGGCATTGCCAAATAACTTGTCCTGGGGAAGACGTGGAGAAAAGAGAAGCTTCTCCCCTTCATTATTAATTAACGTAAATTGATAGAGCCATTATGGGAAAATATTAACGTTCCTCAGAAGGTCAGAAGTAGCACCTGCATTCTTTTACTGTAATACAAAAAAAATAACACAGGAAGTCTTTCATAAGGCAAGAAAACTATTCCAGGTAGAAATCTGAATCTTTACAACTAACAGGTAAGCACAGAAATGGTAAAAGGACAATTGCAAATATCTTTTTGTTATTTTTGAAAAAGTAATTGAGTAGCAAAAATATTTAAAATGCAGTAGGGACTTTGTAAGGTATACAAAAATTGAATTGAATGTGACACTAATATCTCAAAGAAAAAATTAGAATTACAATAGTCTTACATAGAAGGTTCCATTTTTCAATAGCATCCTTTATTTTTGTGGAGAGATGGAAGGGAGGGTACAGGGATGGACAAAAAAAGGGCGGGAAAGCCCTTGTCACCTTGACAAGATACATATGTGCACAAAATGCTCGACTCCATTGTAAACCTTAAATTTTGCGCTTGTACATATCAATAAAATGGGGGAAAAAGAAGATTCCATAATAATACTTGAAAGTATACTTTGTATGTTAGAGATTTATAAGATAAACCCTAAAACAACTAATAAAAATAGCAATTAATAAGAGATACCAGGTCAGCCATCAAACATTGTGAAACCAAATAACACAATTTTTATGCATCCCTGAAAGCAAATCATTTATCAAAAGCAAAATGTAAAAGTCCATTCTTCAATAGGAAATTAAAAACATTGTCTCTAATATGTATATATAATGTCTCCCCAAAGGCGCATGTGTTCAGAGCTTGACTGACAAGTGACACAACTTTAATTTTTCCTTTCTTTCGTTCTCTCTTTCTTTGAGACAAGGCCGCTCTGATTTCTAGGCAGGTCCTGAACGCACTGTAGCTCAGTCTGACCCCAAACCCATGATCTCAGGCTTCGGAATGCTGGGGTTATAGGCATGTGCCACTATGCCTAGTTTATGTGGCGATGGGGAATTGAACTCAGAGCCTTGTGATTGCTAGGTGAGCACTTTAGCACCTGAGCTACGCACAACCCTTGAAAGGGCAGAGAGTGTCAGGTCAGTGGGATCATGTCCTTGGATGAAACGGTGGAACCACAGTTCATCTATCTTTCTCGATTTTTGATTTCCAGTTATGTGATGAGTGGAAAAATTATGTGAGTCCTCAGTCATCCAATTTGTTTCCATGGAAAGAAGAGTCTCATAAGAAGACCAAAACAAGACTGTGCTGCGATTTTTGAAGACACCTGAAGATATCTGAGGGGTCTTTCTTTCTAACTGTATTAAATGCTGGAAAATGTCAGGATGCTGAGCCACAAAAGCCAGATCAAGCAAAATTATTTCTTGTTACGTCGAGTGTGCTGACAGCCTGGTAAAAAAAAATAATTTACATATACATGACTTACATACATGAATATGACGTTTGACATAGACTGAACCAACACCATTGCCTTTTCTAGAAGAAAATTCCCTAAGTAGCTTTCTTCATAAGTAGGACGAGAGGCACAAAATAAGGTCCTCGTGTATCTGTAGTTTCAAACTGAGACCAGGTGGTGTCCGCCAGATCAGGCAGCTGACATCTAAATTAAATGAAGAAGGCCAAAATGTAAGTGCTTACCTACACGGAGCACTGTGTTTAAAGCTGGCGGGTTTGTTGTTCTTTGGTTGGCTGGTTTAGTTTGGTTTGGTTTGGATTTGGTTTGTTTGTTTTGTTTTGTTTTGTTGGATCAGGAAGCAACTATATTTGTTTTTATTTTCCCATTGTGTGTGTGTGTGTGTGTGTGTGTGTGTGTGTGTGTGTGTGTGTGATGCACAATGGTTACATTGAGCTTGAGGATTTTGTTAGGATTTTGTTCACATATGTATCACAAATTCATGCCAGTCTCTCCCCCTTCCCGTTTGTGGCCCCCTGACCCCCAACTTCAAGCCCATTTAGTTCTATCGAGTGCCTGTATTCTGGGAATAAAAATATGGAAGGTGCCAAAATCCCCATCAACAGACCAATGGACTCAGAAATTGCGGTACGCGTACGCACTGGTGCACTACTCGTTCATAAAGTCAGAGAGGTCTGAGGATCTTGTAGGGAAACTGTCAACATGCGAAGTTTGCTCTCCATGACGTATTGATCTAGTGATCGTTTCCCGAAACAGCAGCTGGAACAGAATCTATGGCACTCACGTTAAAGGCTGAAGTTGAGTCTTAGACAAAAATGGGTGTAAATATGAGGAACTACCCTCCTTTCTGAGATGTGAATGAAATTGATGATGGTATCAGACATACAACGTTAAAATTCATATAAGAAATAATAACATGTAAATGATCGAATAGATTTGTGTGTCTGACAGGTTCTTTTGTGTCTAGAAGTGTTTGTTTCCATGATTTTTTGGTGCTTTAAATTTCTGAATTAGCAAACCTGTTCTGAATGACCGGATTTTTACAATATTATGATCTAAGTCTCACTACATTCAAATTCTTATAGACTAGCAGTCAATCTGTGGGAGAGAATAAATTCTGTGTCGCTGAGACCTCAGGTTTTGTGAAAAAGCTTGACATTTGGTGCCGATGTGACTCATTTTTGGCTCTTTGGATGGGCAGGACCCCAAAGTGCCCTCGGGAACCTCAACATGTTACCCCAAGATGCGTAGTAAAAGAAAACAAGAGGAAAAAACGATAAATAAACTTAAGCATGCTGTAGTGCGACCCTATTAATTTATTCAGTGTTCTTCATTTAAACTTTTATTTTCCCCAAGTATTTTTAATGTGATAAAGTATTTACCCATTTATTATTAGTATATATTTGCACAGTACACAATGGTCGCATTACACTTGAAAATTTTTCTCTCTCCCACTCTGTCCTTCAGCTGCCCTTGCGTCCCAATATCTCAATTAATTGATATCATTATTTATTTGTATTCTAGCCTTCTCATATTGGAGAAACCATGTCATATGTTATCTTCGAAGTCTGATTCACTTCACTAAGCCTAATGATTTCAAGTTGTATCCATTTATATATAAATAATTCATATCTGTCTGTCTTCACAGCAGTGTCATACACCACTGTGTATGTTTGTCATATTGTTTTAATTCATTGGTTATTGATGGATATTTTCGCATCTTCCATCATTGCACTTTTAGTTTCAAGTAGAAAAGAGAGCGCTTTTACTTTTATTACAGAGGAATAAATGCTTCTATTAGCTGAACGGGGGCCATGAAGTGGTTTTTCTTAATGAGATAAATACTAAAAGAAATGAGAATAAATGAAATTTGTGTGTGTGTTCTATTGAAATTGTGAATAAGAATATAATGAGTATGTTTGATGTAACAAATTAAGAATATATATATCTGGGAGATTTTATATTTTTGCCATTTTCAGCGATATATTAAGTACTGAATAAATTTGCATTATTAAAATTCTACATAAAATTTACACTATTCATTCCATCATTATTTTGATGTGCTTGCTATCACATAAAATCAAGTTGTTCTTTCATTTTAAAGACTTATAACTGCATTAAATATTTTTAAATGCTATGGATCCCATCTTATTTATATAAATCATATCACCAACACTAAAATTTACTTAAACATTGCCTCATTTAAAAATTACTTTCATTTCTATTCTCCAAATTTTCTAGATTTTTTAAAGGCAAACTAATCAATGTGTCAGTGTCCTTTGCATAAATGATGCAATTATCAAGCTTTCAAAAAATCAACTACTCTTATTATTTTGTGTATATATAACACATTTGCTAGCTTTCCGACTAGTGGTTTTATTACACTACTGGCCATTTACAATTAAACACACTTAATACACACAATTCATAACTATATATCACTAACAGCACTGTAAATTATCATTTCAATTATTCAGTATATGAATTAAGAGCTACAGAGATACTATCCTAAAGAAGAGAATGATAACTTAAAACAAGACCTTCATTAGAGTGGGGAAGAACTCACAGAAAACTAGATTTCTTAAGATTTTTAAAAATTTCTATAATTCACAAGGCAACTCACTTGGAACCTCCATCCAGACAGTGGGAGCTTTACTTCTGAATCCTTTGTTTCTACATAAAGGCCAGCAAAAGATGAAAACAAAAATCACTGTGATTCAGAACTGGGCATGGTGGCGCATGTCTGTAACCTCAGCACTCAGGAGGCTGAGGCAGGAGAACTGCTGTGAGTTAGAGGCTAGTTTGGGCTACATAGTGAGTTCAGGACCAGCCTGGACTACAGAGTAAGACCCTGTCTCAAAAAAAAAAATCATTATATTTCTACCTCATTCCTCCCGATTCCCAATAGGGCCAAACAGGGAGTGCGGAAGAATTGTAATGCTGATGTGCACAAAAATGCCCAAGCTCGATGTAACCAATGTGTATTGCATATATCCACTAGTAACAAAGAGGAAAAACCATCGTATTCAATTCCCATTCTTTTGACTATCTACTGTGTAGAATCCAGATGATTGACACTTTTACTGATGCATCTGATATTGTCAGACTACATATCTCTTTAAGCTATAAAAGCTTTTGTGTAGGTTAGTCTGAATTACTTACTAAAAGCAGCTGCAGGGTAAAACGCTTGAACCCAGATCAATATTGCATTGCCTGTTGTTGATAAATGGCACCTCGGCTGACCTCCACCACGCGAATGACTTTTTTTGACTCGGTTGGCAAATACTAGGTACAGCAGTGTGACTAACGATACTCACTGTCAAATACCCCCGGGCTGCTTGAGGTCAACAGAAAAATGAGCTAGTCAAAGAGATGCCACCAGCCAGGTGCCAGACCAGCAAGATTCCAGATTTAGGTTATGTTTATGTGACATTTATCTAATAAGCAAGGCCAAGCAGAATGATAAATGTTTTTCACTCTGTTTCTGCAGGAATGGGTTTATAAACAAGCACCTGCCATAAATCACAAAAACAGCATGTCAAAAGTAACCAGGGACCAGATGCATCTTTATAATTACTCGGGACATCTTGTGTCCTGCTTCATATCTTCACCCTCATTCTAGACCCACTACCTTTCCCGGTTTTCGGCAGGACCACTCTACCGCACTGAAATTTTAGGCTTATCCCCAGAATGCTTCTAGTGTATGTCCTCAGCTGGTTCATGAGTGACCATCAAGTTGTTCGGTAATGACTGGATGCCCGGTACGGAAATGTCACAGGTGAATCTACCCTCTTCTCTCCAATTTTCCAGCACTTTCTTTTTCACTAAATGTTGGTATTTTCTTTAAAACCGAGATATTTCTGCATGCCTGTTGTAGGCTACTGAATTTTAACTTTGACAAAAGAATGGCTAAAAGAAATTAGTATGTGTCTCAGCTACTTTTTCATTGCTGTGACTCAATACCCAATGCCCACAAATTTAGGGGAGGAAAGGTTTATTTCCGCTCACAGTTTCAGAAGGTCACAGTCCATTCAGGGGCAGCTGGCAACAATGGCAGTACATGGCAGAGGCAGAGGAGGAGGCAACTTCTCACATCACACACAGAAAGCCAAGTCAAGGCAAGTTGAGACTCGTCACCCAAGGAAGGCAGGAAGCAGCTTATATATCCCTCCAGGTCTCTTCCCAGTGATCAGCCCCTCCTGGATCCAGGTGTGGAAGGTGTGGTAAGCCCCCACTACATGCCTGTAATCCAATTTACATGCCTGTAATCCACCCCTCCAGACAAGGCCCCTATCACCCAATAGCACATGGCTCCATAGACAATCTAAAACATTCAAATACATGAGACCTTTTGGGGGACATTCCAGATCCAAACCACAATAATATGGTTTTCAAGGTGGTCACAAGCAGGTTTAGTGTGGAACTTTTCAGCATATTACACAATATATGTATGAATAGAATATTTTAATGACTAACAATAGAAATAACAACATAAGAGTCAAACTGTTTCTTCTGAAAGCCTTGGCATGTAGAAAAATAGTATACCAAGCTCTATCAACTTTATATTTATCTATTTATTTATTTATTTATTTATTTATTTATTTATTTATTTATTTTGGTGTAGAGTGTTATCAACCATCGGGACGGTTTGAATGGTTTGAGTGAAGTCTTAATTCCTAACATACATTAGAGCATATAGAATAAAATGAGAAGTCCTGCAGGAGTTTGGGAAATAAAAAAGATTGCATGTGATTTCCTTTAAAAAAATAAAAGGATTTTTGTTTCTCTGGCTAGCCACTTACTCAACTGACTTGCAGTGGCTCCAATACTGCTCCTTCGCTTGGGTTCACCAGAAAGCTTCGCAGAATTGCGGAAGGCGAGGTGCAGAACTGCTCAATACATGTCTCAGCACGTGTGGTCAGCCCATGCAATGTCCCCTTCAGGTCCGAAAGCTTACCTGCTGTGCTTGTCAAGCGCAAGTACGCTGTCTGGATCTGAATGCGCTGCGTCACTCGGACATAGTTCACCTGCTGCCTTTGCCATTTCTAATGACAGCCACCGCTGTCTGTGCGTGGACTCAGAATTTAAATTAGGCATACTTCCGCACTCTTATTTTAGTGGCTCAAATTACAACATAACTAATTTATAATTATGATATTGCTAGTGACTAATTAACTTATTGTTTTTAGAGTGCCATGAGGAACAACATACATTGCCAAAGGGAATATTTTAAATTAGTCAGTTTCATGAAGTATGTGAGTGGCCTGGCCAGTCAGGAACAATCAGGGATGAGTTAGGATTTCTGTATGTTTAATATTTGGGTGCTCAGATATTTGTTGATAAGTTAGAGGCATTAACTTATATATACATAAATATGTATATACACACGAATGTGTAGTCTTTTATTGTCTTCTTGCAATATTTCCCAATAGTCCATATAACAGACCTTAACAATGAAATTCTTAGCAATTTTATAAATAAATTAAAATAGTAATTCACTTAATTTATAGAAAATTAAAACAGTAACAGTAGCAGAAAAGCACAATATTAGCTATGCAGAATTTTAATAACATATGTCATTATGTAATGGAATGACTATGTGCATCTTTATACTACTTAAATGTTTAGAATCTTACACATATCATATAATCCATACAAACTATAAAAATTTAATAAATGAAAATACACAGAAGGCAGTGAAAATGGAATAAATTTGAAAAACATTTAGTATTTGTATATTTTAATTTGAAATATCTAGGAACATTAGTTCTTCAACAGTAATCACAGAATATTATAAAACTGGAAAAACACTAGAAACAGGGACTTTATGTATCTTTTATGTATTCTTTAAAATACATTTTTAACAAAAGTGAAAATTATTCCCTGCAAGATACACAAACTTTGGATTTTACAGAGCGATTTTTATTCAGCAGCTATCATTCAATAACTGTCGCTACTTTGAGAAGTCACACAAGACAAGATTTCATGTTACAGAGTCAATAAGGAATGCAAATGAACCCGCAATGAAATACCAATTAAATACCTACTAAAATCGCTGTAAGAGAGAAAGTCGGTGGTGTTGGTGTGGGCAGCTGAGTAAGTCGCCAACATTCTCACCGGCTGGATTAGGGAGTCCCCAGCACATCAGACTGCTTTCATTTAGTGACAGTTGTTTTGAAAGAGATAATTAAGTTAAAATGAAGCAGTTAATGTAAGAGCTAATTGAGCCTGACAAGTGCCCTTGTAAGAGGGATCCTGGCAGGAGGCTGAGACACCAGGAGCGGATATGTACTAAGGCGTGGCCATCTTCAAAGACAGTAAGATGGTAGGCACCAGGGAACCAAGGGACAAGCGGACCCTGCTGGTGTTTCGACCTTTGACTCCCAGCTTCCAACTGTGAGCAAATAAAACTCAGTCTGTGGAACATTTTACCGTAGACCTGGTGAACTAATGGAGTTGGGGGAAAATATGAAATGATCATTCGGTTCTTCAATGAGTATAACGTTGCAAGAGAAAATTCTGGAGTGTCCTCAGGTTGTTGACTGTGGCATTACCATATGACTCGCAGTTTCGTTTCTCGGTGTATACCCAGGATACGTGAACACTTACATCCACACATAGACTTGCACAGCAACATTTGTGGCAATCCACTGTGTATAGTTCATAAGCTGATGACTGGGTGGGTAATATCATTCTTACATTTGCATCATAAAATATTACCCAGAAAAAATAAGTAATAGGCATGCAATCATATGGATGAATCTAAAAAATCTAATTATATTATCTATAAAAACCATTATAACACTACATAAAATACGAATTGTTTTAACATGCAATATGTAGAATAGATGGATATAGGGTGGTGACTGTGCCGAGTCAGGACGGTGCATAGGAGTAGAGTGACAGCTAACGGGATGAGATTTCTTCAGGGTGCAGGATGGTGAGTGTGCTTGGTTCTCACATGGTAAAGATGGCTGATTATTTAGTATCACGGATGGCGTACTTTGAAGAGATAATTTATATATATACATATTTGTGTGTGTGATTAATTTTTATATCTTGATAGTTTACTGACATTTTGAAAGTATAACTTTATATTTCAGCCAGTTGGTATCTTTTAAACACTCCAACTCCTATTTGGCATGTTTAATCAGTTTACATTGTATGTATTTGAATGTAAATCTTACTTTTTGTACAACCTAGATACATTAGCATCATTTTCTGGCCTTTATTTTGAAATTTGCTGTTTTATATTTTTAAATTTTCTTATTCACTGTATTTATTGTTTTATAGGTTATAATCTTATGACATTTTAGAGGGACCCAAGTAGCTGTATCACACATTCTTGTGAATTTAAATTATTCCATCATGAATTCCTATATAGAGCAATAGCACAGAACATGTAAATTCTAGTTATACTCTCTGGAGCCTGGTCCTAGTCTCATTATATATGTTAACTCTTTCCATATTTAAGACATGAAGAATCATCTTTTGAAAATGGTATTAATATTCATTTTCATATTTCAAGTATTTCACCTTTCTATTAATGTTGCATTTTTTCATTACTGATGCTTTCTTTTTCCCCCACCACATGCATTCTTCAGTATTCTAGCAGTTTTTCCTTTGCAAGAACTCATTAATGTTTCTTCATAGAAAATGTTTATTTCCATCTAGGTTGACAATCAAAATTTTTTTCAAAAAGTTGGTGATAATAGCCTCTTGTCATTTGCCTTCCATCGATTCTATTGACAAGTCATCTGTATTTACTCATTTGAAAATCACACATGTACGGTTGGCCCCCTCTGCCTGGAAATCCTGACACCACAAATTGAGCCAACTGAAGGAAAAAAAAAAATCAAATGAAAAGAGAGAGAAAAAAAGGAAGAAAGCATCAGGATACAGGTCAGTGTGAAGGCCACGGAGTGAATATCAAACACTGAAAATAAAACTAAACAACAACAACAACAAAAAAAAACTTGAGATAATCAATTTAGAATGCTGCGTCCCGCAGTTACCGATGTTGGAGTGCACGTCCTGAGCTAAAGCAGCAGATAAAACCTGTTCCCTGCGGAGTAACAAGTGCAAAAGAGGAAACAAAACAAAAGGAAGACCCGTCCTGCATTCATGTCTCCCAAGAGGGAGGGGCTTCTTACTGATCCCACCCACTAAGTGTTCTTCTGAGTCTTAACTCACGGGCCCAATGTAGAACACAGATCCAGACGTAGTCACATCCTTATTCTTAAAGCTATATGGTGTAACAGTGATTTACATTTGTTAGCTGTTATTAAGTCATTACAGGTGATTTGAAGCATATGGGAGAATGCGTCGACTTTACGGAAGTACTGTACTATTCTATAAAAAGGGACTTGAGTGTACACATATTTCAGAACCTGCAGGGTATCCAGAACTCATGTCCATGTTGATACCATAAATTTCCCAAACTGGCCTAAAGTTGGGATCCTCTTGCCCCAGCCTCCCAAAGCTCTGGCATTATAAGCATGTGCTGTCATGTTGGGCTTCTTTTTACATTTAAAGTTTGTGGAGCTAGTGTGTTTTCTGTGTCGTTGTGCATGAAAATGCAATTCTACATTTTAAAAATACATGAAAATACAGCTCAATGGGTAAACATGCCCATTTCATATGTGTGTGCACATATATTTCCCATAGAAATATGTAAATCTATGAATAAATTAGCCGAGAAGCTAATCTACAAAGTCAAATGAACGTTCTACAGGCCTCATGGATATGTGTGTAGTATGTAAACAGCATGCTTTATAGTGGTGCACATATACTTTAGATGGGTGGTGGCTTCTTTGAGAGAAAAATATACCATAAGAAAGAGGAACAAATGAACTGTTCTAATCATGAGAATAACGTATTTCAAAAGCCCCTAGTTCATGCATATTCATGATATTTCATAAGCCTTTTAAGTTTTAAAAATATTTCATAGTAAAATTTCATGTTTTAGGGTTCAGAATGACTGTATCAAAGAACGACAAATTCATACCTGAAATTTGAAATGCAGAAAAAGCAAAAACGTAGTGAACTCTATATCTGATCATCTTTGGAAACAAAAGAAATCAAATTTTATCTAGGTTTCTCTGACAACTCTAGATGGCATGTTGAATACTTTAATGAGACAGAAAATGAAAACAAAGAATTGAGTTTTAAAACATGGAGAAAGGGAAACAGACTGACAAAATAACTCTAGTAATGAATATTATTAGCAAGTCAAGGTTTCCCTAAGTTAAATATCCTTGAGAATTATAAAATGCCATAGGAAACAAAATTCTCAACTAGAAATACAGACTCCATAAACCCAGTGAAGAGGCAAACAATTTCTGACTTACTCTATTTTAGCACAAATTCTAAAAACAAACTTCTCTTAACATTTTGTTCATTAGGATTCTGATGTCAGGATTATTGTTACTTTTGTATCTGATGGTTTTGCTGATCATTTCACAGCAGGACAAGGACTAGAAACTTGAGATATGAAAATTTACTATGCAATGTCCCTTTATAATTTTCAGCTTAAAGTTAGTCAAAATCATGCCTCTCTATGACAGAGAGTAAAAAAAAAGTATGCCTCTCTTACTTAAAAATTTAAAAATATAAATAATTAGTTATATTTTTGCTTATTCTTATTTTAAAATCTTGAAAATCTGATGATTTCAGAATTTTATGTCTAGCATTATTTCTGCTGCAGATTATTTTTTCATATTACATAAAATTTTCATTGATTACCTAATTGATGCTCCTACACCCCCAGCAGTAAATCATGTGAGTAATATTCCACTTTTCACTCCGTGTGTCTATCTCAATGATAAAATTGATTCAATTTTAAAAGAATTGTTATTTCATATGCATCCATTATACTTCTGGAAAAAAATCACAGAATTTCATTTTTTCAGGAAAAAAGTTACTGTTTAAGTCATTGTACCTTGAGGTGCCATGTTATCTGAACAAAAATATCTAAAAATACACTCACTTAATAGGAGATATATATATATATATATATATATATATATATATATATACTATATTCTGTTGACAAATGCATAATGACTCTGCCAGGATTTGAGAATAATATGAATACTAGTGATTACAAATTTTGTTTCCTTGTCCGTAGTTTGTATTTCATTAAAAGATTAAGAAATATCCGTTGTCTCTATAAAAAACATGTTGGTGTTATGAAAGGCAACAAGTCTGGGCTCTTCCCGCTGAGGTAACTGATGATAACGGATGTAGACAACACAGGATTTTCCCACGTGTCACTGCAAAGGTAGCAGATTCTGCCTGACGTTTCTACAGCAACTCATCCAATTAAGAAGACACCTGTCATCGTGACTGGATTGATAATCTGCTCACATGCCACCAGGGACTGTTTAAGGTTTCCAGAATGTTAAATCACTCGAGATGCTCAAGTTTAAAAATGAATATTTTCTTGGAATTTCGTCATTTACAAAAAAATGCCCATCTAATTTGTGTTTCCAGATTTTCTCAGTCACCCTGGTTTCCTTAGTTCTTAATTAACAATATTCGCCCAGGAAAAGGGTCTTTAAAAACCCAAGAACGAGAATCATTACCTGTTGTCTACCTTTCATTCTTACACCGACCCAGAAAGACTAGCATGTGTGTTCAAATGCCATTTTTGTAACAATGTTCGTGTAACAGCTTTTAGAATGCAAACTGGTTTTAGGAAACAACCTTAAAAAGCAGACACAAGAGCAAAGTTTGCAAAGCACCTTCGCGGGGTCTGTGCGTAAACTCTCGGACTAGGCCTCCAGTAGCTACTCTCTGGGGTTCAAGGTTTTCAACAGAGCGCAGTGCTGATTATGAGAACACACACACACGTGAACACACACAGAGCTTTTAGGCCATTCTTGTCCATACTTCTGCAACCAGGTTTGCTACAGGCTTCACTCTCCAAGAAGACTGTAGACATGTAAGAACTGGGACTTATTCACAAGTGTTTAGTCCAAGCATTTTTATGTGTACAAAAGACTATTTTTTTTTTTACAATGAAGGTCTTACGTTTTCTAAGTAGAGCATAATTTGGGCAGTTAAAGAAGATCAGTCCTCTTTTCTGCACATATTGCATTACTCAAGTAAAACTTTTTTTTCTGAGAATTGCCAATGTATATTGGCTAAATGTTTGATGAAGTTTCTACACAGATGAACAATGTACCTAAAAGAAAGCGTGTGTTGTGTTGTGAAGCAGTGCGCATTGGACTCATCACTATTTTCTTACATGTTAGATTACCTAGCATAAAACACCAAGCAAATACATTTGCGATTCAACCTGTGTTATGTCTCATGAATTTGTAGGCATTAAAAGAACATTTCCATTGTTTAAGGTTGGTGTCTACACGGTGTAAAAAATAAAATGCTCTCGCGTGTGTGGGGGTGGGGGGGTGGGGTGTGTGTGTGTGTGTGTGCTTGCTTCTAATTCTTTGTTGTTCTCCAAATACCGTTCTTAGCATGAAAATGCAATCTCAGGCAATTTGTATATATACTTTCAATTCGCTTCTACCTATTGAAGTATAATTATGTGTTTCTTTATATTTAGAATATTAGACTGTTGTAATTCAGGGACCTCTATTTTTAATAAATATTCTAAAATTATACACACTATTTCTACTCATTATTTTGCTTTGCTTTGTTTTGTGATACGAGGGACCTAGCCCCAATGCCTTCAGACTATCCTACATCTGCAGTCTTTCTTTTTTTCTTTTTTTTTAGGTGGCGTCTTGCTAAGTCACAAGGCCGGGCTTGAACTTGTTATCTTCCAGCCTCTGCCTCCCAGGATGCTGGAATGAAGGGCTTGTGCCAGCAGATTAACCCTGCATCTGTTTTTTGAAACTTATCTGTAATGACAGTTTGCTGTTTATGGCCACGATATCTTATGACAGTGTGTGCTGGTATTGTATTTCACTTTGTCTTTTCTCATGATCTATGTTGGCATTGACGCCTGAGTGCCTGCTACTCCTGGAACAGTGTGAGGGCTTCTCTGGAACTCACAGGTAGGTGGGAAGGTGCCAGGCTATGGGGAGTTCCTCTTCACCTCCACGAGGAAATGCAGATGTTCTCCCGGAGCGCTTTGAGGACACAGTCCCACCTTCAGCACAGGAAGGTCCTCACTTCTCTGCAGTTCCTCTAGCTTTCCAATTATACAGTTTTCTGGCAATTGTGATCTTTTCAATGAAATATTCAGCATAGGCAATGAATAGTTTTTGGAAAGGGGTAAAAATTATTTTGAGCAGATGCTCACAAAAATATTCACGTTGCTCACATGAAGAAATGGGAGGCACTTGAATTTTTGTAAGCTCGAATTCTAGGTGTATCACTCATGATTTTATATACAACAAAATATACATAAGGTGGTGGGTTAAAATTAACAATTCAGGATCAGTTCATAAGGATTATAGAATTACATTTAAAGACAAATTATAAAGTAAATGTTCTGATTTTAGTTTATTCACTATTTAATATCCAAGTTTTGCTCTGAATCTCTAAAGGTGAGGTTTATCATTTGAACCTTTTCAGGATATTACCTTAATACTGTCCAAATACATGTATAAGAAATTACGGATGTGATACATAAAGATTAGTAACAATAAGTTCAACTTTTCAAGCATTCGGCTTGCAAGTCAAGTGCTTTAACTACTGGATTCCTCCTCCAACCAAAGTAAATTGCTTCCTTTGAGACAGGGTCTTGCTCTGTAGTCCAGGCTGTTCTAGAACTCAGTGTATAGCCAAGGCTGGCCTTGAACTAACAGAAATTCTTTCCACTTCATCATCCCAAGGGCCGCACTTACAAGTGTGGGCCACCACACTTAGTTTACCTCTCTATTTTTATATTCAATTGGAACCCTCACCATACAATCTATCCTCCTGATACAAATATTAATTTACAATGTATAATTATTGGCTATAAATAAACGGTACAAAAGATCCTCAAACTTTATTCCACGTAGCCAGAGCAGAACTTCTGTCCCTGTAATAACCCCCTGCTGACCCTCTACTCAGTTTTTGGCATCCACCATTATACTCTTTGATTTTATGAGTTGGACAATTTCATATCTCTAGTGTAAATAGGGATGTTACGTGTATTCATTTTTCTTGTTGTCTAGTTTCATTTAGGATAATATCCATAAGTTTCCCCCATGTTATTGCAGTTGCAAAATTAGCCTTCTTTTTAAAATTTTAACGGTGTTCCCCTTTTGCAGGTAGATCAGTTTCCTTATGCATTCTTCCGTTGGTGACTATTAAGTTGTCTCTATGTGCTGGTGATTATAAACAGCCTATGGTGAAAGCAGTGGTGCTAAAATCTCCTTGAGAACCCAATTTTGAGTCTTTTACCTAAATCCCTAGAATGGACAGCTGGTTCTTATGGGAGTTTTATTTTGAAACTTCAAAAGAACTTGCCTACTGTTTTCCTAGTAGCTGATCTGTCTTTATTCCCCTCAGCAGTGCACACGGGTCCCCGTGTGAAGGGTCCTCATCAACACAGGTCTTCTGATTCGTTGGTAACAACCAGGCAGGCAGGCACGAAGCAGCATCGTCTTGTTTCCATGAGGGCTGGTGACACTGAGTATTTTTATATACACCCACTGGACATCTCCGTGTCTCCTTGAAGCTTATGCCTATTTACTCAATCCTTGCTCTTTCTACTACAAATGGAATCATGCTTGTGCATTTGCCGTAACAGGCAGCCCTGTACAGAATCAATGAGGGATATTAGATCACGGTCTGTATGCACAGCATGTCAGTGCCACGTGGCTGATGATGAAACGGTTTTTTCCTTAAAGCTACAATCAGTCCCATCTTACAACATTACATCATTATGAAAGCCTGACGAATTGTGTAGCGCTCATTTATTGTGGTTTTCCATTTACTTAGAAGAATCTACCTCAGTTTTTGTCCTAGTTGAAGATACTAGGCTAATAATATACATGAAAATGAACTCAACAGATAATATTTTTAAGAAGTCTGTAATTCCCGGACATAATCTAGTATGTGTGCATGTAAGTTAGTCTTAATTCATGCCAGCATCCTTGTTACCTTGATGCTATTTCAGGTAAGAATACCAATGATACATTCCATGACTACACGTGATATCGAGTGTCCTGCCATGTGCCTTGTCAGTAGCTGTATGTCTCTGGGTAAATATTTTATATTCTTTTTTATATTTTTTTCATCATTGAGAGTCAAAAATTTTTAAAATTGCTACCTCAACACAAGCAGCTGGGTTTGTTTTTGGAACAATTGACCCACATTATAAATATCACGTAAAATGTATTTTGTAGCTAAATGTCTAGTAGTTCACATAGCTAAACGCATATTTGTTGAAATTAAACTCAAACTGTCTGGCATCGGTGCTCTTATTAGAGAATAATGTTAATTATATTGGTATTCTGCTCACATAACTAAATAGACACATATCTCCAAAGTGAAAATGTTTAAGCAAAAACAAACAGCTATTTATTAAAATGAAATACTCGTGTTAATTTGGTATTCATTACCCACAACACCCGTTAGTGTTTCTGTACAGTAGTTAACAATTCAACAGACTCTTCACGATAAACTGTTTGTTAGAGACAATTAAGTCTAAGTTCAATGGGGTGGGAGAGAGTTTTCTTTTCAATAAACTCTGAAACATATGCTGTATTTTAACACTGTGTAGCAGAATCTTTAAATATTTACAATGGTTGGCCCTATTCTCCCTGTCTCTAGCAACCGCATATTCCACAGTGCTATATATTTTTAAAGATACATCTTTTAATCTTCAAAATGTAAATAATACAATACATTCTTCCTGCACTGTCCATATTTCCCATTTTAGGAAGAGAAGAGGAATCACTTGCTTCTGTTTTACATCACATACTTTGATGACAGTTGTGTGGTCAGACATAAAACTATCTTGTGAAAAATTGCATTAGTTGGAGCTTTGAAAAATTCTACCTCTGTCAATGGGAGATATTTGTAAACCATCAGCAACACCTGTCATTATTTGCACTCCCTGTCTTCCGTTGGATGTTTGGAGCTTCTGGTCATGTACTTTCTATTTGAAGCAAATTGATTAGGTATCCTAACCTGCCCTCCTTTCACTAGTCTTCTATCTCCTAAGAAGAAATATTTAAACATATTAAATTAATTACTACTGTTATGTAGAGGTTTTTAATGTCATTTTTGAATATATATATTTGTGTGTGGATATATACACATATATAGTTTATATACATATGCTATGAATTGTATAACATAGTAGGATTTCCAAGGCTCTGTAACTGTGAGAGAAAAATGAATCTTGTTGAAGTCACGTTGTCTATAAGCTACATATTATAGATCTCATATATATGATACATGCTAAATTATATATATGAAGGCATGCAAGTCTTTCACGTACGCACCCTGAGGAGAAGCTCACCTTATTAGCCATCCACTGCCCACTGTGTGCCTATCATACTGCCGAGACTTGTGTTTATTACATTTTTTGACAGAGGCAAAGAATGGGAAAAATCATGGTTCCTAAATCTCTTGCCTGAAAGACTTCCGGGATACACTGTAAGGGACTCTTGTGCAAAAACTAGATCAAAATCCCTTGACTGTCCTGTTTATATTTTTACAAACAGCAATAAAAATGACATAAAATAAAACATTGTTTATTACTTTTCTATCGCTATATAGCAAATTAGTCTCAAATTTATATCAAGCAAAATGTTGTCATGTCACAGATTCTGTGGATCAAGAATTCTCCCGTGGCCTCATTTCACTGAAGAACCAGTTGAGTGCCGTGGTTCAAACCCTTCTTAGGAATCTGTATCTGGTTCCCAAACCAGTACTATTGTCTTCAAGAAAGTGTCAGCTGAGAAGGATGCATTTCCCCACTGACTCTCTGGCAACAGGCAGGTCTCTGGTCCTCGACCCTTGCTGTTTTCAGACATCAGTTTTTTTGCTCTAGAGGTCCGTTTTAGGCCTGCACATAACATGCAGTTTGCTTGCCCCTGAGTAATTCAAGACACTGAGAATTGAAACCCACTGGACAGAATCCAAAGTCTTCTGGATAATCTCATTAGATAACTAGTACATCATAATGGCTACCACATTAGATTTATTTAAAATTGGTCACTACACCAAAATCTGTCTCATACTCCAGAAAGTAAACAACACAAAGACATAAGTCCCAGTGAGTAGAGTATTCTGCATCTTCTTAGAGTCCAATTGCCATTTTTCAAAAAAACGCACTAAATAAAATATCGAACTATTATTTGTATCCTTGCTTTTTTCATGGACTTTTATATCTTAAAGGTTTCAGGAGATGAACAATAAGCATTGATTTTAAAACGTATTTTTTGGGATTAGAAAACATTTCACCTTCCCTGTGTTCATTTCTGGGCTTCCTCGGAAAAACACGCACGTTGTAGGAGCTTGGCACACTGCAATCAGAGCATTTTATCATGACTTTCAGAGAGAAATTACCTCTAAATTATGCAAATTGCCTTAATCAACTGGATAAACATTAGTGTGAACAAAACACAAAGTGTTTTTGAGAATTCATTGATATGCAAGTAGTCACGTTCATCATTCTCACTGTGAGTGAAGAGGCTACAAGAGACCCAAAGAACATGGGTTTTCCATTTCTCTTTCAATGCTCAGGTATTTATGCATACCTCGTGGCATTATTGTTGTTAATATCAATTTTTTCAACAGTGTATATATAGCCCATGAAGAAATAAGTTGCCTGATTATGTTAAAAAATAGTTGTATCATTTTCTATAATTTATGATTTTATGAATAAAGAAATAGAACTGTTTCTTTCAAAATGAGAAACATGTACATAAATATGAAAAAGAAGGATGTAAGAAAAACATTCTGGAATGTCAAGTTACTTATCAGTAAAAATGCTATTCACAAATGTTGACAATACAGAATAATGAGGTTTCTTTAGGGAACTAGCTACATGCATCAAAAATACCTTGAACGTTTTAATGCCCACTGTTTTCTCACTTTTCTTTCTCCTTCTCCCTGACCATCTACCTGATCTTCAAAAATCTGTTTCCTAGTTTCCACAGTCAAAATTGCTCTTAAAGTTAAGGAAAAAGTATCAGCTAAAGACAAGCATAGAGAAATCATCTTATTTTGTCTTATGGGATGCGGGAAACAAGTGCAGAGGTTGGAAATGATTTTATGTCTGTGTTTATTCGTTACTGCCTCTGGATCAATAAGAATGAGAAGCTTTGGAAAGCAAGGTCTCAGGAATGTTATTTGCATATCACCCTCCCCCCATATGACTGTATTATCCCAAAATATTCCTTGAAATGATGGTTGATTCTAACATTAACTTTGAAATGCCCCCTTATGCATCTAATGTATTTCTATGAATGAGAATGGAAAATGGCCTCATATGTGTTCATATTGTACTTCCCCTGTGCACACTGATCTTTTATTGAAGCCTTTGGAATGTTTATTTTCATTTGCTTTTAAGAATTTTATTTACATCTACAAACATCTCCTTGGAATTCAATCTCCAATAGTACAATAACATCTTAGATTTTAGGTGTCAATCTTCTCTCCTTTTGTTTACTTTACATGTAATGATCTATATTTGAGACTTTCATTTTAATAAAATATTTCTTAAATGAGCAAAATCTTTCCAAGTGCTAAGTACATGAGTTTGATCCCCCAGCACCACATAAGGTGGATGTAATGTAATCCCAGCACTCGGAAGGCTGAGACAGGAGAATTGCCATGAGTCCAAGGCCAGCCTGGGCTCCATAGTGAGCTCGGGACCAGCCTGAGCTACAGAATGAGGCCCTGCATCAAAAAAGAAACAAACAAAAAGTAATAATAAAATAAAGAAATTTTCACAAATATTTATTTTGCTCATAAAATCTTAAGTTGCCAAATGTTTAGCCACTTTCCGTGGGAACCATTCCGCAATGCATTCTGGTCGTTGTATACTTGCTAGCTAGTACCTCTTTTGCTCCTGCACCTTGGAGTCACTCGTTTGCATGACTAGAAACTATACTTCTCTGTGAGTACTCTATGGGATATTTGAGTTGCCATGATTTTAAAAGTCTATATACATTTCCGGTCTTGTTGCTGCATGTAGAATTCTCCCAGTTGGAATCTGTGATGGATGGCGTGCCAACGGCATTCTTGCACATGGGAGTCATGCACGTATGAGCTGAATACAAGGCCAAAAAATAAAATTTGAATCAGAGAAATACATAGGAGAGTGTTCACTAATTGCTCTAAGGTATCAAGACAGTATTCTCTCTACCTGGGTCACATACTTACATAAAATCCTGTTGGCAAAAGCTTCCACATAATGTGCCTTTGGGACTGACCATCGTGGGACACAATTGGATCTTATGCAACCCGGGCCACAGGTGTATTCAGGGATAGGACACCTGTTGAGCAAATTTTGCCCCATATCTCAGCACTGTCAGAAGCACATGCCCATTTAAAAATTATTAGCATTGGGTCCTATTTACTGCCAGCATACTCTTTCTATCATTGGTGGTGAAGCATTTGTTCTGGAAATGGTGTTTCTAGTCTGGATGTCTGAGGTTCACACTTAACATTTTCACTACTGAAATAACAAAGCAAGCAAACAAGAAGATAAGATTTCTGAAATCAGCGTTTCCCATTACGGCAATTATGACCAGGCACAAGTTAGTTCTCCCTCTTTCTCAAGTTGTACCAGGCATAATGCAATCATGTGCAAAGCGGGGGGCAGCAGTGGAAGACGACAAGGGCAGCGAACCTACCGAGCTGAGTGGATGAAATGCCCAACACTTCCAAGTGCTTCGTGAACACAACATGCTCTCTGTGAAAGACCAGTGTAGGGTATTTGTCATTCGAAATAGCGTCTGAAGAGACATGATACAAATACCGTTACCGACTTATTTTTTTTAGCAATTTTCAACTACCCAGCAGCATTTAGCAGTGGCTCCCTACTTTGCTGGGATGAGCCAAGTTGAGGAAAGTAATAAGAAAATGCTACTAGGCTTTGGAGATAAAGACCCAATCAAGGCTGTTTTTGTCTTAGAATGATTTTCAAATTTACACATGGGACATTTGGCAGCTACAGGCTGTTGGTACCAAGACGTAGCTTCCTCTGGGCTTGTTCATAAGCAGTGGAGTGCAATCTAGAGTGTCAGGAGTTTCAACCACGCTTTCAAGGCTACAGACTTAAGTTTTCATTATTTTGGACCACTAGGATCGTGGGAAAGGACATACAAAGTTGTAGCACTATGCTCACTCCTTGTTCCTCCTGCTGACAACTCCAAGGTCTTAGAAAAAAATTAAATTAAGCAACCAAAACATTCAAGTTTTAAGCTACAGGCCTTAAAGTAGAGGCTGAGCACTTCAACTAGGTAGTAGTAGGGACGACTCACCTGGAACCTCCCAGGACTGAAAAGTACATTGATTCAAGAGGGCATCCATTCTCTCCCCAAGGCTGTAGAAGACTGGCAGCTTTTGTGATAGGAATGAAAATACTCTGCACTTGGCCAGGTGTCTTGGGGCTTTTCAACTTTAGCAGCTTGTTTGCCGAGACATGGAAAGAACCGAAATTAGGTCTCAGAATCATCTGATGAAAGACCTGATTGTGGTCTCCATGTTTCCACTGCCTTTCCATCCTTTCACCAGTAAGCATGGCCATCTTTTTGGCTCATCACTGATGGCACAGAGAGATCACAGTATCAGAACCTAGGCTTTCTGTCTGAAGATTCTTGTAAAAATCTAATTCATTTTAAGCAGATTTTTTAAAATCTAATTTCTCACCCCCAAAATATATGTAAGACAATAAATTTATATTTTTATGAGTATTCTTTTAAATTTGTAGAGCTCTGTAGTTTTGAAATATGCCTAACTCAATTTCTAAATAATGACTCTACAAAATACACTATATAATATATTATATAGTGTATTTTCATAATTAGTTGAAGTTTATTTTTATAGGGATGATTGTTAATGGAGATAATATATGCAAAATATTTAGAACAATGAGGTAAATGATAAATGTTCATCACATGCTTAATTTATCAAAAGTGGCAATTTATAAATATTGACATCTGTATTGATTATAATTATTATTACAGTTATTAATATCATTATAACTTCATATAAAACATTTTATCTTTCAATAATTTGTGTGATTTACAATAAATGCTTTCTGTGGTATAATAACACAACCTATATGGTAACGTATTAAGTAAATACTCAAGATTTATTAAGTAAGCATTCCAGTTATTTTCTGTAATAAAAATAAAAAGAAATTTTTAATTTTTCTATGTTTCAGCTTATAAGTTTTTAGGCCTTTATTTATAAGATATAAAAATCAGAAAATTTATCAATTAATATTTTCATTAAATTTAAATGATTCAAACTACAAGTAATACTAAACTAAGCAGAATCCTTACTTCTAAAATCTAAGTTTCTAGAAGCATTATTTCTTATTAAATATAAAAAAGATTCTGGCTTACACTATTAATTAACCAAAACTTAACAAACTAAATATTTTCTGTTAAAGAGCTGATTGCAAGAAACATTTTCTATGTTTTTATTTAGATTCTGGTATACATAAAAAAATCTAAATCAAAACAAAACTTCACAAACAGTGGCTGAAATCTTGTCAGCTTTCACCCCAATACAACACAGATTCCCAGTTCCCGTACATAAATAATTCGAAATTAAAGTTTAGAACATAAATGTCAATAAACCATAACCACTACCCATCTCTACTGATGGGTTTCGCTATGGCTGGACCACACATAGCAGACGTGCACATCCCATAGACAGACTGCTCAGAAAATTAAAGCCATGGGGACTATAAATTTAACAAATACACAAATACGAACATAGTAATGCCAAAGCACTAGGACCATTTAAAAAAATGTAAGATGACATGTTAATACATCTAATGGTTTTCGATGTAAGCCACTCTTCATTGATTTATAAAGCTATGGTTTTATAATTCTTTTAGAAAGGAAGATTTTCTACTCTGCTGCATACAGCAGTTTCACTGTAAGTTCTTGACTATAAGACGATCTTCAAATTCTCTTTCAGAGTTTGACATTTTCTCATGAGGATTTCTCCAGGAAGTCAGCTTGTATTTTCAGTAGCCTTTAGTGCTTCAGTAGCCTTGTGAAGCTCCTTAATAACCAAAGACAGAGCTTCCGCATTAATGCCTTGTCCAAAAAGTCATACACAAATAGAGTTTTCATATCTAGGCAAGTATTCAAAATTTTTTGAAATCTCAAGCACAGTGTCCATGTGTCTCTCCCCGTGTTGAGGGTCGCCACCGCTGCCTTTGCCCCCTACACGGGGCCACAACCACTCGCCATGGCTGGGGCCGAGGGCAAGACAGAAATTTCTATGGAGGCTAGATGAATGGCTCACCGTTGGAAGCACGCATAGGCAAGTGCTAAGTACCTGAGTTCGATTCCCCAGTGCCACATAAACTGGGCATGGTGGCGCATGCTTGCAATCCCAGGTTGAGACGGGAGGATTGTTGTGAGCCCAGGGATTGCTACGGCTCCGTAGAAAGTTTGAGACCAGCCAGGGCTACACAGTGAGACCCTGTCTCAAATAAATAAATAAATAAATAAATAAATAAATAAATAAATAAATCCATGGAAAAGAATGTCAAGATAGCATGTAGATAGTCTATGGAAAATACAAGGTCAACTCTGTGTTGGAAACACCTGGAAAACAGTATCTCCAGGAGACATTCCAAACCAATATGAGTATTCATAAATCACGGTAACTGTTTGTACACTTGAAACATGTGAGAAAAATGATACTATAACGCTGTGGTTTTCCTCTTCAACATTCATAACCCCAGGCTTTGCATAAGACAAATATTGGATAAATGCTATAAAAAGAAGACCCTATTAAACACATGACCAGCACTCTTCAATATTGTCAAAGTCGTCATAAAAACCAAAAGTGTAAAAAAGTGACTCGGTCCAGAGGAGCCTGAAGAAAACATAAAAAAACCTTTAATATTATATTATATCTTGGAAAATATTTTGGATTAAAAAATAAAGAGAAAGAAAACCTTAGGTATAGTGAATATAGATTTCAGTTATATTCCTTTATATGAATACATGTAAATATTTCCTAATTGAGTAAGATGTTGATATAGCACATTAATTACAAGCCTCTGAATGCAAGTTGTCTATACTATTTGATCATTTCTTCTAATAATTTAAAAACTTTTGGTTGGGTTGGGTTTATAAATCAGAGGAAGAGTGCTTGCTTGTCATACATCAAGACCCGGGTTTATATTCAGCAGTGCCCAAGATAAAATTTAAAAGTATAATATCATGGAATTCCTTCCTACTTTTAAGTTCAGTCAAAAATCACTTAGGTCTATCTAACAAGCAAAATTGAATTTTAAAATAATTGACGGTAAGTGCCTTAGGGACATTTTTCATCACACTGAAACGTATACCAAGGCATTTCTCCCCGTGTTACTGAGTCCTGCCGCATTGGTAAGTCCCAAGGCATCGCCACGCACAGTACTTCCTACATCTAATATCCTGTTCCCCCAGGGCCAACACTATCATTGGTCCAGTGTCTTTGTTAAGTTTAACACTCAAAGTTGTTTCTGCATGTTAACTAAAAAGAAATTAACAATAAAATTTCATTTAACATTTTCTTAAAGCTAATCACGATCAGTAACTAAAATACTCTTTATGGAAAGAATTAAAAATGAAGATTTAAAAATAACTACAGATGATTCTAAGTCCTTCACATACCATGCAAATGTGTAACTCAGATTTACACATGCGGTATGATTTTTTTTGTTCCTTGTTGACTTGCATAGAAATGTAAAGAGTATGTTTTCTTTCTACAATTCACCATAGGAACCTGTTAACCTTTTGTATCGGGTCAGACCTCTTTCAGAGAGTTATTGGTCTTGTGAAATTATTGAAGGACTTTTCATGGAGACTGAGAAAGGCTAACTTAGTTCATGAAATGCACTTCAGACAGCACATTTTAACTTAGAACAGTAAACATCACGTGTAGCTGATGTAATTTACCACTGTTGTATTCACTCATTAGGTCTGCTCTGACAAAAATACCACAGACTGAGCAATTTAATAGAAATTTATTTTCTCTTACTTCTAGAAAAGTTTCACGTCAAAAATTCCTCAGTTTTGGCTTTTTCTGAGACCTTCCTTCATGCTCTGTAGGTGGCCAGTGTCTCCCTGTGTGTTCATTTGGCCTTTGTTGGGTGGACACATCCCTGGTGACTCTTCCCTACATAACAGGACCAGCCACAGAGGATTAGGTTCACCTCTGAGAAAAAATTTTCGCATAACCACCTTTTTAATAGACCCAGTCTCTTTAAAAAAATACAGTCAGATAGGATTTGGTGGGAAGACTGCACAATTAAATCTATAATGGTTATCAAAATAAAAACCACTTTATAAATTAAATGGACAAATAATGACATGTTTAAGGGTGGAATTATTTTAATTTCACTTACTTTGGAATGACAATTTATTTTCCCCTCAGTGTCATCTACTCGGTCATTGGATGACCTTCTTGAACAACAACTTTTTCATAAGCAAAGCAAAATTTTCGTTACTTACAAGCCATTTTGCTTCTCTGAGCTTTTTTCCTTTTTACTGTTTTTATAAAATACTCTTGGCCTAAGATTTTTAAAAATACATATTTTATCAGTAATATGTTTTTTCTTAACCTGAGAAAGTTACATGTGAAAAAAAAAAGATAGTACTAAAAGGATCAGTAGCTTGGGCAAGTTGTCAAATTTACATTTTTTATTTTTTTTACCACAAACAACTATCAAAGAAAGATATATTTTTGTTTCTTATTACTATATTTTGGATTACACACACTTTGAATGTTTCCATACATACAAAAAATTTGCAATATGTCATTTCAAACATGCCAGAAAATAATCTGGCCACTATTATATTTATATAATAGTGAATGAATATGGTGGTGTTAAGCTTGACTTTGTCAATTATTTTGGCCTGGAATCTGCCTACCTAACTCATAAAGCACATTTTTGGGTATATTTAGGCGGGTTATGATGTGATGACCATGGGTACTAAGTCTGTACCCTGTCCATTTCCTCTCTGGCATCGTCTTCCTGTTGTGTGTCCCAACCATCGTGGACCAAGTAATTTTGCTCTGTCTCAACTTCCACCACAAGTGATGTCCTTGCCTTGGAACCTGACCATGGACAGAACCCTACAAAACCATGAGCAAAATTAAGTTTTTCCATCTTTTTGGTGTCAAGTATTGTGTCTCAGAAATGGAGAACTGATTGACACATAAGTGCATTTGTTTGTAAGTGCAAATTGGAATTCTCCAATTTATTACTTCCTCTATTGCAATAATTCAACTATCTTGCCACGCTGCAAATAAATTTTTCAAACTTAAAGTCATACATGAAAGTTTTGCATCTCAATTCAATTTGAATTTCGCTAAGCCCCTGAAACTCCGAGTTAGTCTTTAAAATGTTGCTTTATGCATATTGTAAGTTTTGAAGATCTTTATAATGTGCAAACTATATCATTATATTTACTCATTAAAAAATCAACTTCCACTGTGTTTAAAATATACCATCATTCGCTGAGCTGAAAATAACACATAATTATTCTAAATACCAAAGTAGTCAACAACTCCAGGATCTGTACATTTTCTTCAACCAAATTGAAGCAGTGAATTGTGCATAGAACACATCGCGCATAATTAAGATTTTAAAAGGCACGTCAGCCTTTTTACAACACTCCTAAAAGCAGCTTTGCGGTCCTGTGACAGACAGTGAGTATTGTTGAAAAGCCTGTTACAATTATCCAGAATTTGTTTCACTTGATTGAATCAAGTGAGAAAGAGGTTTGCTGGTTTGTTTGGTCGGTTGGGTTTTTGTTTGTTTGTTCACTGCATAGAAGAGAATGAACATGGGACCCTTGCAGTGAGTGAAAGCCTCAGCCATTATTATTATTATTATTATTATTATTATTATTATTATTATTATTAATTTTGAGGCAGTTTTTTTGAGACAGGGTCTCGCTCTGTGGTCCAGGCTGGTCCTGAATTCACTTCAGAGCCCAGGTTGGCCTTGGACTCACGGCAATCCTCCTGTCTCAGCCTCACAAGTGCTGGGATTACAGGCGTGCGCCACCACACCCAGCTTATATGGTGCTGGGGAATTGAACTCGGGTACTTAGCGCTTGGCTTAGTGCTTACTCAAGCGCTTTAACCGCTGAGCCATTCCTCCAGCCCAAGGCAGGGTTTTGATAATTTGATAAATTTTCCAGATTAGCATGGATTTTGTTATTCTTCCACTTCAGCCTTCCTTCCAGAGCATGTTTAACATAAACTATGCAACATTAGGGAAAGACCTCTGCTTCTGTGTGTTATCGACACAATGGTAGGTGCATTTTCTTAAATCTGTATTGCTGGTAAAGTATTTACTTATAAAAGGGTTTCTCACCTCAGAATGCTTAACTATAAGTCAAATATGAAAGAATTTGCCAAGAACCAAGCCAGCTATCCAACTACATATATTCAAAATCTTATTTAATATATCAAAACTACTCATGGCCACTTACCTTCAGCTGATAATAGAATGTGTGAAAAAAGAGTGAAAAGGGAAAGAAACCTAAAGAAGTCTTTTCATCACTTTTGCAAGTTTAAAAAAAAAAGTTTGGGCACAAGCACACACTTTCAGGAGTTCTCCCAACAGATTCGTGTGGGACAAAAACCAAAATATAAGAGCCAAGGTGAGTCTCATGGTATTTATGAGACTCATCCATAGTGATGCCAAACATGGTTGGGTATTAAATATGTTCATAAAATAGGGGGGTGGGAATATTGTAAAATGGTAACTGTGAAATGTTTAAACAGCTAAGACCTCTCTATATAGTATGGGTGGTTGCTACTCCTGGGTGACTGGGCATTGTCAGGAATGGCTGATTTACATAGAAGGCATGTACTTTGCAGATGGACCAGGCAGTGCACGTAGCCATAGATGTTATTAACAGTTAAAAGCAAAATGAAACAGAGCTTTAGGAGGCTATGGGTACAGGTGGGAAAAATATGAATAGAAAACAAAATGGTAAGAGCCAACATCCGTGTGACTCGATGAACCCCACTAAGGAATTTAGTAAAGGAAGAAAAATTGAGAAGGTCAGGGAGATGAAGGGGTACACAAAAGTACAACAATAATTGCGAAAGGATCTCAGCCATTTTTATTGGCTACAGTTTCTAATTTTCCAATTATGTCTGATTGCTCAGTTTAGTTCCGATGTCTTTGGACTTTAGGAGTGGATACCATACATATGAAAAATCAAAAAGCAAACTGAGTATCCCATGTCTAATATAGTTTTGTTTTTATTGTTGGTATATCATCAGATTGCCAACTTTTCTCCACTATAATCTTATTCACCTAGAATGCTTTTTGCTTCAAATCTATCTTTGAAAAAAGTTGAAAAACATGAAATCAAATGTTGAGCATCTATTTCTAGATCCGTCTATTTCATCCTAAAAAGTTTATGTAAAAGAAGTGAATTAATTTTGAAGAAAAATTTATATAAAAATAATACTCAGTTTTCTACCTTAAGCACTATTGTCTTTTCTGGGGATTCGATGAGATAAACATAAAATCCAACACAGCATCATAAGTCAATTACTCACTGAATACATGGCTCAAATACCTGGTAAAAGTGAAAGACTGATCTCTGAGGAAGGCCCCACGTGAAAGCAAGACCATATGCAAAATAGCAAAGGCAAAACCACTCATCACATGAGAGTCAATGAAGAGCTGTGTGTCCTCCACAACTTAAGGGATGAAAGGCTTGTTCCAGCTCACGGTTTCAGAAGGTCGCAGTCCGCACGTGGGTGGCGGACCGGGAAAGCACAGAAAGAGGGCAGCTGCATCCAGCATGGCGGAGAACAGACCAATGAGGGAGGAAGGGCGGAGCTAGCATATGCCCTTCCAGGTCCTGTGACCACAATCCAACCCTTTCCAGCCAAGCCTCAGTGATCTACCTCATCCGGGTCAAGCCCCAGTACTGCAACCCTCCGGGCTTCTCTCAACCTCTCAACGGCACAGGATTTCAAGGATGTTCAGCAACGTTCAGGTACATGAGGCCTTTGGAGGACATTCAGATCTGACCCTTAGTACGTGTGAGTAACTCGGAACAGAGGGAAGCCACACAGTGAGCTCAGGGGGCTAACTGGAAAACTACGCGTGGAGACCGTAGGACAAGTGCTTCGGTATCTTTGTGCACTGGGAATAATTTATGAGCAGATTATGTTGGCCGTTTGTTGCTATTTTAAAGGGACTGGGCTGTCGTTGCCTATTCTGAGCAAAGGAGCAACATATTCTGACCTACATTTTGAGAGAATAACACTGGTTAGGGGGATGGAAGCCAACGGGAGAAGAATTCAAAGCAACTTTCTCTCATGCCAGAAAATGACACTCTTTTTAAAGTTACCACATAAAATGGGACATTTACAGAGCATCGTGTCGTTTTTCAATACAGATGTACATTTGAAACATTCAATCTCCTCTATTCTTATTCCTCACAGGAAGGTCATGTGATCCCTTTTGTTTATGGAATCTTAATAAGTACATGACCATAGAAATCAGGAAGAGAAAGGTGGTTACCAGGATGCGGGGGAAGCTGATCCCTGGGCATCCCATTATGGTTAGATAAAAGAAAAGCCTGGCATTCTGTTGTCCATCAAAGTAAATATAGATATCAATAATAAACTGAATATTTCAAAAAGCTATGGGAGAAGATTTTGAATGTTTTCATTATAAAACCTCAACATTCTTTAAAGGAGTACACTAAAATCCAGCACTCCAAAATACAGAAACTTCAATGTGTACCCTTGAGCAAGAAATTGGCAGATACCAAAAAAAAAGACATTTTGGCAATATATTATACTATAAACATATATTACAAAGCAATAGTTATTATAAATTATGTGGTACTGGCTCAAAAACACATAGGTCCACCATGGAACAGAACTGAGGATGCAGAGGCAAGCTCAAGTATCCTCAGCGACCCCCTCTTTCATAAATGAGCCAAAAATATACACTGGGAAAAACTAGCCTCTTCAACAAATAGTGTAAGGAGAATTGCACATCCACATGCAGAAGAAAAAAAAATCTAGACACATACCTGTCACCATGTACCAAAATCAAATAAAAATGAATCAAAGAAATAAATGTTAAAAAGTCACCCTCTGAATTAAAAAAAAACCATGCACAGCAATTCTGTGCTCAAATATAAATGCAAGTTTACTTCATTCTCTTCAGAACTGAGGGCAAAACCTTTAACCTATTTTCAGAACTTAACAGTATGGTTTGGATCTGACATGTCCCCCAAAGCCTCAGGTATTTGAAAGGTAATTGGATTGTCAGGATAAATTAAGTCACATAGCCTATTGATTTATCTACTACTGACTGATTACTCTTACCTCTGTTAAGAAGTGGGGACTGGTCGCAAGGGGTGGACCACAGACAGTGCAGCCTGGAATTATATATTCGTGCCCTCCCTCCTCCTTAGTTCCTCTGTTTCTTATGCCTGGTGAGATAAGCAGCCCTTCTTCCCTGGTCGTCTACCATGCCACCACTGCCAGGAACCGCAAGTCCTGAGACCTCTGGACAGTGAGCCAATTTGTGAGTGCTGGGCACCATGTCCGATGATGAGAAAGCAACTAGGACACCCCACATGCCTCCTAAAGTTAACCGAATAGAACATCCACAATAATCTAAAATACAGGATAATTGTCACAGGACAAGAAGCTTCCCCACACCTTGAAAAGCTTTCATTTGGAATCTTTAGTTTGAGCATTAGTTATGCTATATTAACAAATAAACAATACAAAATTCTGAGGCTTCCAGCAGAAAACGCATTTTCTCTTTGGATTTCCCCCAACAACGTCTTAGTCATTATTATGTTGATAATGAATCACATTCCACCTCATTTTTACAACTGAGAGCTAGTTGTCTCTGGAGACATAAATGAATCTGCCTAGGAACCAGTGGCTGTCCCTTCCTTGAGGGATATGAGCAAGTCTGTGACTGGTGCTTCAGATAAGGTACGTGTTACTAGAAATTTCTTGATTGGTCAGCGATGGGATTAAAGACTCACTGATTGGAAATCACACAAGGTCACCAGTACAAGTCATCAAAAAGACAAAAAGGAGTTCGGACAGGGGCTGGTGCTTTGTCAGTAAAGGCTAATGTCAATGCCGCAGGCAGGTGAAGTGTGGCTCTGCTTCAGATCAGCTGCCTTAGCAAAAAGTGGACATTGCTAATAGTATCTGATCTTTTGGATAAAAAAAAAACAAGAGTCCGAACAACTTAAAAATATTTCCAGTATACATTTACTAATGGGGAAGTGTTTTGGAAGACATTTAGACACACATTCTAATCATTACACTAAAATATGTGTAATTTAGTGTCTTGTCCAATCAAACTAGCTTATGCCTAGACTAGGTATAATTGAAAATACAGTGAAAACTCACATTTAAAAAATGTGCTATTACAATAAAATATACAGTAAATGCCTGAAGACACTCCTTCTTTCTTTAGACAAACTTCCCCACCATCCTTGACAGTATTTTAGATGAAGGTTTTTAGTTTAAATATTAACCTTTTTCCACCGACCCTACTAGACATTGTCACTGATATATTTGTTTTCTTATATCTGTAGTTAAGATTTATAGTTTAAGTATTGAAAATGTCTAATTAAGAATCTAAACATACTGTAGACTTCATGAGTATCCAACTGAAAAAATAATGATCAAGGCAACACTAAGCATGGAGCCATGTATCCTGTAAGGATTAAATTAAGATTGTTTGACTCTCTTTTACTAAGATGTAAATTTTTAAAATAATGTTTACATATAAAGGAACTTAAATTATTAAAATAATACTTAGTTAGCCACATTAGTACAATTCAACAATAGAAATCTAATTTTATCTTATTACATCTAATTTATTTTAATAAATGTTAATAAAAGTGTTATTATTTTATATAAGTATCATTATTCCCAACAGAATATATTCTTATTACGGATTCTAAATGTAGAGTTACATTTAATTTGACAGAAAAAGTTGGATTTCCTGTTACTTTATTTAAAGCATAATTTAATCAATTTCTATGACAATCTCCTTTGTGGAGTGGAGCTGGAAAGATCAAGTTTATCAAGCTCATTCTCTTTACTTCACTGACCTACATGTCAATCATCTGCAGACACACCCAGAACGCTGCTTTAGTGGTCTGCTTGCTGTGCCTTACTAAAATAAATGGATGTATCACAGTTAGTGAATAAGGAAGTATTCCAAGAGATTAATACATAAACAACTGAAAATTTTACAATAAAAAATCAACCAATAAACACACAAATTATCTAAATGCACATTACACAAAAGAAAAAGAACAGATGGAAAAATAAACTTATAGAAATATTTAATATAGGGCTGGGGAGGTATCTTAGTGTTTAGAGTGCTTGCCTACAATGTACAAGGCCCTGAGATCACCCCCAGCACTGTATGATAGCAAGCCAGGCCACATTGGGCTACATGGTGAGTTCAGAAACAGTCTGGACTACGGAATGAGATTCTGTGTCGTAGAAAAAAAAAAAAAAAGGTTGGTCATCTTCAGCCATCAGGGAAATGCAAATCAAAACCATATTGAGAATGTATCCTTCACCCCTAATCAGAATGAAGATATATATTTGTGTTTCTGTATCCAATACTAGTGAATGTGTGAAGGAAAGAAACACTTATACACTCTGATAATGTAAATTAATATGGCCACTAGAGAAATCAATAGGGATGGCTTCGGACGACCACAGGCCTGACCCTGCTGTACACGTCTCAAATAGATTTATAGGAAACGAAGTCAGCACACAAAGGACACCTGTGTACCTGCAACGTTCGCAGCACCGTTCACAATTGTGTAGATATGGAGTTAACCCAGGAGTCTGCCAACACAGAATCACGCTTACAGAGCAAGAATTCCTGTTATTTGCAAGAAAATGCACCACTGAATGACATCAGGTCAAGCAAAAAGCCAGATACAGAATGACACCCATGGTGTGTTGTGCCTTATGTGAAAATGAAACGATTACCACAACAAAAACAAAGATGACCTGACAATAGATGAGGAATACCAGGGGGGAGGGTGTGGGGAAAGTGTGGGAGGGAATAGGCGTACCTCACACCTTTCTATACCCGTGTTTGCAAACACTGCAGTGTGACCCATTAACTTGCACAGTTAATGTGCTAATACTTATAATTAACTTAGAAATAATTTATTGATCTAGCTGATAATCAACAGATCACATATATATCATACAAGTGTGTATGTGCACAAACATGCCTGTGTGTGTGTGTTCTTTGCTTATACGTATGAATCTGTTTTAAATAAGACTTGGAAAGACGTTTATCATGTCTTGACATAGTCTGGACATGTCCAAAGATAGAAAATTCTTTCAACCTTTTTCTTCTCCTGAAACGTTCACGTACTTTATGCTTCAAAGGTATTCAACACATAATCATCAATTCTATGGAATATAATTTTTCATGCTTGTATTTCTTATCTATTTAGAAGATATTCAGAGCCTAGGGACCTTCGTGCTCATTTTGTGTTCCACTACCCCAGGGCAGCGCGGTTTCAGCTAGTATTTGATAAGTATTCAAGCACTGGCTGGCCAAGCAACACATGCTAGGTCTTCTCACACCACAAAGCTGGATGGGGAGTGCTTAGGTCTGTCTATACGTCACTCTATCACTCTGATGTCTGGCAAAGGCTGTGGATCTAGGAGTCCTCTCTGTTCTATCTCTCATCCACACCATACATGGTTTTTCCAGATACAAGCCGTATTTGCTGCCTCCAGGCACTGGCTTTGCTATACCACACATAGTTTTATTTATGTATTCCCTAGCTCATTCAGTTACAGTGAATTTCAAAAGAATTTCCTTGATTACAACTGTCCTCAGACAATTCCTTATAAAAAGAAATTTTTGAAATGATGAGGGATACGTTCACATTACAATGTCTGACAGTATGAACTAGTTGCATTGACATTTCTTTTAGAATATTGAAGATCTTTTCTGATGTTCCAAATTAATCCTTCACCACAGCTCTTCTAGAGTTACAAAACTTTGGTGCCCAGTGGGAGGATTGTTTTAATGTGTCCGTTTTTATTTTAATATGTTTTAAAAAGTTTTTTAACTAAATCTTAGTAGAGGTCACCTATGCTTTTGCTTTGTATGAGAAGTATTTTCTCGAGGTCAAACATAATCTTAAAAGCCAATTTTGATAATTTTTTCTAAGTCAAAACTTATAATGATAGCATAAACATTCAATATTAGAATATGACCATTAAGACTGCTCTGTAATTTATTATAAAAGTAGTGTTTTTCTCTTTTGATCAATGCCAATAAGTTTTGATTTTAATGATTACAGTGTCACAGTCAATGCCTTCTTGCAAGATTATTCTGTTGTGATATTCAAAGAGATAGACGTTGTAACTATCACATTTATCTATAAGGACACCAGAAAAAAATATCATTATGTTTAATTTAAATTTCTTTGCGAGTCATTAGAACTATTGTTCTATAACATGTCATTTTTAATAAAGACAATATATAATGGCTAGAAAATAGAAATTCATACTTTTATGCATTACAGAAGTGAATTTAACTCATTTTTCTAATTTAATTGTTCTATATCCTTTGTACAAGAGGATAGGGAATAAAATATAGAACATAAAATTAGGAGCATTGAAACAAATATCAGTGCCTTATTTCGAAGTAGATTTTCATTAATTGCTGCCTAGTAATTTCTCAATAATCTGATAATGTTTATAGTAAGAAATTGAATCCATCTTTATTTTATTTTATTTGAGATACTTAACATTAATTAAAATCTAACCCTACCCTTGCATGGGTGACCCTCCATGGAACGCAGTATACCATACTCAGTGAAATGGAAAACATGCAAGGAAATGAGGATAAACAAAGAGAAAATATACAGAATTATTAGGACCAATAAATTAAAGCAAAATTTACCCCAAATATGAAATATCTGGATTATAAGATTCTTTAAAAATAGGAAGTATCAATGAGGTGAAGAAATGACTAAGGCATAATTCTGAAAACATAAAGAAGCCATGAGTTAGGCTGAATACAAAAGTCAAAATATACTGCAACCGATAAATATAAATCAAAAATAAATAAAACTGGGAAGCAGAAAGTGAAAGTCCTCTGCCACACCACTCATGCCCTGCCCACCCAGGCACCTCCTGTGAACTAAATTAATTTTAAATAATTTAGTTATGTTGACTACCTATATATTTCTAGAAATGATTGTATTAGCGCTTTCAGCCTTATCAAACATGTCAAAACACACAGCCGCTAGAGCTTTACGAGATTCCCCTTGGAAACTAGACTTTTACACAGTTTGTCTTGGCCAGAGAGCCTTGAACTCCCTTTGCTACAGGACCCAGTTGGAGAATTTGCAATTGTAAATTTCTTCTTGGTGTCTCTCTGATGTAAATCTCCCAATGTGTTTCCAATTTTTCAAACTGAAATTATCTTTCTTGCAGACCTGGGAGCCATTTTTTAATCTCATTCTTTGCAAGTGAGTAGAAGTCTAACTCTAACGAGAAGCAATCAGCAAGCCACTGAGAACGAATCACATCACCTTTGCCCCCCGACTTCTCCCATTGCTTTTCCATTAGCTCATCTCCAGGTTTGAAATATTGTCTTTGGTTTCTCCCCTACTGCGATATTTTCCAATGAACTCTTCCTATCTGTTTAGAACATGACTGTCCTTCCTCCAAATATAGATCTACTATCATCTGAGCTTATTTTTATTTGATATGTTGGTGAACTTAATACACCATTGTAGTGTTCATGTTTCAATCAATACTAAACAGCATGATCTAATCATCCATTGGATTAAATTGTTTTTGAAGCATTGGACCAACTTAATTATTAGGATAGAAAAGAAAGTAGCATCACTCAATCCCATGAGAGGAAAGACTTTATCAGGAAAAATATAGCCGTGTATAAGTCACAATTGAAACCTTCACGAAGGCTTTTTCTTAGAGCCACATTAAAAGTAGGGCAACACTCGGGTGAGCACTCCAGAGATTCAGTTCTATCGCAGAGAACACGAATCTTCCGAGCAACTCCAGAGAGCCACGTCTACAGCGTGCGCCTAATGTACTCCCAGTAGTCGGGGAGGCCGGGAGAAGAAAGACAAGGTTGAAAGTTGGAGTCCACTGTGGCCAATTTAGCAACTTAACGTGACTGTCTCAAAGAAAAAAAAAAGAGAATAAACTAAAGTTTTCAAATATCGACTTGTACTTGAGCTGCCAGAGCTGGGTGGCCGCCCCAGGAGGCCGTAGTGTCCCCCACTGCTCAGTATCAAGCAAAGGTCAATAACCACAGAGCTGTAGGCGTGTGCAAATCCTCCTGTCCTCGGATGGGAGGTGTGATGGACCTGCACGCAAGAACAAGGTGCTCTACGCAGCTTTTGCGCCCGGCTTAAAGCATCATATTAGACCCAGGATCTTGCAGAGGACAAGTAACACGACGCCATAAACAAAAAGAAAGAATCAATTCAGGGAGATTGGAGCAGTTGGCAATAGTCTTAAGAAACATCATGGGGGGGGGGGGGGGGGGGGA
>PVKB01001692.1:0-373628 GCA_004027205.1 Ctenodactylus gundi | reverse complement strand
GCCCCCCTCCCTCCCCTCCCCCCTCCCCTACACACCTAAACCCCCGCTTTGGTTCTTGAGTTCTTCTTCCTGCCTGGGGAGGGATTGGCTCCTAGTTGCTTTGATGGCTTTTAAGTTGTTTTTCCATGCGAATCGGGGTTTGAAGCCACCGCCATGCCCTGCCCCCTCTGCCCCCACGACCACCCCACCCTCTCCCCCTGGCCCAAGAGGGTCCCCACCCGCCGGGACGCGTCCCGTCGCCCTGCCCCGGCCACTCTGTGAGAAGAGCTGGGACGCAGAGCCAGCCGCCGCGTGGTGACGCCTGATCACCCGCCCGGACCTTCGGTTCAGGTCGGTAATTGGGGGCGGGTCCGTGGGCCTGTCCGCCCGTGGCCCACCCCGGCTCGCCGTGCTTCCTAACCTGCACCCCAAGTTGGGCGGAAAGAGACAGGGGCGGGTTTCAGCATCACTCCGGGCAGAACACAGCGCCGGCTGCCCGCTTGCTGGCCAGGAGGCGGCTACGAGGCCTTGACTCCTGTCCCTGCCCTGGTGAGAGGCCCTGAGCTACCTAGTACTGTGGGGCCCGTCCTCCAACTCGGGGCAAGCCAGCCCCCTGCTGTCCTCACAGGGTGAGGGAGAAAGCAAGGTGGTCACGTTCTGGGGGTGCTAGAAAGAAGTGCTGCCAGCAGCCCCATTTAACCGATGGCTGCTGGCCATCCGGGAGGGGGCGCAGAGACAGGGTCCTTGGGGAGCAGACGCCCTCCTGCCCGATTGTGGTTAACCACGCCACGCAGCAGGTCTGCCACCTGTGCAAATGATAGGAGCCTCACCTTCCTTCTTGAAGTCGGTGGTGACTTCCTGTTCTGATGCCCTGAGGAGAAACATTAGGATCAGGGGCAAGCAGAGTCTTAGCGAAGGCACTGGCCTCATAGAAGAGAGACCAACTTGATGTTCAGCCCTGAGATCTGAAAACTAAGTCTTCCCGCCACTTAGGTTCCCACAGTCGCTGTAGGCCTGAGGCTCCCACTGATAACTCTGGATGTACATTCGGAGGCTGCCGGGTATGGCCCACAGTGGCCGTGATCCAGGTGACAGCTTGGCCGTAGGCGGATGCCTTGCCCTCTGATGGCCTCAGTGGTATTTCACAAGCGTGATACGGCCCAGAAGAGGCACTGCATACAAGCCGTAGTGCTTCCCGTGCCAGTCCTGCGCAGGGGCGGGTGCTGAGCAGGCCGGGCTTGGAGCTCTGCTCACGCTGCTTCCCGTCACCTCTGGCCAGTCTGCAGGGGTATGTTAGCCTGTCCGTGTTGGGAGAGAGAAAGCCAGACAGGGCCCTGGCAGAAACGCTCTTGTTGCTGCCTTAAGACCCCCACAAAGCCTCATCCACTCCCAGTGCCACTCAGGGTTCGGGACAGCACAGCGATCAGCATCCCAGCCCAGCAGTCACTGCCCGCCAGCCTGGGCTTCTGGCCTGAGCCCTGCCCCTGTTGGAGGCGTGTCCCTGTAGCTCTGTCACCTGATTGCTTATGTTTTGCAGGTGAGGAGACTGAGGCAGGGTTGAGGAGGGCTAACCAAGGCCCTGGGGCTCCTGCAGCTCTGAGAGTGCTGGGTTCGGAGGCCACAGGCTTGCCTGGCTGTGCGCTTCGAGCTCAGAGACCCAGAACTGTGGCCTGAGGGAGAACCGGGCGGGCAGGAGGCACAGCCAGGGCCTGGGTGCTTTGCCCCAGCCCACTTTCCCACAAGGGCCCCGCCGCAGGCAAGGCCGGCAGGCGCTGGGCCGGGAGGCCGGATCCTGTGTTCTGCCTGGGTAGGGGGGGGCTGTCTCCCTGGGAAGAGCCATCACCCCCCTCGTTCAGACCCCGATTTCGAGCCCCACACCCATCCCATGACTTGTTTTTCTACTTCCTGCTTCGGGGTGTTGTGTTTCGTTTGTTTTGATTTTTAAACTTTCTTTGGCTTTTGCTTTTTGTCATTGGCCTCCTCCACGGCGGTCTGTTGTGGATGTTGGTGCTGTTTCTGTCTTGGATTAATTAGCCCCCATCCCCGCCCGTCTCCATGACAACGGGCGCCTGGCATCTCCCGCCCACCCGCGCCTGGCTGTGCCGATCCCTCAACGGCCCCCTCCCAGTCCCACCCTGCCGTGTCGCACCCCTCCCGGCTCCCCTCAGCCCCGCACGCCCCCCTGTGCCCTCCCCACCCTTGGTGTCTCTCCATCCCTCCTCCCCAACTCTGGACATTTCGTGGGGCTTTGTTTTCCCGAAGGGCTGTCAGCTTCCAGACCCTGCCCCAGGCCCTTCCCTGCGTCCCACCCACACCTGGGGCGTGGGGGACCAGGACTCCCTGCTGGGGACCAGAGCCAGATGGAAGCCATTCAGGCAGCCTTTTTTCCTTCCCTGGGTTCCCCTCCTTAGACAAATGGATTAGACCTCTTAGGATCACACCCCAAGACTAGTGACAGAAGCATGGGATGGAGTCATACCCTGCCCCATGCTGGCCTCGTGACGCCTTGAGCTTTGCCTAGTCTTGGGCCCACCACCTGTGTCACTGTATCCAGCCCCTGGGGCACCCACAGCCTGGCAGCTCTGCCCTCTCAAGCCCCAGGGAAGGTGCTGCAGCGCTTCTGGCCAGGCCCCTTCAATGGGGGTGTTGGCCTAGCCATACATACGCCCCTGCCCCTCCCTGGAGCACCTGCATCAGCCCCTAATGGAGGTTCCTGGGAGCCTTCGCCCTGCCCACTCTGAAGCCCGCCAGCCTTCCGGAAACGTTGCCCCCGAACCGTGTCCTGCGCCTTTGTCACTGCAAGGTCTGGACAGAAGGCCGCACCTGCTCCCTGCCGCGGATGCCAGGACACACGACCCACCCTGCCCGCCCACTGCCATCATTACTGTCAGTGCCTACTGCGGCTCCGCCAGGGCTCCGATGTGACGATGTGGCAATGTGACGTGTCACATTGGGTCACATCTGCTAGAACTTATTCTCAGCACTGAAGTGGGCCCCTCCCCCACCCGCCACCCTCTCCCAGCTCTCTCTGTCTGTCCACTCATCTCTCCCTGTAGTCCCCACGTGAGTTTCCCCGAGGTCCAGGTCCCCCAGCCCTGGCATTTGCCTCTCAGTGTGCCTTCTACCCCTCTGTCTCCCCCTTTCTCACTCTTTCTCTCTTTTTCCCTCTCTCTCTTAACTTATTCTGCATGATGTTTGTGAATTTTGAGGCCTGCATCTACTGATGGAAACTTGTCAGATCCGACAGAAGCTTTTTAGAAGGGTTTCTATACCCAAAACCACAAAAATTTCATTAGAGTTTTCTCATCTTTTCCTTGGGGGAGGAGATAAAAGAGGGGGAGGGATCCACCCCTTGTCACCAGTGGCAACAGGAGGGAAGGGCCAAGCTCCCAGGTGCCTTGAGCCTCCTCAGCTAACACATCTTAGGATCTGTCCACTCACCAGCTGCAGAAAATCAGAGAACGTGGGCCGTTCCCATCCTCTGTCCCTGTTCCCGTCCCTGCCACTGGCAGTTAGAACCTCCCAGCACTTTCTGGAGGAGGCCACCACCTCCCAGGGGTGCTTGGAGGGGCTGCTTCCTGGAGCCCCATCCCGTGAGCAAAGATGAGAAACCACTGATAAATTTTTGTGTCCACGTCTGTGCTGTGGCCAGTCCCTCTGGTCCACGAAACCCCGTGGCTATGAGAAATGCTTTTCGTTTCTTTATTCTCTATCGGTATTATCTATTGTTTGTGGAGTATCTTCTTTTGAAGTTTGGTTTCTTTGTGTTTGGAATTTGTTTTTTTTTAATTTGGGTTTGTTTATTTCTTTTCATTTTGGGGAAGAGGGTGGGAATGAGGATCGAGTGGGGGAGGAACCGGCCCTGTTTATATTTAAATGCTTTTCTACTCTGTGTTTTTTTCCTTCCACCTTTCTCTCTGTCTTTTCGATCTCTCTGCCTACCTGCGCTTCCTCCCTCCATCTCCCCGTCCCCGCCACGCCCTCCCAGTCCGCCGCGTGGCTCCCCGGTTCTCCATCCTTCCCACAAGCCACGAGATCATGCCCGGGGGCAACGTGAACATCACATGCGTGGCCGTGGGCTCGCCCATGCCCTACGTGAAGTGGATGCAGGGGGCTGAGGACCTGACGCCCGAGGACGATATGCCCGTGGGCCGCAACGTGCTGGAGCTCACCGACGTCAAAGACTCGGCCAACTACACCTGCGTGGCCATGTCCAGCCTGGGCGTCATCGAGGCCGTGGCCCAGATCACCGTGAAGTGTAAGGTGGAGGTGGCGGCCGGGGGGCAGGGTCAGGCCGCAGGGTCGGTCCCCTGTCACTCAGCAGCAGGGCGAGTTCTGAGACATGTGTCACTCGCCAGCTCTGTCGTCCGGGGAAGGTCACTGTGCCCAACTCACATACCGTGTACACACATGTGCATGCATGTGAGGCCTGGGCCTTCACACTGTGCCACGTATTCAGCCCTTTTATTTGTCACCGATTGATTGAGACGCGGCCTGAGCCCTGTAGTCGAGGCTGCCTGAAACTCTTGGCAGTTTTCCTGCCTCAGCCTCTCAAGTGCTAGGATTATAAGCATGTGCCAACACATAAGGCTAATTTTTTTATGTGGTGCTGGGAAATCGAACCCCGGACCTTGTGTAGGTGCGCTAGCCACGGGCCGCCCCCTGGCCTTTACTTTGTGGTGCTGGGGCTGGAACCCAGGCTTCCGTGAGCTGAGCAAGCACTCTGGCCCCGCACCCGTGACCCTGGCTCTGTATTCACCGACAGAAGTGTCAGGAAGTTGCTGAGATGCTCAGACTGGGACCCTCCTGCCTCCGCCTCCCAGAGTGCTGGGACGATGTGTGGATCAGCACACCAGGCAGTGCACATGTGCTTTAGGTCAGGCCAGCACTGCCACAATGTGGGAAGGAACCTGAGGTGTTAGAGTGGCACCTCTGCAGCCCCCTCCCAGGTGGCAGACATTCCTCAGTTCCACTGAAATGTGTGGGCTGGTGACCATGGAGGTGGTACAGCATGTGCAAAGGCCCATGGGCTCAGGAGAGAGGAAATGGAGGGTTGTCGACCCTCCTTGTGTTTCGGGCCTGTGGTGAGGATGTCACAACCCTCAGATAATTCCCAGCCAGCCTTTAGAGTAAGGGCTAGTGGACTAGAGCCTGTAGCAAATTGGACCCTGTGTTTGTTTGTACAAATAGTTTTATTGGCACAAAGCTATATTCTTTTTTTTCCTGTCTTGTCTGTGACAGCATGGGGTAGCTGAGCCAGAAAATCTGGTGAGGGAGCCATAGGAAGGACTTTTGAGAAGGGCTGGGCGTGGCCGCTTATACCGGTACTCCAGAGTTGCTTCAGAGTCTGAGGCAGGAGGAACAAACCCAGTTTGCCTGAGCTTGCCGGCCTGGCCCATTCAGGAAAACTCGCGTCACTGTAAAGTAAAAAGAGGCAGGAACGTAGCTCAGGGCTAAGGCTCTGGGTTCAATACCCAGTAACTATATTTTAAAAAAAGAAAAAAGAAAAAGGCCCCAGCAGACCCACTGCACTTCTCTGCCACAGCAGCACAGTGCTGAGGAGTCATACTGTGGGTCTGAGGTCCCTCGTCCCAGTTTCTCGGGAGGCTGAGGCAGGAGGGTCCCTTGACTGCAGCTTTGAGGTCAGTCGGGTCTACATAGCAAGACCCTGCCTCAGATTTTAGAGAAATGAGAAGGGTGGGGGTTGTAGCTCAGTTCCAAGGCCCTGGGCCCCATCACTGGTGCCACGGGAGAAAACCAAGCCAGAGCCAAGAGCAGGTGCCGGGCCATGGGCTGTTGTTCCCCAGCTCCAGCTTAGAGGCGTGGCGCAGGTGTGCGGGGCGTGTGGTGAGCAGCCTGCGGCCTCCTGCCGGCTCCCGTGTGACCTGCCCTGCCCCACAGCTCTCCCCAGAGCCCCCGGGACCCCTGTGGTGACTGAGAACACAGCCACCAGCGTCACCGTCACCTGGGACTCCGGCAACCCGGACCCCGTGTCCTACTATGTGATCGAGTACAAATCGAAGAGCCAGGACGGGCCGTACCAGATCAAGGAGGACATCACCACCACGCGCTACAGCATCGGCGGGCTGAGCCCCAACTCCGAGTATGAGATCTGGGTGTCGGCCGTGAACTCTATTGGCCAGGGCCCGCCCAGCGAGTCGGTGGTGACACGCACGGGCGAGCAGGCGCCAGCCAGTGCCCCACGCAATGTGCAGGCGCGCATGCTGAGTGCCACCACCATGATCGTGCAGTGGGAGGAGCCCGTAGAGCCCAACGGGCTGGTGCGCGGCTACCGCGTCTACTACACCATGGAGCCCGAGCACCCGGTGGGCAACTGGCAGAAGCACAATGTGGATGACAGCCTGCTCACCACCGTGGGCAGCCTGCTGGAGGACGAGACCTACACCGTGCGTGTGCTGGCCTTCACGTCGGTGGGCGACGGGCCGCTGTCTGACCCCATCCAGGTCAAGACGCAACAGGGAGGTGAGTGGCCAGGATGGCGGGCGGGACCTCGGGGAGCCTGCGTGGTGCTCGCCCTAGGGTGGTGAGGGCCTGGCATCCCTGCGCTCTGGGAAGCCAAGGTGGGAGGATCTCAAGTCAAGCACAGCCTGGGCAGCTTAGTGATTAGCCAGACCCTAACAAAATAAAACCCTAGCCCTGTTGTCCTAGCACTCTGGGAGACTGAAGCAGGAGGATCTGGAGCTCAGGCTCATGGAACTCTGCCTCCAAATGAAAAAGTAACCCAGGGTTAGAGGAACGAAGGAATAGCACAGAGGTGAGAGCCTCTGCCGTGCGATGTGATACAGAGATACTCAGTCCCCCAGGCCTGTCGTTTTTGTGTACAGCAAATGGATCTTACAATTAATAGCTTGGTGGGCGGTAAGCAAGATCCTGTGGTATGGTCTGTGATCCAAGCACTGCAGAAGTCTGAAGCAGGAAAATCTCAAGTTCGAATCCCAGTCTGGGCAACTTAGAGACTTGGTGAGAAGCTTCCACAAAGTAAAAATGGGTTGGGGATGGAGCTTCCAGTAAGGCCCAGGGCTCAATCTTCCCTGACAGAAAGAGAAAAGAAAATGCAAATGAACCCATGCCCTTTGTTTTGAAACAGTAGAGGACGCTGCCTCCCTGAAGGCAGCAGCCATGTGGCCCTGCCCGCCTAGGGTCCTAGACTGGGGGGGGTGGGGGGGGCCAGGTTGAGCCACCCGATACCCAGCCGTCTTCAGGATTTTGACCTCTACCTTTGGGTGGCTTAGACTTCTTAAAGCCTAAAATCTTCGGAGATAGGGGCCCTTGATAGTAAGACAGGGTTGCCGGGTGCTTGGGGGACGGACATGGAGTGGAGACTCAATATGGTAAAATCTGTTGTTCATCCCCCATCTTCTCTTGTCATTTCGTTTTTAGGGAGCAGGGACATCACAGACCCAGTTCCATAGGGGACTCTGTGCACGCGTGCGCGCGCGCGTGTGTGTGTGTGTGGACCGAGTCCAGGGCCTCCGCACGGAGCCACGTTCCCAGCCCATTTTTTAGTTTTGATTTTGAGACAAGTCTTGCTGGGGTGCTAGGTCGCCTGGGCTAGGCTCACACGTGCAGTCCTCCTGCCTCAGCCTCCCAGAGTGATGAGATGACCAGGTTGGACCCTGGGGCCTGGCCTAGGGGAAATTTTAAATCTTTTTTTCCCATTGCAAGGAGAGGGGGGTGAGGAGTTCAGGGGGGGCTGGTGAACAGAGGCATGGTGGGTTCCCCCCACCTGCCCGTCTCCCCGACCCCCACCCTCCCTCCACAGTGCCCGGGCAGCCCATGAACCTGCGTGCTGAGGCCAAGTCCGAGACCAGCATCGGGCTGTACTGGAGTGCCCCACGGCAGGAGAACATCATCAAGTACGAGCTGGTCTTCCGCGAAGGGGACCGCGGCAGAGAGGTAGCTGGGCGGGAGGGCTGGCGCCCGTGACACCACCCCCCCCACCCCCGTCCCCCCACCCTCCGGCCTCTGACGCTCTCCCTGTCTCTCTGCCTCTCCTTGCCTCCGGCTCCGCCTCCTGTCTCGGCCTCCATGTCCCTCCCAGGTGGGCCGGACCTTCGACCCCACCACAGCCTTTGTGGTGGACGACCTGAAGCCCAACACGGAGTACGCCTTCCGCCTGGCGGCCCGCTCGCCCCAGGGCCTGGGCGCCTTCACCGCGGCCGTGCGGCAGCGCACCCTGCCGTCCAGTACGTGTCCCCGCGCCGTCGGCTGCGGCCATGGGGGGAGCGCCCAGCCCGCCCGCCTGGCCCTGGTGCGCGGTGCTTAGGTCCCGGCCAGGGTCCCACGGTCCTGGGCCCAGTGACTGGGCACACCTCAGGGTGAGGGAGGGCGGCAGCTGTGCCAGGCGGAAGAGATGCTGCCAGGTGTCTCCTCCTCCTTGCACTGCAGGCCTGCGGGCATCATGCGGCCGCCCTGTAGGTCCTGGGTGCAGGCATCTCCCAGAGCGCTGGGAGGCCAGGTCACCCTGGCACCTGCCCAGGGCGCCACAGAACCCCCCTCCCTGGCTTGGGGACTCTGTCATCTGTGGCTCCGGGACACGGGTGGGAAGGGGTGGGACTAGAGCTGTTGTCACATGTAGGGGGTTGGGGTTCAGGGCCCCAACACAGGTCTCTTGTGTTCCTGGAGTGTTTACTGTGCCCTCCTGGCCTCCCTGTCACAAACCAGCCCGTCACTTAGCAGCTGGCCCTGGGCCACCATGTGGCCACTGGTGCCACCCTTGCCACCTGCACCTAGCTCAGGCCTGGGCGGCCTCTGCAGCTGCCCGCACACCCTCCTGCTGCTCCTCCTCCTGCTGTCCCAGGCCGGCGTGGCCTCTGCCAGTCAACGTCGTGTTCCGTGTGGCCTTCGCTGGCGTGGCCAGTGCTAGCATGGCCTTCCTGCAGTGGCCTCTGCTGGTGTGGTCTCTCTCCTGCGGGCCTCTGCTGGGGTGGCTAACACTAGTATGGCCTCTGCTGGCATGGCTTATTTTTTCTGTATGGACTCCTTCCTGCGTCCCCACCGGTGTGGCCTCCATCATTGTGGCCTCCCCTCCTGTGGCCTGTGCCCGCGTGCCCGCCGCTACATCTCGTCCCCGTCAGTAATGCCCCGGCCTTTACTCCTGAAGAGCCCATGGTATCCAGACCTTCAAGGCACCGGGCATCCTCACAAGTGTCGGGTGGTCTGGGTCAGTGACTGGTGACGTTGGTGCGGGAGCAGGGCACCTGAGTTCAGAGGCCGTGGAGATGCAGTCCCCCCCACTGCCCTCTGCCCCTACCCCCTTACCACTCCCCCAAGCCAAGCCAAGCCCCTTGGGGGCGTCCGGGTGCGTCCGTGTGAGGTGGAGGGCAGTGAGGGTGGCCTGTGGCCTGGGCGGCACTTCAGAGGCCGGCAGAGGCATCGCGAAGGTGAGTACCAGCTGGCATCGAGCGAGTTCACAAACACAGCCCACCCTGTGTACCCTGTACCCGCCCGCCCCGTGGCCCAGCCCGGGACGATGCCGCCCAAGCCACACACATGGCCACGTGTGTCCCATATCTGTACACGCTGTCCTTTGCTGAGACGTCACAGGTTGGGCCGGATTGTGAAGGACGTGGCCTCTGAGGGCACATAGAGAGCGGCTTCGGCCCAGCCACGTGAACCTCCGGGGCGGCCCAGGACAGGGAGTGGGGGAGATGGGGCTCCCCACTTCGCGTCCCGAGACGGGTGGGGCCCAAGTGACCACCGGCAGCCGAGACGCAGGGCCAGGCGTGTCCCCAGGGGCTGCGGGCTCCCTAGTGGCCACACGGGTAGGTGGAGGTCAGACCATGGCGGGCTCTTCCCAGACGTGCCCGCCACCGCCCCTCTGTAAGCCAGCCCTGTAAGTTAGCGGTTGATGCGCGGGCGAAGGTAGGTACACGCTGGGGATTTTCTGGAAGGCATCTTTTTTCTGTTATTATGGTTTTTTTTCTCATCATTCATCGTCACTGTCACTGCTGTTGCTTGTTTTATTATGGTTTTAGTTTTCGCTTTCCTCCCCCTCTCAGCACATCCATCCCTCTGCATGCCCTCCGCCCGGTGGGGGCGCCAGCTCCTGGGCAGTTTCCTGGAGCACTTAGGGCTGGGATGGCTGGTCAAGACATGGGCACCCTCCCCACCCCATGCCTAGCACCCGAGCAGCGGCCACCAGGGTTTGCTACGAGTGAGGACAGTTGTTGGGGTTGGCGTTAGGTGTCGGGCAGCCCCGGGTGTGACCCAGTCCTGTGTCTTAGAGGACGGGGCTCTAGGTTTTGTCTCTGGGTCTCCAGACCCAGCACGCAGTAGCTGTTTGATAAGCTGAAGCCTTCTGTAAGTGCGTTGACAATGAGCTGGGCCCTCACCTGCTGTGGCCCCGATGTGGCAGGCTAAGGCCGGAGCCCTCCACTCAAGCCCAGAGAGCTCAGCCAGGCTTCCTAAGCTGCAAATAGGCAGCACTCTGGACCTTAGCCTCAAGTTTCCGCCCCTGTAAAGGGAGGCCCGCCTCAGGGCTCCTGGGAGAATTGAGAGAGGAGACGTTGGATACAGGGTGAGGTCAGTGCCTGGTGGGACAGGCGTGTTCATCTCAGCACTCTGGGGGGCTGAGACCAGAGGATGGCAAGTTTGAGCCCAGTCCGGGCAGCTTAGTGACCTAGTGAGGCCTTGTCCCAAAATAAATAGATAAACATGGACAAGGAGGCCCTGGGCTGCGTGCACAGTGCTCCCGCTCCAGAAGAAAAGCACACAGGGCGGGCCTGACCACCAGGCTGCAGGCGGCGGCAGCAGAGAGCCTCCGGGTGGCTGCGGGTCTCTTCCTGGCCCCAAGGGCTGGTGAGGATTAGGGTGCAGGATGAGCACTTTCATGAGCCCAGGCCCGCGCTCAGCCCGTCTCGAGTCTGCTGGTGTCCTGGTCACTTTCTCATTGCAGGACACAGTAACCCCCACAGTGCCAGGGAGGTGGTTGTTTTAGGCTCACGTTTCCGAGACGTCCATGTGGAGCTGGCCAGCAACGACAGAGGAAGGGCTTTGCAGGGGACAGAGCCAGGGAGCGGGTGGTCAGTGTAGAGACAGGAAACAGACTGGGGAGGAGGTGAAGAGGGGCAGGGCCAGGGCAGGAATAGAGCCTGCTTGCCGCACCCCAGTGACCTGCTGAGCCCCGCCCCGTCCAGACAGGCCCCACCTCTTGGCAGCAGGTGAAATCAACAGTGGATGAACCCACTTGGTCCAGTGAACCCGAACAATCTAGTCACCTTCCAGAAGCCTGAGGCTTTGAGGGACATTCCAAATCCAGACTGCTGGAGGGCCCAGGGGCCCAGTGCTGATTTGCTGGCCCTTAGCAAGTGCTCAGTCTGTGCAGCAATCACTGGAGCTCCACAGAGCCCCTCACACATACAGCTGGTGCTCAGTCTGTAGGCACAGTCACTCTTATTCCACAAGCTTTACTGTACGTCCTGGTGCACAGCAGGTGCTTCCTAAATGCTGTTGGAAACCTAAAGACAGGTGGGCAGATAATGGAGCCTGCAGTTGGCACTCAGTAAATGAGAGCAGTGGACAGTTTCCAACAACTGAGCCCAGTGCCAGCTGCATAGTAGGTACTAGAAAACCCATGAGCCCTGTGATTATCTCAGCACAGTGCCTGGTGGACAGTAGGTGCTTAACCACTGGCATTTTCCACAAAGAAGTTAGTGCTGTGCACATAGTGGGTGTTGTCATGTGACATGCAGCTGTCACCTCCAAAGCCCTTGACACAACTGGCATATTGTAGGTGCTCCACAGAGTATCACCATATTCAAGGAAGATTCTTAGCACAGCGCCTGGCACACAGTAGGTGTGAGCTATCACTCTTAATACAGTAAAAGTTTTTGCACGGTCCTTGGCAATAATATGTGCTTAGTAGGTGAGCACTAGTAGCAGTCTGCAAGGCCATTAGACACATAGTGTGTGCTCTGACTGGGGACTGTTCTTTTTTATAAAACCCTTTCCATAGTGCCTGGCACATAGTAGGTGCTTTATATGTGGAGATTATACACTTTACCTGGCACATACTTGGTGCAGACATGGTAGCTGCTCTGTCTTGAGAGGCCTGTGGTCATGTGCAGCCTGTAGTGGGTGCTCAGTAAGTGGGACTTCCGGTGGACCCATCACAGTTCAGTGTACATTCAGGCAGAATAGACTCAAAGTAGAACTGTGTTGAAAAAATATCTTGGCACAAATAGGTGTTTGATGTGAGCTGGAAAGCGCTGAACCTGGACCCTGACAGTTGATATGCAGTAAACATAGTGAGATCTCTTACTAATCTACGAAGCCCTTGACATTCTTATTGGCACATAGTAGGTACTGAAGATGGGGGCATTAGTTCTTCAAATGAGGCCAAGAGGCTGCTTCTAGTTGCAGTGAGTGGTTGAAAGGCTCCCTGGGGCCCTTGTAGCAACAGTATTTAGTAAATAGAAAATATGTTTACTATATTTTCTCCATCAAATATTAATGCAAAGTCCTTGGTACCATGCCTGGCACACAGTAGGTCTTCAATAAGTGCTTCTCTTTTCTATATTACGACATGTGGCTTGTAGTATGTACCGAATAAAGGGGGCTTCTATTACTGTTTCTATTACGGGGTCATACTGGTGCCTGGCACATAGTAGGTTCACAGTAGCACATAATAGGAACCTATTAAATGTAGCTTCCATGAATAAGTATACCCACCACTGTCAGTGAACCCTTTGGCAAGTGCCTGACACATGGTAGGCACCCAGTAGGTGGGGCTTTTATTGTCTTTCTCCTTGGCATGTGGTACCTGGCACACAGTAGATGTTCAATAAACACATGCTTTTATTGGAAATTCTATGAAGCCTCTGGCAAGTGCTGGCACACAGTAGGTGTTCAGTCCATAGGGGCTTTATTATTACTTAACAAAGCCCTTGTCAGTTGCTTGGTACATAGTATGTACCCAGTAGACAGGGTGATATCCCTTGAACCTGATGCTTGGTACACAGTAGCTTCTCAGTAAATATGTATTTTTGTATATCATTTTGTTCTGTGAGGGCTTCTCAGTGCTTGGCACATAGTATGTACCCGAGGAAATGGGGCTTTTTAATATAATCAGTCTTAATTGATGCCTGGCACATTGTAGGTGTTCAATAAGTATGTATTTCTGGAAGCCTTTGGTTAAGTGCCTGGCACATAGTAGGTGCTCAGCAGGTGAGGGTTTATTATTTCCCATGGTCTCTGGGGCCTGCACAGAGTGGGTTCCATAGATGCTCTGACTTTTCTCTGAGGCCTACTCTGTGAAGTCAAATGCATGGCATATAGTAGGTGCCCAACAAATGGGGCTTCTATTATGTTGACTTTGTTACTTGGTACCTGGCACTTACTTGGTGCCTGATAGCTGGGGCTGCTCTTCCCCTTGGCATATGATGCCTGGCACACCAGTAGTGCCTAGAAGTTAACATTACCCTTGGTGTACAGTAGATGCCCAATATCTGGGGCTGCTATTCCCTTTGGCATACAGTGCCTGGCATGTAGTAGGTTCCCCACAAGTAGGTGCTATTATTCTAAAACCTGGCACACAGTGTGTGCCCAAGAGACAAGGCCTGCCTACCGTTGCCTTGGCCACAGCCCCGAGACGTGCTGTGTCCCGTCAGGCTGCCCCAGCAGCGGTGGTGGCGCAGGTCTCTTGGCCAGCCCTCCCGCCGCCCTCCCGCCGCCTTCCCATCTCACCTTCAGTTGGCACACCTGCTTCTCTTGGGTTCGATTTCTCTTTGGTTTTGGTTCTGTTTTGTTTGTTACCATCTTCTTTTTTATTTTCTCTTTCCATCTTTTGTTTCCCCGCCCTCCCCTGCCCATCCCACCCCCCCACGTTCTCCCCTCCAATAGAACCGTCAGCCCCCCCTCAAGACGTTAAGTGCACCAGCATGCGCTCCACCGCCATTTTGGTAAGTTGGCGCCCGCCGCCGCCGGACACGCACAACGGGGCCCTAGTGGGCTACAGCGTCCGCTACCGACCGCTGGGCTCGGACGACCCGGAACCCAAGGAGGTGAAAGGCATCCCCCCGACCACCACCCAGATCCTCCTGGAAGCCCTGGAGAAGTGGACCGAGTACCGTATCACAGCCGTCGCGCACACGGAGGTGGGGCCGGGGCCCGAGAGCTCGCCCGTGATCATCCGCACCGAGGAGGACGGTAAGCACGGCCCTGCCAGGCCCCGCAGACCCCAGCCCACCCTCCACCTGCAAAAGCGGCTGGAGGCGGAAGGTGGGTGCCACTGGCCGCCTGTGGTGCCAGGCCTCCTTGCCTGGTCGATGGTGGGACCTGAGGCAGCCTGACTGTGCAGGCTTCTGTCCCCAGAGCTGCGTGCTGCCCGGCTAAGCTGGCAGCCCCTTCTGTGTTGGGCCAACGGCGGTAAACGCAGACACGAGATGCAGGTGTGACCTCCCAGCCTCCGGGAGGCCGAGGCTTCCCACGTGCCTGTCTGGGCAACCTAGCAGCTTAGGAAAACTGTCTCAACATCAGAAATCAAAAATGGGCCAGGTTTTAGCTCAGGGTGAAGGCCCTGGGTTCAAAGTACTAAAAAAAGGAAAAAAGAAAGAAAACCAAACATAGGAACAGCCAAGCAGAGCCCCCAACGAAATCATAGGCCCAACCTCAGGAGCCCAAGTTTCAGATTCTGGGGATAACAGGGACTCGCAGCGTCATTGGCCAGAGATGTCCCGCTTAGAAGGTGGGTAGGACTCTGGGAGGGGGAGTCCCCCCGGGGGGATTCGGGGCTCGCTGGATTTGTGGGCACACTCTGAAGGGGCTGTAGCCCCACTGTGGCATTAAACTGCAAGAGGGGAATGCCATCAGGGCCGGGATCCGGCGGGAGCAGTGCAGCTGCCCTGCGCAGGCCGCTAGACAGGCTGGGGTGACCTGCGGTCCGAGCGCTGCAGGAAGGTCCCTGGCGCAGCGGCGTGTGCCTACAGCAGCATCTCGGAGCACTCGGCAGCACCTCTGGCTGACCCTCTGCTTGCCTACTTAGACTCCAGACCCGTCTGTGTGCGGGAACTGAGAGGCAGTGTCCCATAGGGCACAGGCGCTGGTGTCAGGATACGGCCAGAGACGTAGCTCTGCAGCAGGAGCACTGCCCGGATGTGATTTCCTTGTGCCACACAGGCCGCGCCAGACGGCGCAGCCTGTGAGCCCGTAATCGAGAGGCTGAGGCAGGAAGGGTTGCCACGTGTCTGAGGCCAGGTCGCCATGTGTCTGAAGCCTGCATGGGCTACATAGTGAGTTCAGGACCAGCCTGAACAACAGAGATTCTGTTTAAAGAAAATATCCCAGAATAGGCTTGGGCTGTAGGGGGACCCGCAGCCTGACATCTTTAAGTTGGGTTGCCTTAGGTCGTGTCTTTCCAGGGCTGTGGGTGGGTGCCAGGGGCCAGGCCGTCCTGGCTCTAGTGACCCTGCCATCCCCGGGCCCCTCTCTGGGCCCTGGCATTGCCCAGGGACAGGCTTGACCCCCGTAACCGTGCCACAATCCCCTCCCCTCCCGCCAGTGCCCAGCGCGCCGCCGCGGAAAGTGGAGGCGGAGGCACTCAACTCCACGGCCATCCGCGTGCTGTGGCGCTCGCCTGCGCCCGGCCGGCAGCACGGCCAGATCCGCGGCTACCAAGTCCACTATGTGCGCATGGAGGGCGCCGAGGCCAGTGGGCCACCGCGCATCAAGGACATCATGCTGGCAGATGCCCAGGTGGGCGAGGCGCAGGGCGGGATGTCGGGTGTGGCTCGGAGGGGACAGGTCTCCCTGGAGGTGTGGTCGGGGGGGTATGGCTGTGAGTGAGCGAGGTCTCTGTGGCCCCTGTGTGGGTGTGGGCTCAGTGTGAGCGCGGTCTGCTGGACCTGACTCTTAGTGGGCAGGATACTGGGTCTGTATGTGATAGTCCGTTGGGTGTGGGTAGGGTGTGATCTCCCTTGGGGTGTGGTCAGTGTGGGAGGGGTCTGCTGGTTGTGGTTGAGTGGGCTAGTCTGTGTGGGCGTGACTCTTGAGTCTTCTGTGGGCTTCCCAGCATGGTCATAATCTCATTGGACATGGTTTCTGTGTGGGCGAGGCCTATATGGGAGTGACCTATTAGTGGATAGGGCTGAGTGGGTGTGGTCTCTACGTAGGTGTGGCCTACTGAGCTTGGTTTGGAAGTGGGCAATATAAGGTGAATTGTCAATGGGCAGGGCTCCAATGAGGAGTGGTCTCTGGGTATGGTCTTATGATGGTGTGGTTCTGAGTGGGCCTGGCTTCCTGGTGGGTCGTTTCTGTGGATGTGAGGTCTGTGGGCGTAGCTTGCCCACAGCCTCCAGGCAGTTGTGGCTCCGGGCGGGCGGGGCCAGCATGCCCTGTCTTGGCTCTTGCCTCTCCCTACCTGGGCCTCCCCGCTCACGTCCCTCCTCTCTCCCCTGCCGCCCTCCCGCACTCAGTGGGAGATGGATGACACTGCCGAATATGTAAGTAGCGCCCCTGGGTGCTCTGCTGTCCGCGGGCTGTGCCGTGCTGTGACTTCTGCACGCCCTTCTTCCGAGGGTCTCCCTCCTTGGGCCCAAAATTGTACCCTAAATATTCACGTCAGGCAGTAGGAGGCTCTGAACACGTGCCGTGGAGCAGCGACTGGGCACCAGGCCGGGGCCAGCCCCGTGGTCACCCACCCCCTTCCCACCCAGCTCGGCCCTGGCCGGTCTGGAGGGTTCCGTCTCTGAGCTGGCACCCTGGCAGGGTGAAGCAGTCAAATTTCAGGCTCAAGCCCAGTTGGCAATTCAGTGAGTCACTGTCACAAAATTACAAAAGGGCCTGGGTTCAGTCCTCAGTGCCCCCAAAACAAAAGGAAGAAATTTCTTCTTGTGCCCTTGAGGCCAAGAAGCGGGGTCAGAGCCCCTGGGTGGGTCGTGCCCCTGGCCCCCGCCCATCCCCAGTGCTGCTGCCCTTTCTCGGATGTCTGCTTCCCCACGTGGGGGCATCAGCGCGGAGCGCCAAGCCTGGTACTTTTGATGCTGACTTGGCACCGGCGCTCTAGATTTACACAGCTCCATCCCTGGCCCGCCTGAACCAGGGGGATGTAACTCCCTTGTCGAGAGAGAGGCCATCCAAGGCTTAGGGGCTGGAGACCCTCTTCCTGCATCCTTGCCCCCAGCACTCCTGGTTGGGGTCCCCCAGCTCCCTGGCATGCTTGTGGGTGTGCATGGGGACGCGGGACGGTGTGAGGGTGTGCATAGGTGAGTGTGCAAGACTCGTCCGTTGGTATCCTGGCACTGCAAGATGCATTCATTGAGCGCCAGGTGTACACTAGAGCTTGTGTTGGGATGAGGAGGGGCTGTGCAGAAGATTAACCTGAGCTTCCCCTTCTCTGGGGTCTCAGTCCTACAGAGGAGCAGGGCTGTCGTCAGTACACGGGCAGAACAGTGGGGGTGGGATGAAACCAGGGGAGATGTTTAAAAGCCAGCTCTTGGGAGGCCGAGGCAAGCTCAAGCCCAAGGCAAGCAACTTGCTGACGTAGCACAACCTTGCCTGAAGATAAAATGCTGAGAACAGAGGAGGCTGAGGATGTATCTCAGTGTGAAGATCACGGCTCCACGACCCCCCCCCCCAAAAAAAAAAAAAAAAAACAAAGGCAGTCCTCTGGGCTGGTGGGAGCAGTGCCTACTTTTTTTTCATGGCACAAGTTTTCACTTTGCAGTGCAGGCTGGCCTTGAACTCATACTGACCCTCCTGCCTCAGCCTTCCAGGTCCTAGGATGACAGGTGTGCGCCACCATGCCCAGCTAATATTTATTTGGTGCCAGGAAATAAAGCCTCACATGTGCTAGGGAGGTGCTCTAACCATTGTGCTACCCACCAGCACCCCCAGTTTGTTTTCGATGCAACTGAGCTAATTGTAAGTCTACACAGATTTTTAGGAGCAGCTGTGTTTTGCAATTCCTCAAAATTTAACTGTCAGCTTTGGCGAGTTGGTGTAGTCATGTCCAATGAACCAATAGGCCTAGAGGCAGAAGGTGGAGCCCAGGGCCAGAGCCTGGAAGCGGGGGCAGCAGCCGGGAGGTGCCTGTGCAACAGAGCATCCTGAGGGAGGAGGGCCGCGGAGGGGACAGCAGGCCGTGCCTCCCTGGGAGAGCAGAGGGACGGCTCCGGAGCCCAGCAGCGCCCTCTGGCGCCTGGGAGGACAGGCGGGTGCGCGGGGTCGGCGCCAGCCTGGGCTGCATGCACCCGCCTCAGTGGATGTGAGATGTGCCGTGTCTGCATGGGCTGTGTGCACATCCCTGTCCCCCAGCTGGTCTCTGCAGCCTCTTTGCTTGACCTCGTCACAGGGCACAGGGCAGGTAGGGCCGATGAGGCCCTTGCCCCACACTGACCCCAGCCTGGCCCACAGGAAATGGTCATTGCCAACCTCCAGCCCGAAACCGCATACTCCGTCACTGTGGCTGCTTACACCATGAAAGGCGATGGCGCGCGCAGCAAACCGAAGGTGGTGGTGACCAAGGGAGCAGGTATGGGCCACTGCCCACAGCCCGTGCCCGCGGGCTGCCGCACCTTTCTGGAGTCTGGGCACTGCGGTGAGGGCTCGCTGGGGCTGCTTCTGAGAATCCAGGGCGTAGCGTGGGCTCCTGCCCCTCCGCTCCTCGCCTCCACCAGATGAAAGCCTCGGGCAGCCCTGGATCTGTCGCGGGCCCTCCCTGGACTCCTTCCTCCCCCACACGCCTCTGCCCTGTCCCTCCCGTGGAGCCAGTGAGATCCCTCTCTTGCCCACCCCTCAGAGACCTTCTACCACAGCACGTTTGCCAAGCAGGGTCCCCTTGGGTGCTACCCACTCCCTGGCTGGCCCCCGTCGCCCATCTACAAGAGGCTCTGGCCTGTCTAGCGCTGCATCCGCCCTGCTCAGCTTAGCCAGCTGCCTTGTGGCTCCCTTCCTACCCTCCAGTCTGTGCCACTTACGGAGGCTATCCCCAGACAAGGGACACCCTAAGACATGCCTGTCATCCCTGCTACTCTGGCAGCTGAGGCAGCAGGGTTTCTTGGGCAATTTAGTAAGACCCTATCTCAAAAAGTTTTGGGGGGTTGGCTGGAGGAATGGCCCAGTGAGGCCCTGAGTTTGATTCCCCAGCACCACATAAAGCCAGTTGTGGTGGTGCACACCTGTAATCCCAGCACTGGGGAGGCTGAGACAGGAGGATCACTGTGAGTCCAAGGCCAGCCTGGACTGCAGAGCAAGACCATCTCAAAAAAAAAAAAAAAATGCGGGAGGATGTGCGTGAAGAATAGCACAGCAGTTAGAGCTCAGCCCTGATTTTGATTACCAAGTGCCACCATAACCTGGGTGCAGTGACACACCATAGTCTCCATACTTGGAAGGCTAAGCAGGGGGAATGCTATAAATCGAGGCCAGCCTGGGCTCTGTAGAATGAGATGCTGCCTCAAGAAAAGGGAGGGGGACAGAGGCCTGGAGGAGTCTCACAGCAGCTAGAACATTTGCCTAGCAAGCACAAGGCCGGGGGTTCCATTCCCCAGCACCACGTGAGCTGGGTGTGATGGTGCACACCTGTGATCCCAGCACTCAGGAAGCTGGGAGTTTAAAACTCTGGGCCACATAGCCTAGTTCAGACCCACCTGGGCAACAGATCAAAACCCTGACTGAAAAAAAAGGGCTCAAGGTGAGGTGCATCTGAGTAGCAGAGCGTCACAGGTCCTAACTCCAGTACTAGGGAAACAAACTGCATGGCGCCGAGTGACACCAACCACCTGGGCTGAGGCTGACACCATGAGGCCCTGTCTCAGAGGCATGGCTAGGGCACAGGAGCCTGACCCCGCCCTGTCCCCCCTGCAGTGCTGGGCCGCCCCACCCTCACGGTGCAGCAGACCCCCGAGGGCGGCCTTTTGGCGCGCTGGGAGCCACCGGCCAGCATCCCCTCCGAGGACCAGGTGCTGGGCTACCGCCTGCAGTTCGGCCGCGAGGACTCGACACCCCTGGCCACGCTGGAGTTCCCACCCTCCGAGGACCACTACACGGCACCGGGCGTGCACAAGGGGGCCACGTATGTGTTCCGGCTGGCTGCACGCAGCCGGGGCGGCCTGGGAGAGGAGGCAGCCGAGGTCCTGGCTATCCCCGAGGACGCGCCCCGTGGCCACCCACAAATCCTGGAGGCGGCTGGCAACGCGTCAGCCGGCACCGTCCTGCTCCGCTGGCTGCCGCCCGTGCCCGCCGAGCGCAATGGCGCCATCGTCAAGTACACAGTGGCCGTGAGGGAGGCCGGCACCCCAGGCCCCCCACGAGAGACTGAGCTGCCCGCAGCGGCCGAGCCCGGGGCTGAGAACGCACTCACGCTGCGGGGCCTCAAGCCTGACACGGCCTATGACTTCCAAGTGCGAGCCCACACGCGCCGGGGTCCTGGCCCCTACAGCCCCCCGGTCCGCTACCGCACCTTTCTGCGGGACCAAGGTAGGCGCGGCGACCCCGCAACGCAGCCGGCCGGGCCTCGCGCCCACCCCTATCCCGCCCCCCTTCCCCACCGAGGTAAGTGCCACTTTTCTGCTACCTCTGGACACTCAGGCAGAGCCCGGACCCCGAGGCTCCCTCCGACGTTGGCAAAGGTGGGACCGTGCCTCGATGGCACCGCCGCCCCAACCGCCCGCCCCCCTTCCCCATCCGCCTCCTTCTCTCTGCAGCCTGCGCCGTCTTCCACCACAGGGACTGGGACAGGGCAGGCAGGGCCAGGCCAGGGCCAGGCAGGAAGGCCATGGGCACAGACACAGCGTGACAGGGAGCGTCCGGGCCGCCCCACGCCCTCCCGCACCGGGGCTCACGGGTCTGTCTTCTGCTTTCTCCCTGCTGCCTGGATTCTGCCCCAAAGTCTCCCCCAAGAACTTCAAGGTGAAGATGGTCACGAAGACGTCAGTGCTGCTCAGCTGGGAGCTCCCCGACGGCCACAGCTCGCCCGCGCCCTACAAGGTGCGCCCTAGGCCAGCGTCAGAACGCGCGGCACAGGCGGGACCCTCCGGTGGGGGTGGTGCTGACTGCGATCCAGGCTTGGTATATGGTCAGGGCTCAGTCAGGCATGGGACTTGAGTTGTTCTTCCTCAGACCAGGGTTCACTCCGGAATTTGTTTTGAACCTGGGTGGGCTCAGGGCTTAAACAGGTCAAGGTTCAGCCCTGGTTCAGGACTTAGTCTAGGGTCAGGGCTCAGGGTTGGGAATCGGCCTGGGACCAGAGTTCAGTCTAAAGGTGACACTGAGTCTTGGATCAGGCTAGTTCTAGTTTGTGGTGGAAATCCACAAGGATTAGTGGTCAGCCAGGCCTCAGGGCTCAGTGTGGGATTAGGGCTTGGTCAGAACTGGCGTTGAGTATCGGGGTTCAGCGTGGGACCAGGGCTCAGCTGAAAGTAGGCTAAGGCGTGAGAGGAGGCTCTGCAGGCCCAGCGGGGCCCAGCGCCTGTCCTGAGCCACCTGGCCCGCAGATCCAGTACAATGGGCTGACACTGGATGTGGACGGCCGCGCCACGAAGAAGCTCATCACGCACCTGAAGCCCCACACCTTCTACAACTTCGTGCTGACCCACCGCGGCAGCAGCCTGGGTGGCCTCCAGCAGACGGTCACCGCCAGGACGGCCTTCAACCTGCTGAGTGGCAAGCCCAGCCTGGCCCCCAAGCCTGACGCCGACGGCTACCTTGTGGTGCACCTACCCGACGGCCAGAGCCCCGTGCCTGTGCAGTACGCATGCCCACCCCCTCCCCACAGCCCCTTGCCTGCACAGCAAGCTGGCCCGGCCACCTCAGCCCTGTGGCCTCTCTGTACCAAGCTGTAAACTGGGGGTGGGGTGGGAGGAATGGCCCAGTGGCTAAAGCACTTGCTAGGCAAGCATGTGAGTTCAATTCCCAGCACCATAAAAGCTGGACATGGTGGTGCACGCCTGTCATCCCAGCACTCGGGAGGCTGAGGCAGGATTGCCTTGAGTCCAAGGTCAACCTGGGCTACAGAGGGAGACCCTGTCTTGAAAAAATATACTGGGGGTCACGTCAGCTCTGCCTCAGTTATAAAACTTAAGTGCTTTTCCTGAAGAGCCTCTGTCACAGAACGAGCCCAAGGTCCTTCCGATGTGCCCGTCATACCATGCGTTCCACTTGTGGCTGTGCAGTGCTTGGTCCCTGGTAGGGTTTGATTATTGGCTTCCAAACTGATGGAAAATCAGAGCTTGGACTCCCGTGTGTTGATGGGTGAACTCTGCATGACAGGCATAAAATTAAGGTTTACAAGATTACACGGGCTTGGGATCTGGGGCTTTAGAGCATGTAAAGGTGCATGGTCAAGTCCGGAGACTGAGTTGGGAGCTGCGGGCCTGGGGCTGGGAGACGGGACGGACAGCCCTGTGACTCTGTCCTCCTGACAGGAACTACTTCGTTGTGATGGTGCCACTACGCAGATCTCGTGGGGGCCAGTTCCTCACCCCGCTGGGCAGCCCGGAGGACATGGATCTGGAGGAGGTGAGGGGCCAGGTCGGGCCCAGGGCCCAGGGCCCAGATGCGGCCCAGCTGAGCGCTCAGCAACTTGCCCCCATCCCTGCAGCTCATCCAGGACATCTCTCGGCTCCAGCGGCGCAGCCTGCGACACTCTCGGCAGCTGGAAGCACCCCGGCCCTACATCGCTGCCCGCTACTCCGTTCTGCCCACTATGTTCCGTCCTGGGGACCAGAAGCGAATTGGCGGCTTTGACAACCGGGGCCTGGAGCCCGGCCACCGATACGTCCTCTTTGTGCTGGCTGTGCTGCAGAAGAGCGAGCCTGTGAGTCCCGAGCCACATTGCCTGTCAGATGCCTGACCTAGGCCACACGCTGATCCTTCTAGTTCATTCTGGTCAGGCTGGAAAAGAGCAGAAGCTTCAGGTGGAGGGAATCTTGGGGGTTAGTCATCTTCGAAGATAGGATCTTAGAGCTGGGGCCTTGAGAAGTGAATAGGAGCTCAACAAGGAAAGGCTGTGTCGATTTGCGTATGTCAAAAATAAAAGGTCTGGATGGTCAAGACAAGCAGAAGGGATTTGAGAGCGGCCAAGGTCCCGGAAGGAGGTGGGTGGAGACAGCCATGGGGCGCTGAGAACCAAGGCTCGGGTTGGGGAGACCGTGGAGCCCTCCCAGGAGGTGGTCAGTGACATGGCCTCCACCTCGACTCCCCTGCAGACGTTTGCTGCCAGTCCCTTCTCAGACCCCTTCCAGCTGGACAACCCGGACCCGCAGCCCATCGTGGACGGCGAGGAGGGGCTCATCTGGGTGATCGGGCCGGTGCTGGCCGTGGTCTTCATCATCTGCATCGTCATCGCCATCCTCTTGTACAAAAAGTGAGCGTGGGGGTGAGGCACGGGCTGAGATTCCAAGGGTAGCAGTAGTTGGCTCCTCCCCTGCATCGCGGCTCAGCAGGGCACTGGGAGATGCCGTGTGTCCGCTGCTGAGGGCAGCAGCTATGGGAGTAGCTGCCGTGTGCCCCTGCCATGAGGTGTCCACATGAGAAGGCTGAGCTGTTTTCCAGTAGAGACCAAGTCTGTACCCACTAAGCCAGGCCAAGTGACGTAGGCCTGTTATCCCAGAGTTCTGGGAGGCTGAAGCAGGAAGATTTCAAGTTCAAACCCAGCCTGAGCAACACAGTGACTTAGCAGAAAACCCTGTCTAAAAATCAAAGATAGAAAGGGCTGTGGGGGAGCCATGAAAGTCTCAGGCTGAGTCCCGAGGACAGGGACGGACAGGGCCCCTGGGGCCAGCACATCTTCATCTGTGTTCCTTTCCCCCCTTCCCACTTGCCTCTGCTTCTGGGAGCAGCAAACCTGACAGGTAAGAGCTGGCCCGTCCCCTGGAGGCGGTGGGGGGAGCTGGAGCAGGAGGGCACCAGACCTCAGCTCCGTCTGGCCATGCCCTGGAGACCCCCACCGTGCATGGACACAGCCCCTCCACCATCGTGGACTCCCAGCCTGAGCTGTTCATGGGGGGGCACACATATGTGGGGGTGTGCACGTGTGCATGTGCATTCATGTCTGAGCACCTGCTTGTCCTCATGGGCCTGTCCCCCTTGGTCCCCTTGAAGCAAACGCAAAGACTCAGAGCCTCGCACCAAATGCCTGCTGAACAATGCCGACCTCGCCCCCCACCACCCCAAGGACCCTGTGGAAATGAGACGCATTAACTTCCAGACTCCAGGTACAGCCTAGCCCTGGTGCCAGGGTAACACGTAACACATTCAGGGAGGTCCCTGGGCAGGGGGAGGAAGTGCTGCCTTAGGGGATGCTATTGCTTCTCAAAGCCATATGGGTGTAATTAAATTCCTGACCCCAGACACCTCCCACTGTATGTGGATCTGGGTTTAGAACTCTTATGGTAGGTTCTGCTCAAAACCTAGTAAGGCTCTTCATTGAACTGAGACTGCTGTTTTCAGGAGCCTAAAGAATTAATAATTTGCCCTTCTTTTGAATGAAGGTGAACATTCCACCTCAGTGCCCTTGTTGGTAGCTGTAGCTGTAAACCCCTCTCTGCAGTGAGCACTGGGGCCGGCCTTGGTTCTTGCCCACCCTGGCGTTGGGTGCATCCTTAGCAATGCATAGAAACACCACCACCTCCCTGTGCCCTGCACCACACCCCTCCTTTCCATGACTGCCCAATCCCTCCGTGCTGCCTCCTCACAGTTCCCTGTAGATAAACAGGATTTAGCTGAATCCACCTCCCTTGCTGTGGGGGAAGCCAGTCAAGGTCTGGTCCTGGTCCATCCTCACGTGCAGTGACTCAGACTCCCCGGCATCCTCCCTCTTAAATGGGCTCATGCCAGCTGCCGCTAACCCAGTCAGGAATTATATTTAACTGATGGCTGCTGTTCTCCCTGTGGGCTCACGGCATGCTTGCTACATCTCTGTCCCTTTACCTGTTCCATCAGCTGTTTTCTGATCACATGGGAATTTTAAGTATTCGTATTTAACTGTTGGTGTTGTCCTGACTCTTCTGTAGCTTCATGTGCTATTTATTCCTAATGCATTTTTTCTTTCCCTGGGCTGGTTCATATTATTTCTCTCTTTATCTGAATGATGATTTTTACTTTGTATTTAAGAGTTGGCCACAGTCCTCTTAGAAGAGTCATGGAAGGTCTTGTGTGTTGGCTTAACTGTACTGTCTTCTCCTTGTCTCTGGCCCGGCTCATACCACATCCTATTTTCATCTATTTTAAGAGTTTGACCACTTATACTTACTTGGTGGATGTTGTCCTCCTGAGAGGCCCGTGCAGCAGTCACATAGCACCCCTTGTTTATTCTCTCTCTCTCTTTCTGAACTAGTCCACTAGTCCCTGTCTCAGTTTCATCCAATCAAGGACTGTATTTATGTATATTTAACTGGTGGCCGCATCCTTCAGAACTGATCCTGTTGAGTCTTACGTCATCCCTAATGTGTTCCCATCACTCCTGGCCCTGGACTAGCTTCTATTGGTTCTGTCTCCTTCCAAATGAGGATTTTATACGTGTGTATTTTAACTGATGGCTGCTGTCCTCCTTAAAGCTTATGGCATGGGCCCATGAGTCCTTTCCCTGTCCCCAACTTCTCCATTGACATATGCACCGACCCCCGACCCACCCCGCCCACCCCCACCCCCGCCGGGCTGAAGGTCAGGGTGGCCAGGGAAGGGAACATGGAGGGGTAAGAACCAAAACCCTGGGGCTTCAGCCCAGGGGTGGATCTGAGGCTCGGGCCCAGGCAGTGTGTCCGCCCAAACCCGACCCCAGGGTTCAAAGCGCCCCGCCCTCAGCCCCCCCCCACCCCCTGCAGCGAGGGGTGGAGCCCTGCATGTTTCATTTATGTGCTGTTTGCTTTCCTGCAGGCTCAGGCCTCAGCAGCCCCGTCAGGGAGCCGGGGTGTCACTTGGAAAGTTAGTTCCTGTGTCTCTCTGTCCTCGGCTTCCTCTCATGTCCCCCGCCTATTTGTTTTCATCTTTGGGTTTTCTGCCTACTGTCTGTCCGCCTGTCCCCCCCAACCCACCAGCCTCTGCCTGCCTATCCATCACCGGCATCCGCAGGGGGCAGGATCTGGTTCTGCGGGGACCTCCAGAGAGGCTGGTCAGATGGGCTGTCGAGCATGGGAGCATCTGTGTGGCTGGGGTGTGGATGGGACACCTGTGTGCCCAGGAGGTGCCCCCACAACAGGCAGGCCCATGGTCTATGTGAGAGCCTGGGGTACACCCGGACTCTCAGGGAGCCCATGGCAGCTCCGAGTAGCAGAGACCCCTGGAGATCTCTGAGCAGCTCACAGCCCATCCAGGTGCCTCCAGGAGTGGGCGTGGGGCTGGTAGACCCCACACCAGAAGGGATGAGTGAAGCCCATTCCACAGCCTCGCCTTTGGGGATGCCAGAGGGTCAGGAGCTTGCTGCACCTCCTCCCCGTCACATGGCTTAGGGTCTCTGATGTCAGGAGAGATGGGGTCGGGCATCCAGCTGTGCCGGGTGCTCCTGAAGCCCCAGCCGCTCTGCAGCCCACCTTTGCCTGCTCCTTGCCAGAGCCCCAGGCTCTTAGAGCCATCACCTGGGTTGGGGACACCTGGGTTGGCCCCAAGGAGAACAGCAGCCAAGGAGTCTGTACCTGGTTAGGTCCCCGAAGCCCAGAATGCCGGTGCCATCAGGAGTTGCCCAGAGACCTCCCTACCCACTGAGCACCCCTGCCACCCCTGCTAACTGCACCCCTTCCCGGCACACTCACACTGTCCACACCCCCGCCCTGCCGCCCTGCCGCCCCACCGCAGGCAGCCCTGGTGACGGCCCGCACCGGCGGGCTCTGCTGTCCCCGCAGGCATGCTCAGCCACCCTCCCATCCCCATCACGGACATGGCGGAGCACACAGAGCGCCTCAAAGCCAACGACAGCCTCAAGCTGTCCCAGGAGTACGAGGTGAGCCCGCCTCACCCCACTTGGCCCAGGGCTCACAGGTGTCCCGGCTGTGACCCCTGTGCACTCCATGTCTCTCCACAGTCCATTGACCCTGGTCAGCAGTTCACCTGGGAGCACTCCAACTTGGAAGTGAACAAGCCCAAGAACCGCTACGCAAACGTCATTGCCTACGACCACTCACGCGTCATCCTCCAGCCCATTGAAGGTAGGCACGGCTGGCCAGCCCCTCCTCTGGCCACCCGAAGCTCCTCTTTGCAGAGACTGCATGCCATCCGGTCTTAGGCCTGGTCTGGCTCGCAGCTCTGTTGGCTACTGTACTGCAGCACTGCTTGGCCAGGGTTCTCAGCGGTGTGCAGGTATGCTTCTGATGATCGTAATTTCACAGACTCCATACAGCATGCAGGATAACTCCACAGCACAGCATGGCCTGGCAGCAGCAACAGTAACAGTAACCCACTCAGTGGTCGGACATGTTAGCATACACTTCAAATCTCAGCACTCTGGAAGGTTGAGGCAGGAGGATTCCAGGTTCGAATCCAGCCTGGGTGACTCATTAGCAAGTCCCTATCTCAAAAAAGATAGACGAAGGGCTGGAGGACTGGCTCAGCAGTTGGAGCGCTTGGCTACCAAGTGCTAAGTCAAGTGCCAAGTATCCGAGTTTGATTCTCCAGCACCATATAAGCCAGGCATAGTGGCACATACCTGTAATCCCAGCACTCGGGAGGCTGAGGCAGGATTGCTGTGAGTCCATGGCCAGCCTGGGCTCCCTAGTGAGTTCAGGAGCAGCCTGGGATGCAGAGTGAGATCCTGTCTCGAAAAAAAAAATAGATGAGTATATCCCACGATGGCCATGGGACAAGCTGGCGGGGAGCCTTGGGCCAGGTGAAGGTGATGGTCCCTGGTGTCTCACCCTGCGGCAGGCATCGTGGGCAGCGACTACATCAATGCCAATTATGTGGATGGCTACCGGCGGCAGAACGCCTACATTGCCACACAGGGGCCTCTGCCTGAGACCTTTGGTGACTTCTGGCGAATGGTGTGGGAGCAGAGGTCGGCCACCATCGTCATGATGACACGTCTGGAGGAAAAATCCCGGGTGAGGCTGGACCCCCTGGATGCAAGCCCCCACTGGCTGTTCCTAGCCCGTGTGAACCCCCCTCTCCAACTTGTCATGTCTGGTGCAGATCAAGTGTGACCAGTACTGGCCCAACCGTGGCACCGAGACCTATGGCTTCATCCAGGTCACCTTGCTGGACACCATTGAGCTGGCCACCTTCTGCGTGAGGACGTTCTCCCTGCACAAGGTGGGGCCCAGGTGGGGGCGGGGCAGTTGGGCAGAGGCCTTAGAGGAAAACTGGGAGCTCTGGCTACCCGTGAAGAGGTCACCCCAAGACAGCCAGGCCTGCCACCCCATCAAGTCTACTCTGTGGATAGGAACATGGAGGCTCAGAGAAGGCCCCATGGTGTCCGGCCCCAACAGGAACACGACTGGCGCAGCAGTGAGCTGGTCTCCTGCCCCCACGCGTTCCTGGCCCTCTTACCCTCTGGCTTATGCACCCGACCTGTGCATATGGCGGGGCCCACGCAGGGTTCCAGCCTGCCCCCGAGGGGCCTCAGGCTGACCCAGAGGGACAGGCCAGCCCCACGCAGTCACGGCTGAGGTGGAGGGGTTTGGTAGACGCATATTGACCTGATGGCTGCTGTTCACAGTATTTAACTAACGGCTGCTGCTTGTAACGAGGCTCCTTCTGATCAGTGTGGGTGACTTGGCCCAGTTCTGCCACCCAGGAATGGTGGTTATTGTCCTGATAGGGCCGGGAGTGCTGCTGGCACCACTGTGCACCCCCAGCACCCAGATGGGCCTCTCACAGCATCAAGCACCTGTCTGGCCTGAATGACACACAACAGAGCAGATAGCACGTTCTGGGTCACACCCCCTCCTGACACCAGGTCACAATGGGGACAGAGGCGAGCCATCCTTCCCTTGTGATCTTGTGGGTAAAACATGTAATGAAAATGTGAAATGACAGTATCCAAGGACAGTGTGTGCTGGGTAACCCAGAGAGTGGAGAGCGCCCTGGGGAAGCCTAGGGGCGAGCATTCCTGGTGGGACCTGTGCAGAGGCCCTGGAGCCGGATGGAGCCTGGCCATGGGAGGAGCAGCAAGGAGGCCCCTGTGGTCGAAGCAGCGGCCGGGTGGGCTGTGCTGGGCCCTGTGGACTGCACGACAGGACTCGCGCTGACCTAGGCAAGGGAGGGGCTAGACTCAGGTGCTGGCGGGTGCCCTCTCGCTGCTGTGCCCTGGGGACATGGGCTCTGGGACGAGCGGGGACCTGGATGGAGGGTGCTGTGCTGGTCCTGGCGGCAGAGGGCCACCATGGCAGGAGGGAGAAGCGTGTAGATCGAGGAGACATGGGGGAGAAGGACAGGCAGAGTGGCAGGTGTGTGCCGGGTGTGGCACGAGCGGCGAGGGTGACCCCCACATTTGGGCAGAGCTACCGTCTGGGACTTGGGGAAAGGCAGGCACACTATAGGCCACATGCGTTGGAGACGCCCCAGGTCACTCAGGGCCTTGGGGGGCTGGCAGGGTGAGTTTGGGTGTTGCCCTTGGGCAACCCCAGAACCCCATTCTGTGATCCCCAGAATGGCTCCAGTGAGAAGCGGGAGGTCCGCCAGTTCCAGTTCACAGCGTGGCCTGACCATGGGGTCCCTGAGTACCCAACGCCCTTCCTGGCCTTCCTGCGGAGGGTGAAGACCTGCAACCCGCCAGACGCCGGCCCCATCGTGGTCCACTGCAGGTGCCTCTGCCCTGTCCACCCCCTGCCTGCCCCGCCCCCCACCCCCCTGGGGCCCTGACAGCCCCCCTCATGCCCCTGCAGCGCCGGCGTGGGCCGCACAGGCTGCTTCATCGTCATCGACGCCATGCTGGAGCGGATTAAGCCCGAGAAGACAGTGGATGTGTATGGCCATGTGACGCTCATGCGGTCCCAGCGCAATTACATGGTCCAGACGGAGGACCAGTACAGCTTCATCCACGAGGCCCTGCTGGAAGCCGTGGGCTGTGGCAACACCGAGGTGCCGGCCCGCAGCCTGTACACCTACCTCCAAAAGCTGGCCCAGGTGGAGCCTGGCGAACACGTCACCGGCATGGAACTTGAGTTCAAGGTGATGGCTGCAGCAAGGCTCATGCTGTGGGGGATTTGGGGCAGGAGCTAGGGACACGGTTGCCTGAGCTGTGGGGACCAGAAGGAGGAGCTCAGGTGGCCCTACCCAGCCTGGACTTCTCCATCCATTCCTGGAGATAAACAGCCCATGCTGACGGCTTGATCCCTGCCTCGTCCCCACAGCGCCTGGCAAACTCCAAGGCCCACACTTCCCGCTTCATCAGTGCCAATCTGCCTTGTAATAAGTTCAAGAACCGCCTGGTCAACATCATGCCCTACGAGAGCACGCGCGTCTGTCTGCAGCCCATCAGGGGTGTGGAGGGTTCAGACTACATCAATGCCAGCTTCATCGATGGCTATAGGTACATTGCCCCAGGCAAGACTGGACTGGGACCTAGAGCACGCCCCCCGCCCTCCCCCCCAAGGATCTCAGCCCTGTCCTTAACAGATTTTTCAGTCTGGTGGGAGACAGAGCAGAAGAGACAATGCTCACCTCAGGGTGAAAGGGATCCTTAGATACATATTTAACTGATGACAGCAGTCCATGTTGTGGGTTCTGTTTAACTGATGGCTACTGCCCCTATCGTAGTACCTTCTCTCCTGTTACATAAGTGATCATTCATCAGACCAATGGGGTTGACCAGGAATGTCTGGGCATACTTTTTGCTATGATGGTGGCATTTGGGGTGAGGGTCTGTAAGGACATTTAGTGGCCAGAACCCAGGGATCCTGCTGACTGGCTCCAAGGCCTGAAAGAGTCTCTCATATCAGCAGCAGAAAGATAGAGAAACTTGGGCTGGAGGAATGTCACAGCTGTTAGAGCATTGCCCAGCATGCACGTAACTCTGGGTTTGATTCCCCAGCCCCACATAAACTGAGTGTGGTGGCACCTGCCTGTAATCCCAGCATTGCAAGGCTGAGGCAGGAGGATTGCTGTGAGTTTGAAGCCAGTCTGGGCTGAGTTTGAGAATGCTAGACCTAGGGGAAGGCATTCAAGCAGCAGGCAGTGCTGCATACACCAGGGCCCAGGCTAAGGTTGCACGTGGCCTGGCAAATAACCGAAGTCATTCACTGCACTGGAGAGAAGTGGAGGAGGACGGCAAGGGATGGCAGATGCCCCGTGACCCAGATGGGCTGAAGGGGTGGGAGCAGGAGCAGGCAGCCCTTATGGAGTCCCAGCCCGCACACTTCTCCCGCAGGCAGCAGAAGGCCTACATTGCCACACAGGGGCCCCTGGCGGAGACCACGGAGGACTTCTGGCGCATGCTGTGGGAGAACAACTCCACCATCGTGGTGATGCTGACGAAGCTGAGAGAAATGGGCCGGGTGAGGTGGGCCTGGGGAGGGGCCAGGCTGGGCCGGGCCGGGGCTGGTGTCGGGGGCTGACCACCGCCACCCTCTCGCAGGAGAAGTGCCACCAGTACTGGCCAGCTGAGCGGTCTGCCCGCTACCAGTACTTTGTGGTGGACCCGATGGCAGAGTACAACATGCCCCAGTACATCCTTCGTGAGTTCAAGGTCACGGATGCCCGGGTGAGTGGGCGGCACGGCGTGGGAGGCCCTGGACCAGGGACGTGTGGGACCCTCCCTTAGCCATCGGGACAGCATCTGTGGCGGGGAAAGTAAAGGCCAGGGCTGGGGACCCGCACACCTTGGATGAAGCTGGCCGCCCTTTCCACCCACTGAGCAGATGGAAGAGAGGGCCACAGTCCTGTGTTGACCTTGAGTAACCCCCGGGACAGGACTGAACAGGGCATACAGACATGGGGACCATGTAAGAGCTGCCCAGAGACCATGGGTGACAGACTTTGAATCAGAGTAATGTTGCGTCAGGCAGTGGGTATCAGCACCAAGGGGTTGGGGGGTGGACCACTGCTGTCTGTCAGGACCCTGTGGTGGGTGGCGCTAGTCACCCTGGGTGGAGGGTGACCTTCCTGGGGGCCAAAGGGTCAGAGTTGGCAGTAAGAGGCCACAGACAGTGAACACCACTGGGATGGAGTGACAGAAGACATGAGTATTAAGATGACACCAATAAAAATCCCGTGATCTCAGCACTGTGGGAGGCTGAGGCAGGAATCCAAGTTCAAACCCAGCCTAAGCAACTTAGCAGGGCTGTGTCTCAGTTTTTTAAAAAGGGGTTAGGGATACAGCTCAGTTGTCCATGTGTTCTGTCCCCAGCAACACACACACGTACACACACAGATACCACCTAACAAGGTCTGGTGGGCACTGATTATGGCTGGTTGCAGCACGGGCACCATCATGTAGCAGAGTGACACCAGGTGCGGGATCGGGGTCCACACGGAAAATGGGGTGTTGGCTCCCAGTGGGCATGAGGACGGGCAGACAGGAGGAGGGTGGTGTTGGGGAGGAGAACGGGGAGCCCACTGGGAAGTGGCAGCAGAGAGTCTGGCCAGGGGTGGGGCGGGGGAGACCGTGGGAAATATCTCAGGTCTGGGAGGGGTGGCAGGAAACCTGGTGTCAGTGACGGATGGGCAGCTTGGGACAAGATGGTGAGGCTGGGGCCCACAGAGAGTATGGGCGGGGCAAAGTGGCGGGGACCGCACGGTGACGGTGACAGACAGGATGGCTGGGTCATTAGCACGACAGTGGTGAGCAATGCTCTTGCGAGTCAGGGAGGAGGATTACAGGCAGTGGGCTGGCCAATATGGCAGCCCTCGCCGGCAGAGGTCAGGCAGTGTTCCTGTGGCCGGGGAGAGACGGCGAACTAGTAGTGAACAGGGCACCATGCAGCCATGGCTCACCCAGTGGAGGATGCGTGGGTCGTTGTGCTGGAGAGGGTGGGTAGGGTTGGGTGGTCAAGGAAGGGGGCGTGGGCCACGGCCATGGGTGTGGCAGGTGGGCCTGGAGCTGAGGAGAGAGGCACCCACGAGGCCACGTGGACACAGGCCACTGGTACCATCCGTTGGTGGAGGAGGGAGGTCAGTGTGTCCCAGCCATGACTACAAGGCTAGGGCAAGTCCAGCAGGGCTGAGGCTGGGGCTGACAGGTGGGTGGCCCCTGGGCTGCCATGAGGACCACAGCACCGCACATTTCCGGTTCCAGGACGGCCAGTCGCGGACGGTGAGGCAGTTCCAGTTCACAGACTGGCCAGAGCAGGGCGTGCCCAAGTCGGGCGAAGGCTTCATTGACTTCATTGGCCAAGTGCACAAGACCAAGGAGCAGTTCGGCCAGGATGGGCCCATCTCCGTGCACTGCAGGTGAGAAGCCGGGGGGACTGAGGCCGGCGGCCCTTGGGGACAAGCCTCTGACTGTGTGCGCCCCACAGTGCCGGCGTTGGCAGGACAGGCGTCTTCATCACGCTGAGCATCGTCCTGGAGCGGATGCGGTACGAGGGGGTGGTGGACATTTTCCAAACGGTGAAAATGCTGCGGACGCAACGGCCAGCCATGGTGCAGACAGAGGTGCGCGCTGCCCCAGGCGGGACGGGGGCAGCAGTCCCTGCCACCTGGGCCACAGTGTCGTGTCCCCCCGTGAGCTGGGCATGGCCACTCAGGGCCTCGGGTCTGCCTGGTGGGGGTAGGTGGCAAAGAACGGGCTGAGCCAGGGCCTTCCCACAGCCGTGTCCCAGCTCTTGGGTTTCCTTGGGAAGTGCCCAAGGCTGCACTGGAATTTGCCATCCCCTGCCCCATGTCAGAGAGTGGGGATGCCAGGCTGTGGCCTAGGCTAGCTGAGTCAGCGCTAACAGCACGACCTAAAGCTTGACAGGGTCCCCCAGTGGGCAGGCATGAGAGGCACAGGCCCTGATGCTGACTGCAGCCCCCGTCCCCTGCAGGACGAGTACCAGTTCTGCTACCAGGCAGCCCTCGAGTACCTGGGGAGCTTTGACCACTATGCAACATGAAGCCATGGCGCCCCGGCACGCCCGCGCCCAGCCCAGGTTGCCCACGGACAAGGCAGGAGGCGGCAGCGGTGGCAGCTGCGTCCCCATGGGTCTCTGGGAAGACGCGACCCATGGCCCAACCGGCCACCACTTCCTCCAACACTTGGCACATTCCTTGTTTCCTTCCGATTCCAAACTGGGATTGGGGTGGGGGGTGGGGGTGGAGCCAGGGAGGGCAGAGCCAGTGAGGGCCTTGACGGAGCGCCAGGCTGGGGACCCCTTCCTGCCCCACGGCCCTGGGCAGGGCGCCCGCCTGGACCGAGCTTGCTTCTGAAACTCTCCGTGTTAACTGTATCCGGTGACTTTTTAAAAAATAGTGTATTTTTCCTTTCCTTTTTTTTTTCTTAAAGAAACCAACAACAACAAAAACACAACTTCCTGGCGGGTGACTGTCAGAGGGCAGCCGCGGTCTCTGCAGGTAGCCAGGCATGGCGGCTAGGCCCATGGTGCGTGCGGCCCTGGCCCTTGGTGACCTCTGGATTTCCTGATCTTTTTTCTTCCATCATGGAAAGTGTGCCTCGCTCATGGACGAAGGGGATTTACCTTTTTCCTCTTCATTTCTGTTTTGTTTTGTTTCCTCCCGCCCTTTTTTAATTAAACTTTCAGACATATCAAGTATAGTTCTGAGGATGGGATGGGACAGGGGACCCAGTAGGGGACAGGCACATGACCCTGGCCTGTGTCCTGACCCCTCTTGTGGCACCCTGAGCTCCCACCTGTGCTCCAGGGAGGCTGCGGGACATGGGGGCGGGGCAAGGGCTCGCCTCTCGTGCCAGGCTTGTGCCAGGGACCCTGTAAAGCCACTGGGACTTGAGGTCAGTCTGGGGACAAACGCAGCTGGCCCTGGATCCCCTTAACCCGAGCAAGTGAAGTTTTTTTTTTCTTTTTCTTTTTGTATAAAGCGGATCTGCCATCGCTTTCCACACTGTATTCACGGAAGCAGCCGGGTGGCCCCGCACCTCTGTGGATGTAGATAAATCAACTTTGTATTAAAGGAAAACATCGTCTGACCCCCCTGCCCCATGATGGAGTCTTTTTTATTTTTTTTTTTTTTTGGCGTCCGTCCTGTCTCGTTCCTGGAGCCACAGAGCTGGTATCTTCAATTTGATCTGAGTTGGCCCCAGAGAGGCAGCAGTGGCCATCCGATATCACACAGCAGAAAGGAGACAGCAGAATTTGAACCTAGAACCCCAGTAGAGGCAGCCTCGAAGATTCTCACAGAGACCATGACCTAGAAGCTGGCATAGGCCGGGTGCTCTGAGATGGAAGGCACTGGCTTAGTGTAGAGATGAGCCAAGAGGCTCAGACAGGGTCAGGCACAAGTCAAGGTCACACAGCAAGTTTACGGTGCAGCTGGAATTCATACCCCAGACAGTGTCACCACCAGCTCCACACATCTCTGTAGACGCTAGAGTCCTTGGCAGGAGGCATCAGATGGGAATGGTGTTGCCCTATCAACTGAATATGCAACATCCGCCACTTTAGGGAGGAACGACTCAGTTCAGCTCAAGTTTCAGAAGGTCACAGGCTCTTCCCAGAGGCTGGTGACAGTGGAAAGGAAGCATGCAGCAGAGGAAGGCAGTGCCCGGAAGGGGGGAGGCAGCAGCAGGTAGCTTCTGGGTTTACGCCCCTGATCAGCCAGGAGCAGCCAGGCACCTTCTTCCCCCGCCCACTCACAATCTGTAACCCTCCCCTCCAGACCAGGCCCATGACAGCACGCGGGTCCATAGATAGTCCCTGAAGTCCAAGTGCCTGAGACCTGGGGACGTTCAGGTATAAACTACAACGTGGCCCCACTCTTCCCCTAAGTCACAGCACAGCAAACACGGAGCCAGGTCCCCCAGAATATGGAGACCGGGCCTCTGCCTCCAATGCTTTATGCTGAGCTACGCCCCAGCCCAGGAGAGGTTTTGAGGCAGGATCTCCCTAGATTTGCCCAGATTTAAATGTACAATCCTCCTGTCTCAGCCTCCCAGAGTACTGGGATGACCGGCCTGTGCCAGTAGGCTTACTGGACGAGCTGTTGTCTGTCTATACCCATAATCCTCTAGCTCAGGAACCACAGAGCAAAGCTCCCCACCCCAGTCCCACCAAGCCGGGTTCCTTCTCCCTTTTAGAAGCCAGAAGATCAAGTATCCAAACATCAGATTAATCAGGCCCCGGGGCTCCCCCACACCCACAGACCCTCGTGAGACAGAGAAGCCAGCGGTGGCCAGGCACAGGGGCTCAGGCTTATTGTCCCAGCACTCAGGGAGGCAGAGGCAGGAGGAGTGCATGTTCAAGCCCAGCCCGGGCAACTTCCCAGCTTAGGGAGACCCTGTCTCAAAAATAAAGCCTGGGAACATTGTTTACTGTAGAGGCTCTAACTGAACTCCATTACCAGGTAGAAAAGTTAGCAAAGATCTTCATAATTCCGAAAATAAAAAATAAAAATGGCACTGAATTGCTGAGTTCACACTGGGTTCCCCAGGTTCGGTGGCCACAGACGCACTCCGGGGTTGGGGTCTGGGCTTCCCAAGAGCAGCGCGGGACAGGCTTGTGCCCTGACGAGGGGGAGGAGGAACCAGTGTGTGAGGGGCCAATGGGAATAGGTGGGAGTGTTTGCATTTTAAGTATATATTAAATGTGTAGAAGACACAATGCCACAAGTCCCCCAACCCCATCCTCCTGCTGCCCTGAGTCCTTCCGGAAGTCCTCTTCCCCGGATGTCCTCATGAAGTGGGCCCACTCACTGGGAGTGGTGCTGCCAAGGACCACCTAGCATGAGCCAGGCTCGTGCACACACACGGTGGTGCTTGTCCGCCAGCCCCTGGGTCTGGTACCATGGTACTACTTCTGGTTCTTCCCCAAGTCAAAAGGACCACGAGAGATCCATTCTTTTTCTGGTGTGGGCGGCACTGGGGGTGGACACGGGTCCTTAGCTCTGATCTACACCACCTGCCTGGTTTGCCCTGTTACTGTTCAAGACAGAGTCTCACCACGTCGCACAGGTGGGGCTCTAGCAAGCTCAAGCCGAGTCTGGGCAACCAGAGAGAGCTAAGAGGGAGAAGGTAGCAGCCAGGTACAAAGGCCCTAGGTTCAATCTCCAGTATCACAAAAAAGTAACTAAAATAAAGTGAGGTCATTCCAGTGCAGCAGGCCTGGGGCCCAGAGGGTGAGACCCACGTGGAGGGATGAGGCCCTGCGGAAGCAGGAAGAAGATGGCATCCGCCGCCTCAGGGAGGGGCTTCTGCAGTGCTGGCAGGCATGCCAGCCCCTCGGGCCACCCTGCTGGCTGTGACCTTAACATGCCCCAAGTCAGGGTGCCCAACTCTGGCTAGGACCTGGGTCCCACAGCCACAGGTGCAGGACAGGAGCCAGTGCAGAGCCTCAACTCAAACAGGGCAACCTTCATGCCCCAGCCTTCCTCGTCACTAGCACGGCAAGTATGAACCATAACACCTGGTGGGCTCCAGTCCCCTTGACCTCCCCACCCCCCGCTTTTGAATGAACACACCGGGGGGAGGGGCTCAGGTGGCACGTGCTGCCCTTTTTCGTTGCTGTATGCTATTCTTTGTGCAACTTTACCACATGCCACACTACATGAGTCCAAGGCTGGAAGTGTCACAGACAAGGTGCCACTCAGTCCCTGGGGTACGACAGATCAACTTAGCCCTGTCAGCCTTACAACGCTGTTTATGTGCCACGACATTTACCACTCCAGCGCGAGGCAGGCGTGGTGTAAGACAGCCGGGCCCCCTCCTTGGTACTGTTGGTGCCAGGCCAGGAGAAGGTTTAAGACAACCAGGCTGAGCCAGCACGCCTCAGATGCCAAGGGTTAAACACAGTCATTTTTGAGAAACAATCTTGCTCTGCGGTCCAGCTGGTCCTGACCTCACCATGGAGCCCAGGCTGGCCTCAAACTCATGGCAGTCCTCCTGCCTCAGCCTCCCAAGTGCTGGAATTACAGGTGTGTGTCACCATGGCCAGCTAATTTTTATGCAGTGCTGGGAAAACAAACCCAGGGTCTTGGGCACCCTGTACAAGTGCTCTAACCACTGGGCTACTCCTAGACCCTTGCATTGAATGAGTTTTTACGTGCAATGCTTCCAACAGATTACAGATTAAGATATAACCCACCATAATTCAGGCAGCACTGCGTGCCACAGAGAAATGGAATATTATGCAGCAGTGGAAAGAGCTGTGCATTAGCCTGTGGCCCCTCAGCTGGCTGTTTCCTTCCAGACAGCTACCTTGAAGGTCCAGTCCTCTCGGCTGCCAGCGAATTCTCGTTAACATCGCCCCGGGTCTCCCTCCCGCTCCCGTTATCTGTCTGCGGAGGCGGCCAGCTTTAGAAAAGGCCCTGAATGAGATGGAGAGTCAGACCGCAGCCCGGGTGCCGGGCGCCGCTGGCACATGAAAGGAGAAAGGAGTTCTTTAAAGATTTTCCTCTCAAAACTCATTCTTCGGCCTGGCTCACCGGTAACTCCTGAATTCATTACAATCTAGCAGGAAGCCTGGGAAGAGGCCTGATTCTAATTTTCTCTTTGCATTTCAATCAGAGCGGACAATGAAGCCGTGGCAGAGCAGGCAGGCAGCGGTGCAGCCCCGGGACGAGGTGCCCCACCCCACCCCCCCGCCCCAGGCCAGTTCCCCACCCCCACCCCGGCTGCGCCCACTCGGGCGGGATCTAAGGGAAGCAGAAAGCAGAATTCTACATAAAGATGGGTGGTGACAACAGGTTCGCGGTCTGAACTCGCGGGTTACACATGTTGGCGGCGCGGTGGGGGCTGAGAGCACGACGGGCTGCGGCCCCAAGTCCCGGGGGAAACACGCAAAATGGTGGCGGCATGACTCCCCACTGGGGCCGACAAGTGTCCTTACATGGTCAGCAGAGACGCACAGTGTGGTCCCCCCACAAAGGGGCATATTACTTGGCCCAGAAAAGGAGTGAGGCTCTAACACAGCCACGAAGTGGATGGCACCCGTCAGACACTGGAGGGCAGGTACATGAAACTCAGAGACAGGAAAGGGACCCAAGGGGGCCGGGGGCTGGGGACCATGCCGGGCGAGGGCTCATGAGGACAAGGGCTTCTTTTGGGGTGATGGAATGTTGTGACATTAGTAGTGCTCCTTGTACAGCTCTGTGAATGCAGTAGAATACACTAAGGTTCTGAATTTTATGCTTAATAAATAAATCATGTGGGGGGGGGGTGGCTCACTCTGCAGCCCAGTCTGATCCTGAACTATGTAGCCCAGGCTGGCCTTGGACTCATGGCAATCCTGCCTCAGCCTCCCGAGTGCTGGGATTACAGGTGTGTGCCACTATCCTCAGTTTATGCGGTGCTGGGGAATCAAACCCAGGGCCTTGTGCTTGCTAGGAAAAACACTTTAATAGCTGTACTATTCTTCTAGTCCCTCTAACCCATTTTAAAATTTCTGATTTTGATACAGGGTCTCACTAAGTCACTAAGTTGCCAGGCTGGACTTGAACTCGGATCCTCTTGCCTTGGCCTCCCAGAGTAATGGGATGACAGGACTGAGCCATGGGGTCTAGTTACTCCCCCAGATTTTTTTTAACCTTTAGCAGTCTCCCAAGGCAAACGCCTGTGCTATCTAACCTCAGGGCCTTTGCACAGGTCATTCCCTCAGCTGGGAGCTCCTCTTACCCCACCCAGCTGTTCCTTCCCCAGTTTTGATGTGTGATTATTTGCTGAGCAACCATGAACTGTGAGGTCCTCGAAGGGAAGGACCTGGGGTCTTTCAGTGAGGGGAACAACACAGCAGGAGATCCTGGCCTCAAGCTTGCAGCCCCACAAGGCCACGCTGTAAGACTACCCTTGTATCTTGCCACTGAAGTTCCTGTCATTTCTCACCAAAATATTCCTTAGAGAGAGGCCGGTCCTGAGCACAGAGCTGGTGCTGGATGGAGGGGACCCAGGTGGACCCCAGATACTCCTGCCCCAGGCGCTGCACAGATGCATCAGGACGAGAACCCGCAATGCTGGCCCTTGGCCAGAATTCCCTTAAAGTGACTACGGGGGGCTGGGCATATAGTGCCGCAGGTCCTTTGGAAGGCTGAGGCAGGAGGATCGCCGGGGCAACTAACTTAGTAACCTGGCAAGAACCTGTCTCAAAATAAAAAGCAAAAATAAAAAAAGGCTGGAGACCAGTCTGAGGGCCATGGATTCAAAGTTCAGCAACGAGAGTTGAGAGAGAGAGGGAGAAAGAGAGGGAGAGAGAGAAGGAGAGAGGGAGGGAGAGAGGGAGGAAGACAGGGAGGGAGAGAAGGGGAGAGGGGGAAGGGGAGAGAGGGAGGGAGGGAGGGAGAGGGGGGGAAGAAAAGAAAAACAGACGGAGGCATTGCTAGCCAAGAATAAAGCAGCGGGCAGCGGCCAAGAGGCCGGGCAAGGCAGGGCAGCGGCCTCCCGCCCGCCCTGTGCAGCCCTGCTGCTTTACGCAATTTTTTTCTAAATTAAATCCTTCACCAGGATAAAACCCCCTGTCGTGGTCTACGGGTTCTGCTGTCTCCGCGGCGCTGGACGCGGGTCCCGTGGCCCTCGCGTTCCCGGCGCATTTCTTTGTGCCTTTTTCTTTCTGCTACGGGCCGTGCGGAGTTGTCCCGCTGGCTTCCGAGCCCAAACCCTCCTGCCTCGGAATCAACAGGATGACAGGTGTGAATTCACCGCACCCAGCTGAAAGATTACCGTCTAAGTAACTTCTGAAATTTTTTTTCTTTCCTTTTTAAGAGAAGGGACGACGGAGCCAAGTAAACAAAACCAAATTCTGCGCCGCAGGGAGGTGGGAAATCCCAGCGCTGGAGCCGGCGGGCGGGCAGCTGCTTATCTCGCGCGGCTTCACGAGGAACCCGGGGCGCGCGGCCCTCATTATCGCGACGCCCAGCCGACGCTAATTCCCGGAGGGCGCCGGGCCAGGGCACGGGCGGGCGGACGCACGCCCCCGAGGAGGACGCGCCAGGACGCGGCGGGCGAGGCGGGGCGGGGCCTGGAGCACGTGGGCGGGGCCTGCAGGCCCTTGCTTCCTGGCACTAGCGCCCTAGGCCGAGGCCCTGCGCCCCGAGCCCCGGGAAGGCCGCCAGGGGCTGTGCGGGAGCCCGGCCACCCTGACTGCGGATCCCGTGTCCCCGTCGGTGATGGGTGTCTGCTGTATACCCGGCCCCAGGCCGGCCTCCTGCCGCAGCCCACCAAAATGCTGGGACGGTAGGCCTGTGCCCACCCCACGACCCGTGGCGCAGACAGAAGCAGCCGCAGGCCGAACGCCGCCACCTCTCACCGCCCCCCACCCCTTGTGTGAGGGTGCGTGGCTCCCGCCGCCCTCGGGAGTCCCTGGCTGTCTCCAGGACGCCGCCACCCACAGCCAGTCCCTGCCCCTGTCATACCCCGCCCACACCCCTCTGGGCTTCCCGGGTGACCTACCCCAAATTCTTCTCCTTGGGTTTTCTTCTGGGGAACCCAAACACCGGGCGCCAAGAAGATACACCATGTAGCAGGCGGCGAGCGCTTCTAGTCTGGCTGACTGAGGTCCAGGCCATCCAATTGCCTCAGGACCCAAGGTGGCGGCCAGAGCCCCAGCCATCGAGTCTGCATTCCCAGCCACCGAAAGCTGGCACAGACACAGCAAATTATGAGGCTGCGTCTGCTTGACGAGCTTTCTTTTAAAGGCGCCTCCTTGGAACCCTCCCTCTGAACTATTGCCACGTCACAAGGTAGAATGTAGTTGCGTCAGCATGCAGGGCCGCAAAGGACGATGGGGCGTGTAGTCTTTCAGCTTGATGTTTTAGTGCCCGACCCAGCCAGGCCTCCAAAGAGACAGGGATGGCGGCTAGCGGGTGGACTAACCCCATCTCCCCTGGAGGAGTTAGTGAAGCTTTCTTTCCCATTTTTTTCATTTTGAGACAGGGTCTCACTGAGTTGCCCAGGCCTGGATCCAGCTTGTGATCCTCCTGCCTCAGCCTCTCTGGGTGCTGTGCTGACAGGCCCACTCCACAACACCATGCTCAATGATCTTTTATTTTTTAAGAGAAAGCTCTGCTGTCAGATCAGCTCCTGGTAAGACACTGGAAGCCACAAGCCATTAGAGGAAAAGCCAATGGCAGCCACGTGCAGACGGCGCCCCGTGTCCATTAAAGCCCCCTGAGTCACGGCGGTGGCAGCCGAGGCTGGCGATGGGGCCTTAACAACCCCCGCGGCCGAGGGAGAGGAAGACAGGCCCGCTGCCGAACAGCCGGCGGCTTCTTTAAACACCCAGCTCTCCGCTGCTGACAGTCCCGCGGTGCGGTGCTGGCCGTGGTCCCAGGTGGCCAAGCAGACGCCGCCTCCACGGGCCAGCGACAGCTTCCTTCGCGGATTGCGTGGCAGACCATGGTGCACCTGCTGGAGTACGACTCGGCTGTGAAAAGGCACAAGCTGGGCACGGTGCTGCAGGCCTGGCTCCCAGCACACCACGCCGGAGACTGAAGCGGGAAGATTTCAAGTTCAAGCCCAGCCTGTGCAACCGAGGGACTTAGTGAGTCTGTGTCCCAGCATCAGCATGGGCTGGATCCATCCCGGCGCCACCAGAAAGTCTCCTTGAGTGACGGCCATGAAGGTGACGGCTCTGTCCTCCACGTCGGGACACTTGGCGGCTGCCAGCTGAGGACCTGGCCCTCCCAGCCAGAGTGTGGCCTGCTCCCTCCCGCCGCCTTGCCCGCAGGGGACCTTCGAGCCCAGCCCGGCGGCCAGTGCGCACCTTTTAATTCCACAGCCCTCAGAGATTATTAGTTTTCTGTAGGATTTGATTCAATTAATTAGTTCCCAAATATCAGCCCATCCAGGCAGGCGAAGGGAAACAGAGATAAATCCCAGCCGCCCTGGCTTCATCTTTTAAAGGCAATTAACTCTCCGTTATTAGCTTTTAATTAGGGAGTAATAATGGGCTCATTAATACACTTTATTATTCTTGTCACCGGGCAGCTGTTCTGAGCAGATCCTGTTATCAGATGGCGGTGGCCGCGGTGTCCACAGCAGAGACTTCCCGCAGCCCCACACAGCCCGCAGCTCTGTCACTCGCTTCCCCCATGGCCTCGGAGGGCCCTGACTCCCACTCGTGTCCCCACAGTGCGCCCCGCCCCGTCCCCTTCCCAGGCAACGCCCCCGCCCTATGACCCACCCTGTCAGCCGCTCCACCCCACCCCCACCCCCCACATCACTCACCTTGTCCCCCTGTGCCTGAGGTGGCCAGGCCCGACCACCCCTCAGTCCCTCTCCACACTTGGTACAGTGGTGCTCCAGCCAGTTTCCTGCTGCTGGGAGCCGGGCTGGCCCAGTGCCACCCCAACAAGACAAAGTTGAAGGAATGACTGGGAGACTGTGGTGGCAGCCGTGGCTCAGAGGCCTCTGTGCCATCCGCCACCGTCTGTACAGGTGGCAGCGCCCCCATGATTGGTCCCTGGGAAGCTGGGTGCCAGGGGGGCCCTGTGGTCATCATGAAGCCTGCACACGCGCCGACATCTCACTGTCCCTTGTCTGCAGCCACCCGCCCCGTGTCCGCCACGCCTCCGTGCAGGTCCACAGCAGCTGCTTCCCACGCGTCCCATTGTGCTGCGCGTCTGCCTGGGGCCGTAGGGGCTGTGGGCCGGCACTGCAGCCCAGGCCCCGAGGAAGCCGCTGCAGTGAGCTCCAGCCAGGACAGAGGACTCGGCAACATCTGGCCCGTGGCAACCAGCAGCTGGCCCTAGCCGCGGCCAGCCACAGGCACTGAGATCTGGATCTGTGACTACGTGAACTTTGGGGTGAGGCCACGGCTCTGGCCACTGTGAACAAAACTGAAGCTTCCCGGCCGCGGGGCACAGGCCCGTCACCCCAGCACCCCAGGAGGCTGAGGCAGGAGGATCTCAAGTTCCAGCCCAGCCTGGGCAGCTTAGTGTCTCAAAACAAAAACAGGGTCCTAGGATGTGGCTCAGGGTGAAGATCTCGGACTCTCTGAGGACTGCAAATAGTAAGTGCGTAAATGGAAGGAGATGAGGCTCCCGGGAGGCTCCATTCTGCCCCAGGGCCTTGGCACATGCCATCCCCCCACCTAAAGCTCTCTCCCCCCCATGCAGACCCTGACCTGTCTCTCTCTGTCACCTCCTCGGTGAAGCCCTAAACACCCTGCGTGCAGTCACACCCTGTTCCAGGTCCCTCTCCCTTTCTTCCTTCTGTGCAGCATTTACAACCTTCTCGCTTGTTCCGTAGCTGGCTTGTGCACCCCATCTGTCTCCGGGGGCCTGTGAGCCTCTGTGGGTGGGTGCTTGCCTGTGTTCCCGACATTGCCCAGGCTCCTGGGACAGCGCCAGGACGGCACAGGCAGCATCTGTGTCTGCTGAGTGCTTGGGCAGAAAGTCCCTTCCCCTGGCTGGGGTTAAATGTGTCCCCAGAAGCCGCGCGTGGAGAGGTCCATCCGCAGCAGGCAGTGCTAGGAGGGGCATGTGGGGTGCCTGGGTGCCCATGCCCAGCCAGGTGACTGGACGGAGGCTGTTGCCACAGGCCAAGGGGGAGGTGCTCTTTGGCTTTTTGGCCACATGAAAACTCAGGGCTCCAGCTCTTTTCCCAGGCTCGGGGCACAGGCCTGTCACCCCAGCGCCCCTCGAGGCTGAGGCAGGAGGATCGTGGACTCGAGTCCAGGCCTGACAGATGGGCAACTTAGCCAAGTAGGAAAGAAAAAAAAAGGGCTGGGGGCGACGACGATGGGCTGTGCCCCGCAAAGACAATGCACACACGTGAACGTGCGTCTCCTCTTCCCGCGCTGGTGAGACTGGATGCGGGCTCCGTCCACAATGGGCTGTGGCTGGCTGATGCGGGACACGGGTCTCGGGGTGTGGCCTGTGCATGCTCCTGTCCACGGCTCCTCCCTCTGCTTCTGGCTGCCACGAGTGAGCAGGTGTCCCGCCAGGCCTGCCGGGCCATGCCTTCCCCGCAGCTGGCCGAGTAACAGTGCGCTAGTGTCACATCCCAGACATGCGACAGTGACTGACACCATCTTCGGGCCTGTGCAGGCTGCAGGGACCGTGGCCTGGTCCTCGTCCTTCTGGGCCAATGTGGAGAGAGTGGGGCATAGGGTGACGGGACCATCTGCGAGGGACTAGACCGTCTCTGCCCGCAAGGACCACGGCGCCCACCGCCACACCTGCCCAGAACCTGCGGGCCTCGGTCGGGACAGAGTGTCTTCTCAGACGAGGGTTGGCTTGGGCTCTCAGGTGCCCTCAGCCCAGGGACGAGTGTCCTCAGACAAGATAGGACGATGACGCGGGCGGAGGAGGAGCGTGAGAAGGGAAGGCCAGGCGGGGGCCTCTTAGGAGGACAGCCAGACAGTGGGGACTGCAGGTGATGGTCATCGAAGCCGGGCACCCTGGCACTCTGGAGGCAGAGGCAGGAGGATCCCCGGTTCAAGCCCAGCCTGGGAAACTTAGCAACTGCGTGGGACCTTGTCTCCTCTCACAATGAATAAACAGCGCTGTGGTGGGGCTGGGTGCTAAGGCCTGTGCTCTGTCTCCGCAGGGCCGGGACGTGGCATCCACGTGGGGTGCAGCCTCCCCGTAGCCCAGGGTGCCCACTCCTTCTGGCGGTGTCGCTCCTTTCCTCGGTCACCACCCATTCCAAGCCCCTTCCAGCTTTTTTTGTTTTGTTCTGTTTTTGAGGCAGGGTCTCACTGTGTAGCCCAGGCTGGTCCTGACCTCACTATGGAGCCCAGGCTGCCCTTGGACTCAGGGCAATCCTCCTGCCTCAGCCTCCCGAGTGCTGGGATGACAGGTGTGCGCCACCACGTGGTGCTGGAGATTATTAACTCGGATACTTAGCGCTTGACGTAGCGTTTTAACCGCTGAGCCGTTCCTCCAGCCCCTTCCAGCTTGATGACACTTGGAGATAAAGGGCCACCTGTCCTGCGGGGAGACCTTGCGTCCTGCGCGGGAGGGGCACTGAGTGTGCGGGTCTCACAGTGGGCGGGGCTCCCTGCCGGCTGGGTCCGCCCACCTGGCTTTGTCGGAAGAAGAGCACTGCCACCCGGGCGACAGTCTCCCGCCCATCCGCCTCCCACCGCCTTGGTGCTGACCTCATGAGGGACAGCGTGATCCCCACCGCCCCTGCCAAGAGATGGGGAAACTGAGGCCCAGGACGGTCCCCTGCATCTCTGGATGCCTGCCACTTTCCTCCTCGCGTCCCTCCCCAGGTGACCCCAACACCACGGGGCCAGTCCTGGGTCCCCCACCCCTGCCGGCAGCGCCCGGATGTCGGGGCTGAACCTCCTCGCACAGCGCACCCACCGGGCACCTCCCCTCGGGCCACACAGTGAGGCCCGCGTCCTCTGGCCAACTCCGACCCGCCCGCGAGCCCCCAGCTCCGCCTCCGAAACACGGCCCTGCCCCCCAGCCTGTGTGGGCTCCCACCTTTCACTGGCTGTGAGCTTCGGCACCGGGCTCCCCACTCCCTGCTGAAGTCGGAGCCCAAACGCTTCCTGCAGGCCTGGCCCCGCCCCCAGACACTGGGCCCGCCCACCGGCCTGGTACCGCCCCTCCCTTCCTCCCTCCCCCTCTACCCCTTCGCTGCTGCTCCCAGCAACTTTGCATGGCTCGTCCCCGGCCCCCCTCCGGGTCACCCCCTCTGCTGTCTCTCTACCAGCCTTCCTCCAGTTCCGGCTATTGCCTTTCCTGTCTTCTCCCGAGATGGCCTGTGGCGAGCGGCCCGTGTCCCCTGGCCGCAGCTCCAGACAGTGCTCCCAAGGACTCTGAACCAGACAGGGACCAGGCTGTTCACAGGGGAGGGACACAATGCCTGAGCCCCTCCTGCCTCCCAGCTACAGGGCAGGGGCAAACCCCTGCAGGTGCCCCCCTGGACCCAAGCACTGAACAGAAATGAAGACACTTCATGGACACGCTGGCTCGCGGGCTCTGAGCTTTAATTCGTGAACCCGGGGGCAGGGACATGGGGCAGAGGACAGCGTGTCCTTCCCCTGGGAGAAGGGGGCCACAGGGGTCTCACAATCAGGATGCAGGCTGCTTCTGGGGGGAAGGCACACATGGCTCATGCTTCCCCCATCCTACCTGGGGTGACCCCCAAGGGCCTGGCCCTGGCCTTGTGGCAGCCCTGACTTGACCCCCCCCCATCTCCTGTGATATAAATAGCATTTCCCAAGGTTTCATGGGTGCCGGGTGTGCCCAGTCCCTCTCCAGGTGCCTCTCAGATCCCCTGGGTCCCTGGGGACAGGGATGTATGGAGGAGCAAAGGGCTGGGGCTGTCCATGGGGCACCTCCCATCTGAGTCTAGCCCTTCACCCGGGGGGTACAAGGGCCCAGGAGCTGAGGACAGGGACCCCTTCTTTCTCTTTCAGATACCCAAGGCCTTCGGTCATTAAGGGGGTCCGGGGGCAGGTATGGAGGGTCCCAGTGCCTGGACCCGCCCAGGTTGGGGTGGTAGGAGCATGGCACCCTGGCCTGACACAGGCAGGCCTGAGCTGCTGGAGGGTCTGGCTGTCCTTGTCCTCCCGGACCCCTGGGGTCCTGGGTCCAGGGCCCCAGTACCACCCACTCATCACACACACAGACGCTGCGCCCTCTCCTCAGCTGCGGGTGATACTCAGAGATGGAGAACCAGGGGAGACACTCTTTATTTGCAAAGGTCTGTGCCACCAGGAGGAGGCTGGGAACAGGGACGGCCACCAAGAGCACCCAGCCCCTCCACCAGGCATAAAGGCTGGACAGGCCCCTGGCCCCCACCAGGCAGGACCCAGGTGATGGGGCAGCAGCTCCAGCCATCGCTGGTGGCTGCCTCTCTGTTCCTCACCAGGTCCCCTGAGCTACTCAGACCCTTGGCCGCATTAAGCCTCTTCCCTGCCCACTCAGTAGACAAATGAGATTTAGAACAACAGCAAACAGGAACAGGGACATGGAGGGGGGCGCAGAGAAAACACAGAGGTGCCATCGTCCCGGCAGCCTTGCTCTGCAACAAAAGACATCTTGGTTTTGTTTTTTTGTGTTGGTTTTAAAGCCACAAATCTAGAAAACAAGCCCTGGGGCCGTGCTGTGGTCTCCGGGTGTGAAAGTGTGTCCGTAGAAAGAGCATCGCAAAGGCGGCATATGTACAGGTCCCGTGGGGCTGCTCGGAGCCGGCTGTAGCACCTTTCGGAGGGGACGGAGCCGGCGACCAAGGCCCACTCCCTGAGTCCAGCCGCGTCTGCTTGCCCCTGTCCCCTTGGGGCCCGAGGCGCGGAGGCGCTCTCCGGCCAGGCAGCGAGGGCAGCTCTCACCCCGCGGGCGGAGGTGACAGGGCCACTGTCCTAGAAAGGCGCTCCAGGCCGGGCCTGCGCCTGCAGGAGGCTCTCCATGAGGGCCAGGTAGTCCGCACTACGCCCTGCGTCCTCAGCCGTGGCCGTGGAGAGCGCGGTGCCCACGCGGGGGCGCTTGGCAGCCTTCGCCTCCTCGCCCAGGAAGGCGGGCTCCTGTGGTGCCACGGTGCTCAGTGACTGCGGAGGGCGGGGCAGCAGTCAGCAGGACTACTGCCTTGCAGGTGACCCTCCGGACAGCAGGGGGGGTAGTATGTGGGAGGAGGGGTGGGGCGGGGGGGGGGGGGGGGGGGGGGGGGGGGGGGGGGGGGGGGGGGGGGGGGGGGGGGGGGGGGGGGGGGGGACACGGGACTCGGCAGTCCCCGCAGCTCCCCCACCCTGACAGGTTTGGGGCTACAACTGCCCCAAAAAGGAGGAGGGCAAAGTGGGTGGGCGGGAGGGAAAGGGACAGAGGGAGGTCAAAGGGGTCACAGGTAGCCCCTGGCTCGCAGTACTGCCTCCCAAGGGATGAGCCCTGGGAATCGGTTTAAAAGCCACCACTCTGGACTCTGATTTTGCGGGTGCCGGAATAGCCGGCGGGGGCCCGGGCTGAGCCGGGCGGCAGAAGCACCAGGCTTGGGGCCAGGCCTGGCTACTGTCATCCTGTGCTGGAAGCCAGCCAGGCAGCACTGCGATGAGTCTCCCTAGCAACAGCCTGAGCAGGGAGACAGGCACACTCACCAGCCGGGAGCGCACCCGCTTGGGGAGCTCCTCCTCCAGGGTGAAGATGTCCCCGCGTTTCACCATCAGCTGGGACCCATCCTCAAACTCCACCTGCACAGGGAGGAGGGTGGGACACTGTCCTCAGGCCACCAAGCTCCCTGCTGACTGCCGAGAGCCTGGGCACTCGGGGCCACACGTGGGCCCATATCCTCCATGGCCGAGGCCAGCCAGGAGCCCCAGCATGAAAGGCTATTGGGACAGCTCCACCTTTGCTGGGGCCTCTGTTCCCACCCCACTGGGAGGGTGAGAAAGGACAGGGACACCAGACTGGAAGCACGGCCGGGAGTGGCCTGGGGACCCTTGGCACAGGGTGCAGGGCGCTCAAGACAGCAACCAGAGCACGGCACCTGAAGCTACATACTTCCAGGTCCCAGGTGAGGGCACCAAACTCTAAGAACGCCATGAGGGCGGCACTCCGCACTAGAGCTGCCACAGCCCAGGCCCAGGTGCCATGCCCAGGCAGGTTGCCCACAGGTGGATGACCCGGGCAATCAGTCTTCAATTGAAGCCACCAAGCTTGGTGCTGTGGGGTCAGGAACCACACTGGCACACATGCGGCAGTGTCGCCTGGGTGGCAAGGCCCACCTGGTAGACAGGGCTGGTGGCCCAGGAGATGAACTTGGCCTTGTAGATGTTGCCGTCAGTCCACTGGAGCTCCACCAGCTCGCCCTCCGGAGGCGGCCCCAGCCGCACACAGTCTCTACTCTGCAGGGGGGTAAGGAGCCGTGATGGGGGAGGTGGTGAGGGTCCCGGCCTGCAGGAATGCTGCCAGCCTTCTCAGTGGGCTGATGTGGAACTGCCGCTCCCTACAGCCTCGGCAGAGGTCCAACAGTGCCTTCCCTGCAGGCCTGGGCACTGGGTGTGGGTCACAGGTGTTACGAGGCTGCCCACCCAGGGGAATGCCTCCTGGCTCCCTAAACGTGCAGCAGATGGCCAGCCAGCCATAGGCTCTCCCTGGGCCAGGGCCACCTCCACCTCAACAGGCCCCTCTACCAGGGCTCCCTCCCATCCCGGGACTGCCCAGCTCACCGTGATGCTCTCGGGGTACAGGTTGTCACTGTAGGACCCATCGTCAAAGTTCACCTCGTAGAAGGTCTGTGTGGTGGTGCCGATGACGCGGCAGCGGTAGTACAGCCCGTTGCGGTTCTTGGTGATGACCACCTGGCCTAGGGACACTGCCCTGAGGGCCTGGGCCTGTGAGCATGGTGCTGTCAGCTCGGGCCAGGGCAGGGAGGCGGGAGGGGAGGGCAGGGCAGGGAGGTGGGAGGGCACTCACAGCATGGCCGCCTGCCCTGTGCTTCAGGCAGGTGATGGACACGGCATAGGGCCAGTCATCGGGCTCCATGAGGACGCCGGCAGCGTGGGCACAGGTCACGTGGAAGGAGGTGGAGCAGTGCTCGTAGGAGCACTGGATGCAGGCCCCAGACACCTTCTTCATCCGCTTGCGGCAGTACACACACTTCTGAGGGCCAAGCAGGGGGAGGGCTTAGCAGTGCCAGTGCAGGAGCCCATCCCTTGGCACAGCCCCCCACACGCAGAGGAGCTAGCCACTCCATAGGCCATTGCCCATGAGCAGGGGGGCAGAACACACAGGCATTTCAGAGGCAAAGGTGGAAATGGCCCAGGCGTCCGTGACGGAGAATGGTGCACCTGGCAGGGCTCTCCCTCTCCCCGTGCACCCTACCACTTCATCCAGCAAGGAAAGGGCAAGGTTCTGACCCCACTACCACACGGATGGACCTCAGGGACACAGAGTTCAGGACAGATGCCAGGCATAAAGGACAGTGTGGGACTCCATGAACTCACATAACTGACGCACAAGGCACGGTGCCCTCAGCCTAGGGCTGTGTGGCAGCCGCCCAGTCACAGTGCCTGTCTCTATTTTTGGCCAAATGAGCCCTTTAGTACAACTGGGGTGCAAAAGCTCAGGAACCAGGGCCTAGGTGGCCCAGGGGAGAGCCTCCCCAACCATTGTCCCTGGCACCCTAATCAGAGCTTTTCATGACCTATCATGACCTGTGAAGGCTTTTCATGATCTGTCAAGAACAGATCAGCTGGGCCCAGGGGACTGCAGGTCAGTGGCTGTAGGACTTCACTGCCGTGCTGCTCAAGAGTGGCCTCCACTGGCAGGGCTGATTGGCGGGTGTTGGGGGGTGGGCAGTGGAGAGCCTTCACCCTGGATCGGGGCCTCCCCAGGCAGGGGGGGAGCAGCCACCAGATGGCAGATCCATACAGGCCAGTGCCGGGCTCTCTACAATACCCCTGCAGCCAGGAGGCCCACATCCAGCACTGCCCGCACACAGCACTTGTTCCCTCTGCCCTGGATTTAGAATGCAATCCATCATTCCAACCTCTCTGTCAGGAAAGGTAGACCAGCAGGCCTGGGCCTGGGCCTCCCGTCACAAAGGAGGGCAGCGCAGGGCAGACTAGCCTGGCAGCACCCAGCCCAGCCTTTCCTAAATACAGCTGGGTGCCTGCCTCTACGAGATGCTATTGCTGGAACATCACCAGAGCCATCAAGTGAGTGGCAGAGGGGACATCACTGTGCCCCGGCCCTCCCCAGGCACAGCAGGCTGCCACGCCAATGTCAGTGGCCGCATTACAGCCACTGCTGAGGAGCAGTCATCTGCAGCCAAGCTGCCCACTTGCACGCCTGGCCAGATTGGCAGCACGCATTTCCAAGTGGGTCCCCGTGGCTGCCATTCAGCTTGCCCCCACGGCCCAGCACCTGCAGGTTGGAGACTGTGGCCCTGCCCTCTGGCCTCAGGGGTCCCACATCCAAAGAGAACCCTGCAGGCTCCGGCCCCACCTGCTGTCAGGCTGCCAACCCTGAGACACTCGCCCAGGCAGTGGCCGCAGCCCTAGGTACCAGATACAAGGAGAGTGGCAGGTGGGTCCCAGGGCTCTTCACCTAGCCTACTGGCCAGGCCAGATGCCAAGGCTGGGCGGGAAGCAGACCATCCTTGGGCGGAGAGGTGCAGTGAAGCCACTGGGCAAGCCCAGCCACGGGCAAGTGTATGCTGCAGGGTCCCAGGAGCAGGCAGCTCCCCAGGAGGTGTGGGGAGTCCCCCAGAAGGAGGAAGGTCACATCCCTTCACCCAAGGAAAGACGGCTCGGAGAGGCTGGGGTACTGCCCCAGCCACACAGCTGGCTTCCAGACAAGTTCCAGCCCTGCTTCTCGGGCAGCTCTCTTGGGCAGTCACCCTCAGAGAGTGGAAGGGGCCATGAGGCCATGCACCTGGGGCAGTGGGATCTCTGTGTGCCCACACAGGCTGGGCCCCTCCAGCTCAGCAGCGAAGGTCCAAGTGCCTCACTACAAGTAGCAAGATCCAGGCAGTGGCACTTGGGTAAGTGGCACCTGGCTGGGTGTGAAAGGACACTCAGGGAACACAGAGCCAGAGCGCTGCAGGCAGCTGTGAGGGCAAATGATAGGACAGGTCGGAGAGACTCTGGGAACACACACACACACACACACACACACACACACACACGAGTGCCCACACACACGCAGTAGCTATGACCAGGGACCCTGCAGCCATGAGGGAAATGCAGCTGTGGTCTGCCAGGAAACCACCCCACCCCTACCCCCAAGCTGATGCACACCCCAGGGATCCCACTGCTGGGAACGAAGCCCAAAAGACCCAGTCACCCCCACCAAAAGTCACCCGCATGCACCCGCTCACACTACCCTGTCACGACAACCAGACAAAAGAGGAACCCAGGCGCCGTCCACAGGTGAGGGGACGTGGAAAACAAGGGCTCCAGGTGCCAAAGAATATCACGCAGTCATGAAAAGGGGAAATCTTAGCTAACCTGATGGCCCTGGGCTAATGGTCCAGCCCTCTGGGAGGCAGAGACAGGAAATCCCAGCCTGGGCTGGAGATGCAGCCAGGCCTCCAGTACCGCACAACATAAGATAGCAAAGTGCACAACCAGCAATAATGACGCGAGGCCAGAGATGCCACAAGTGGACCTGTCTAGACACAGGCCCGGCTGCAGAGCGCGGGGACTGAGTCAGGGGCTGGTCACTGCGCCCTTCGGACCTGAGGCCTATGGACACGATGCAGACATCCGTCAGGTCTCCTGGTCCGGTCCACCCACCCACTCGGCCTAGCCCTGAACACTCCAGGACAGCAGGGCACAGGGCTGGGTGGGGAGGCGGGGCCCATGGACTCACCAGCTTCCACCGCTGCTCGGGGATGCCGCTGATGTCCACAGGGTGGCGCTCGATGACATTTAGGAAACGCACCTCAGGGACGGCAATGGCGCAGATCACGTGGATCCACCTGGGAGATGGGGGCGGGGGCACCACGGATGAGCATCAGGGCCAGGCAGGGCCAGGCAGGACCAGGCAGGGCCAGGCGGGCACTGCCCCACCCTGCCAGGGGGCCAGGTCCCAGGCACCCACCTGCGCTCGGTGGTGGTCTGCAGGGCACCGCCTCGGAGGTTGCACAGGCAGCATTCCTGAGGGCAGAAGCCAGAGCCCGTAAGGCTGCGCTGGCCACCTGGGGCCAACCCACAGCAGTCCTCCCTCCGTGCACAGGCAGGGAAACCAAGGCCAGCCGGTCGGGGAGGCGGGGCATGTCACGTACCGCTGTCCAGGCGTGGGCTGTGCACCGCGAGCATGTCCAGCCGTCCCGGACCAGTTCGGGGCGCACGCCATAGCAACCTGCATGACAGGGCATACTGAGACCGCAGTGCGGGGAGGGGCCCCCAGGGGCCTGGCAGAGGGGTCTCTGGGGGTGATGGCTCTCCCACCCCAGGCTCTGATCCAGACCATGGGGGCAGTGTGGACCAGATGTCCACAGGCCAGCAAGGGTAGGGAGAGCCACAGGCCAGGGCGCGGGTGGCTATGGCACATAGCCCTGGCTGGGGAAGTGGCAGGGACAAAGGGCAAGGCAGCCCAGGGTGGGGAGAAGACACCACCAGCCCTGTTCCTGCCCCCAAAATGGAGGGGGTTCTGGTGGGGTGTGATCCCCACAAGGTCCACCCACCCTTCGAACCCAGGTTCTCAGTCAAGAGCTACCAAATCTGCCACAGCCAGAGCCCAGGAGTGGGGCGTCCCAGACAGAGGCCTATGGCTTCGTTGGGGGAAGCCCATCACACCCAGAAAGGCCATGGCCACCTGGGACAGATGTGCTCTTTCCCTGCAGAAGGAACTCACTGGCGTGGACCTGCAGACAGCAGGTGGTGCAGGCAATGAGTGGGCTGGTGCCGTCATCACCCACACAGGAGTTGGCAGGCAGTGGCTCCGTGTTCTCACCGCTCGACGTGAAGCACATCTCGGGGATGAGGGGCCGCGTCCTCTGCCCACTCCTGGAGGGCAAGGATGGGGACGGGGCTGCCTCTTTCTCCGTCTGCAGGGACTATAGGAATGGCACCTTCAGTGGGGCCCAGAGGCCACCCCAGTCCTGGCTGGGCCAGACCAACACCCCTTGCTGCCCCTTCAGGCCTCAGGGATATCCTGCAGGGTTCCTGGGCTTGGCCCCAAAAGCATCCCATCCTGTTCAGTGTCCCCAACAGTGACTGGCAGGGGCTGAGGTTCCCATCTGCAGTGGCTCCTGGCTACTCTGGAAGCACAGGGGCAGAACGCGCGTGGGTAGCCACGGGGAGCTCCCATCGGGTTTGTGCTGGCGGCAGAGGCAGTGCGGTGTGACCAGGCCAAGGCCCCAATTCCACTGAGCAGTGTAGTCAGCCCCGGAGGCCCCACGCCTGGGGCTGGGGCTAGGGCAGTGCACACAGCAGGGGACACACGGCCCTGTCCCCTGGGGACAGACAGGGAAAGGAGAAAGGACAGATGAAAAGGGATTAAGAGGAAAAGCAGGCCAGCTAGGCACAGTGTGCTCGCCTACTAGCCCAAACTACTTGGGAGGCTGAGGCAGGAGGATCTTGAATCTTAGTCCCATTTTCAAAGTATAAAAATCAAAAAAAAAAAAAAAAAAAAAAAAGGAAAGGGAAAAGGAGGCAGAGTCTGGTGGCTGACAGCACAGGGCAGATGCAGGCAAAGCCCTGGTGACAGATCAGAGGGGCCAGTGTAGAACGCCAGACCTAGGGCCACAGGGTTGTTGTATGCCTGGCCCAGCCCACCTCTTGCTCGATGCCCACCTGCTGCCCACTCCGGCTGCCCCCACAGCGGGTCCCCATGCCGTCACCTGGCTGTAGGGGTAGAAGAGGGCACAGATGGCACAGTAGGGCTCTGCCAGCGCAGCCGCAGCATTGAACGCGCGCTCGGCCTGAAAGCCAGCTGCCGTGTCCTTCCACTGCAGCGATAGCAGCGAGCGCAGGGCCTCAGGGTCGCTCACGTCCTCCTCTCCGGAGAGCGGGAAGGCCTCTGGTGGGCAGGGGCAGGGGTCAGTCCTGGGCTCCCGCAAGAGAGCCGAGGGGAGCAGGATCAGGGCATAGGGACCCGCAGGTGTCCCCGGGAAGCCAAGCAGGCCTGGTAGGATGTGGGAGGACGCAGCTCACCCTCATCGCTGGAAGCCTCCTGCTTAACCACCGACAGTGGGGACCGGGTGGGTGGCCTGCCCAGCGGGTGGCGCCGGCTTTTCCTGATCTCCACCTTCATCTTGGAGAAGGGAGAGAGGGCATGGAACACTGATGGCCCTCACTCCGGGAAGCACTGCAGACAGTGGGGACAGAGCTCTGCATGCCCACCCTCCTGCTGCCTACCTGTCCCTCGCTGGCACGGGCCTGGGCCTCATCCTCGGGCCCTGCCAGCTCCATGGGCACTGCTGGCAGGGGCCCACGGTCCCGCTCAGGTACGCTGGTACCTGGGCCACGTGGCACCACATACAGCAGGGGGATGACAGGCCGTGGCTTGGCCTCCTGCTCCATGCCCGGCACCTCCGGTGCCACCACACTGACAGCCTTGTGGAGGGGGCTGTCCTCAGGGGCCAGCCCTGGAGGGTCCTGAGGGAGGTGCGGCCCCAGGACGCCCCCCTCCTCCTGGGTGGGGACTGCGGCCAGTGGAGGCTGCAGCTGAGGTGGCGGGGGTGAGGGGGGTGCCAAGACTTTCTTCCTGCGTTCGCCCTTGGCTTTCGCTGGCCGTGCCTTGGCCCTCGCATCCTCTGTGGGAAAGAAGGGAGGTGAGAGCGGGCAGTGCCTGAGAGGCCCAGGCCACAGGCTGCCCAGGGGCCTACAGGGTAGTGCTAGCTGGCAGGGGATCCCTATAGGGAGGGCAACCAGTCCTGGGCACAACCACAACCCTGTGGGCCCCTCAATGGGATACCAGACACCAGAGCCTTGAGGGGTCTCAGGGGATGCAGGGGTCTCCCACACGGCCCCCTCCCCACGAGTCATGGGAGGCGAGACCACTTCCTTCCTGGTGTCTGCAGTGACTGTACACATAGCCTGCAGTTCCCATGGGGGAACTTTAGCCACCATGGTGGGACTCACACACCTCTGCCTGGGCATGAGGGGACTTGACAGACCATGGGGAGGACAGGATACCAGGCAAGGCACATCTTAGGTGGCATTTTATTTGTTTATTCATTATTTGTGCTGGGAATTGAACCCAGAGCCTTCACACTCAGCTACATCTCCGGCCCATTTTTTTTAGTTTTGATTTTGAGACAGATTCTCATGAGGTCACTAAGTTGCCCAGGCTAGGCTCAAACTTAGGACCCTCCTGCCTCAGCCTCCCAAAGTGCTGGGATGCTAGGGCTACATCAGCACTCGGCTCTTGGTGCATCTCACTGGGCCCCAGGACCAGCATGCAGTACCCAGCATGCTGAGGTACTGGGGTGGGGGCAGAACTGTGGTCCCGAAGATGGCTGTGTTTTGCCACTGGGCCTAGGATACCACCTCTGTGGGGCTGTGACGTGGCTTCTCCCCAGGGCCTGGTGAGGGACCAGTCCCCAGAGCCAAGGAGCTGGAGCCGCTAGGATTCCACCTTGGTTATCGCAGGCTCTGACAGGGCTGTGGACAGGTAGAGCCTAGTGTCTCAGTCCCCAGCCTCAAAGGGACTGTCACTTGACCGCCACTGTGCTGGGGACACTCAGGGCAGCAGGCTGTCTGTTCCCACTGACATGAGGAAACTCTCATGAGGTCACAGGAAGAACGATGCATGGTCCCTTCAGCCCCGCCTCCGGGGACCTCGCTCCTGGGCACCATCCCAGCCCTGGGCAGCGGCGAGCACACACTCATGGGTCTCACTCACAGGGAAGCCCAAGGCAGGAAGGGCGCCCAGAAGGAGGCAGCTCTCTGAGTAGTGCATCTTGGAGCCTCACGGGGAACCCTCCACTCCTGGGACTCTGCTGCCCTGCACTGCCCAGGGTCAGGGGATAGTCACACACCCAGGGTGTCCTAGCCCAAGTTACCGCCTCCCTCCCTGCAATACCAGAGCCAGCAGCACGGCCAACATCACGAGTGCAAGGAAGCTGCGGCCTGTGCCCCCATGCCTGGCCCAATGCCTCTCAGGCTCCATAGCCAGGTCTCAGGTGGTAGGCAACCTGAGTGTTTCCATGGGAACCACTGATTTTCTAAGAAAATGGGCTTTAGCATGTTTCCAAGGTGCTCAGGACAGGAGAGACCCAGTGGGTACACAGTGGCATCTTGTGCTATTGCTGCCTGCTTTAGGCGATGGTCCCCCCACCCTGCATGGTAATGGACTGGCTTAGGGGACAGTGGCCACACTCAGATGCCCTGTGTGGCCAAGCCCAAGCAGTGGTCGTAGCCACAGGCCTCTAGGGTGTGTTGAAGGACATGTCCCTGCTGGGCCCATGGGGTAGCACACCCATGGAAGTCACTAGTATCCCCTACTAGACGCAAGGCCCCCACCTGTAGGCTACTCTCCCACGTGGCCAGGCTAGATGGCAGCTTTTACAGCCCTGTCCTCAAGGTCTAGCAGCTGCACGGGGCCCTGATGATAAGCAACTGGAGCCCAGGGCAGAGGCGGAAGCAAAGGCAGAGGGCACAGAGGGGCAGGGGGTCTGGGCTGTCCTTTCGGTCTATCCTGGCTCTTCCAGAGGGACCTGGCTTGGGCCATCCTGAGCAGCAGGCCCTCCCAGCTCAGGGAGGAGACCATGGCTCCTCTGGGATATTTTGGTAATAAAAATGGGTAGCCCGTGGGGATACAGCCTATAGGGAACAACTTCCACATCCCAGAAGTCAGGAGGTCCTGCCCAAACCTGGGGCTCTGGGGACACAAACCCTGCTGGCTTCAGTGTGACCCAAAACTTAATTCCCCATGAGGTCTGCCACACACAGAAAACTTGGGACACAGGCAGTCAACACCACTCCCCTCCATGCCAAGCTGCCAGGGGCTGCAGCTTGTAAGGGCACGAGACAGATGACGGGGAAAGGCAGGCACTCTTAAACTGCTGCCTGGCTGCATGGGGTGGCCCAGGCCTGTCAATCTAGCAGTCCTAGAGGCTGAGGCAAGAGGATCCCAAGTTCAAGCCCAGTTTGAACAAATCAGTGGAACCCTGTCTGAAAATCAAAAAATAAAAAAAGGTTGGTGAGGGCTGGAGGAAGGGCACAGCAGTTAAGAGCACTGGCATAGCACCACAAGGCCCGAGTTCGATTCCCCAGCACCACATAAATCCAGGCGTGATGGCGCACACTGGTAATCCCTGCACTCGGGAGGCTGAAGCAGGAGGACCGCTGTGAGCTCAAGACTAGCCTGGGCTATAGAGCGAGACCCTGTCTCAAAAACAAAACAAAACAAAACCCTTGGAGATGTGGCTCAGTCCCAGGCCAGCACCAGCCGGTGCCCCCGCACAGGCCTGCTTCCTACGCCAAGGAGGACAGCAGCATGGCACACCTGCACTGGCACACACAGGGGTTGTCGGGACTCACCCTCGGAGCCCTCGGCCTCTCGGGCCTGGGACAGCTCCTCGTCCTCGTCCTCGGCATCAGCATCGGGTGTGGCTTCCTCTTTGGTGCAGCCTCCTGCCTCCTCCACCAGGGCCGCCCCAGATGCCCCCTCCCCGGGGGACCGGGGCTCCTCAGGCTTTGGCCGCTTAGGCTGGCTGCGCTTCCGGTGGGACCTGCAGGGGCAGTTGGTCAGGTGAGAGGGAGGAATCAGCTAGCTGGGTGCAGACTGGGGCTCGGGGGTGCTGGGGACCCTGGCTGGGTGGGTTTCTGGGAAGCCGAGGGGGCAGGGTGTGATGACAGCAGGGGACAGACAATACAATGGACAGACAGTGGCCAGGACACATGGGGAGCAGTGGATGGGCAGGAGCTGCACGGTGCTGCACAGGGTGGGCGGACGGGGCACTTACGCCAGCCCCGGCCTCCTGGCCTCTCTCCTCCTCTCTAGACCCGGCTTCCTCTCCTCCTCAGTCCTTCTCCAGTGCCTGCTGTCCTTCAGACTAATTTGTCTAGAATGTAAACGTCAGGGGTCTCTAGCACATCTGGTCACCTCCCAGGAACAGTTGCCTCCAGAGGTCCCCTCTTGATGGTCCCTGCAGGCTCCCCGGACCCCTCCCAACCAGGACAGGCCTGACCCTGATGGCGGGGGGAAAGGCACAGTCACAGGGACAGCAACCTGCAGGCCGGGGACACGGCTGCTGTCAGGTGGACATGAGTAGGACAACCGTCCTTTCTCCAGGAAGACAGTCTCTGTTCCTCCCACCCTCTCACCAGGTGCCCTGTGGCTCCCCCCTACACAGCACTGCTGCCGGAAGCCCTCCACGGCGGGCCCTCCTCCCTGACCCCACACTATGACCCGACCTCTGGGGCAGGCCCCAGGGTGGCGGCAGCAGGGATGACCAGCAGCAGGAGGTGAGGCGGCATTCCAGGACACAGCAGAGGCATGGTGGTGTCACACATGTGGGCGCATGGCAGGGGGAGAGGGAGACTGGGAAGCGGGCAAGGGGAGGCAGGCAGGGGGAAGCCCTGACATGGGGGCCTGGGGATCTACAGGCTTCTCCCCAGCAATGTCCAACACATGAGCACTAGCTCCGGCTCTCCTCGGGAACCAGGAAATGTGGGGTCAGGGATGGCAGCTGTGCAGCTGGTACTGGGGTTGACAACTTACCCCCCACCAGAGAGAGGGGCTCTCTGAAACAGCAACTGCTCTGGGCTGCAGGCCCAGCTGTACACACAGATACCCTCCTCTAAAGCAGCCACACGAGGGCAGCCTCTAGCCCACTCACCTGCCTCAGTGTCGCTGGTGCCCTGGGCATCCCTGTCCTCTCCAATGTGCCTGCCCTCAGCCACCCAGCCTGCTGCCAGAGCACCAGTCTGCCCAGCCTCCACCGTCACATGCTCAGCGGACCAAGGACCAAGAACACAGGGACATTACGGGGTGGTCCTGACTGCCCAGGCCTAGACGAGGGCTGGTGGCACTGGGACTGTGGAGCCGGCTGTGCAGACACCAGGTAGTCATGCCACATGAGGGAAGGAGGGGCTGTGGCTGCCCACACTAGAGGTTCAGCCTGTGGTCCCAGGGTGGAGAAGCTGGCGTCCTGGCTGCATCCCAAGGAGGCCCACATGCCCGGGTCCTCCTCACGTGGCAGCTTTGGTTTCAGGGTGTGCCGATTCCCGCCACCAAACCCCACAGACTCTAAAGGGGTGGCTGCCCCACCTGGGCACCCACCACGTCCTTCGTCTTCTGATCCAGAGCCTTGGCGTCCTGCCCTTTTAGGATGTCTCTCCTAGCACCTCTGCTCTAGCTGTGTGCTCTTCCCCCTCCTTTGTGGCCTCGTGGGCAGCGTGTGTCACTGGCTCCCTGGTGGCAGTCGGCCGACCAGGTCACTCATGGGACCCCAACCCCAGCTGGTGTGCTCTGGCTGGGGCCACTCTCCTGACCGCAGGGCCTCCATCTCTACCCTGCCTGGTGGGAGCGCGTCAGTGTGCAGCTCTCATGACGGAGAGCTGCGGCCCTCACTGCCTGGTGCGTGCTGACACCTGGTGCCGGCTGGGCGGTTCGTGGCACCACAACCCCAAGTCTGAGGCCAGCAGGTCCCTGTCCTCAGGCTGGCTTATTCCCTCCTCTGGAGGTCATGGGAAGTTTCTGCTGAGCCTGAGATGTGGGATTCCTGGGAAAGGGCCAGGATGTGGGGGACCCTCTACTGTTGCCACACCGACCCAAGAGCACTGCCTTGGCTTTTGGGAGGTCTCCCCTCCCCGAGACGTGCACCCAAGGCTCTGGGAGGCCTGAGCCCACACTCATGGCTCTGGTGGTCTGGTCCTGGAACCGGCTCCTCCTGCTGAGTTTTCCTCCAGGACACACTCATCTACCAAAGCCACCTCCCACTGAGGTTTGAAACTTCCTTGGTGTACTCCACCCCCGGTCCCTGGAGCTCAGTGTTCCTCCCGAGTCAGATCTGCCATTTCCTGTGCCAGCTCTTCCTGAATAAAATACTGATCTGCTTGTCAGCAGCTGTGTGTGGACAGGCTGGGATGGTGTCATAGCATGGTAACACCATCCTAGGGGATGGAGCAGGAGGGAGCCAGGCCCCGTCACGGAGGCCCCGATGGCAGGTCTAGAGCTTCTGTCACAGGTCACACCATTGCCAGGAGGAGGGCTTACCTGACTCCTGGCTTCAGTGAGGGCCCCTCCTTCCCAGAGCTGCCCCATTTTCCATGAGGCGGTGGCAGTGTGGGTGCAGGGGTAGTTCACAGCTGCCTTACTCCTGCCTAAATGCTGCAGCTCCCTCTGGGGAGGTGCATGTCCTGAGCCCCATAACTGTGCTCTCCTGGCTGAGCAGTGCCATGGCCAGCCTTCAGGTTTAGGGCACAACCCACCTGGCCCTCTGTCCTGTTGGGTTTGCAGGTGCCATGTGCTATGCTGCTGCCCCCCGACCCCAGTACCCAGAAAGTGGCCTCAGCAGTGAGAGCAGAGACCAGCCATGTGTGTCCTCTGCCTGGTGGGTTGGGTGGGACATCACTTGGTGGTTTACATAGGACAAGGGCTGGGACAGAGACCGCAAAACAACACCAAGGCTTTCCAGGTGAAAGTAGGCATCCCTGATCCTCAGCTGGCAGGAGGCAGAGCAGATAGCCAGCCAGCAGCTCTGTCACTGGGATCCAGGGCACAGAGACACAGGCCCTGCACAAGGCAGGAGCTGAGGCTTTCCTGGGTGGGAAGTCAGGGACAATGAGACCCGGGGAAATGGGTCCTTCTGGGGGCACGCGGTCCCCATGGAGCGCAGGGCAGCAGTATGCAGTACACAGGAGGAGGATATTCTTCCCTGCCCTCATCTCCAGGGCCTACAGGCAGCAGGGCCAGCCTCTCTGGGAGGGAAAACACACATCCCCCTCCCTCCCCTCTGCAGGCTGGGAGGACACTCTGCCCTTTAGGCCAGAGCTGAGGGCAGCACTGACAGGAGACAAGAGTAGGTAGTGTGCCTAGAGATGAGGCCAGCATGGGACTAGGCAGCACAGCCTGGTCTGAAGACCACGAGTGTCCTCTAATGTGCAGGAAGTGGCTCTCCTGACAGGCTCAGTTATGGGAAACGTAGGTGGTGTCCTGAGCTCAGCCTGGCTGCAAGGCCCTGCTGTGGCAATGAGTGGCCAGCCACCTGCACATGGTTCTTAGCCACAGCCAAAAACAAAGATATAAAGTGGGCCAGGGGTTACCTCAGTGCCACCCTTTGTTCTAGGATCATGGTTTTCAATCAGGGGATACTGGGCCTTGTTTGGAGACAGGTGTGCCTGCCGTATTGGAGGGCGGGGGCCAGGGATGATGCTCAGCACCCTGCAGGGCCAAGGATGCCCCCCCACAAGAAGCTGGCCTCACTCCAGGGGGATCAGACCCTGCCTCACTGTGACATGCCCAGCCAAGAGTGCTTCAGTGGCCCTGCCCCAGCCCCTGAGGCCTTTGGAGGCTTGGGGACCCACCCAGGCTGGGTCACAAGGATGGAGCCGGGAAGGCTTGGCTTCAGTGGGGATTCAGGCTAGCATATGGTAGAGGTGGCACAAGGGTTTGTGTGTGGACCCTGGCGACACAGGGACCAAGGTGGGGGAAAGGTGCTGACTGGGACTGACGCCTGAGAGGCTGTGGGGACAATCACACCCATGACCTAACCCTAAGCATCTTCTAGCTCTGGGGCAGCAGCAGGGTTCATGCTGAGGGCAGTCTGGGGCAGCCATGCAGCCACTCTGGGGGCTACGTCTTCAGGGCAAGAAGCTCCTCCAGGGGTACCATCTGGTCACCACTAACCCCCATGTGCCACGGGCCAATGAGCCCAAGCCAGCCAGTCAGCTGTGACACTAATGGTCCATCCAGCCACACTACCACTCAACAGGTGTCGTGGCCACCCTGCAAAGTAGATGCCGGTGAGGTGCACACAAGAACCCCGTGGAAGGCACAGACACTGGAAGCCCCAACACAGGCTGGGAGGCTGCTCCAGAGCCACAGCAAGCTCCTGTCTGAGGCAGACAGAGGACAGCAGAAGGGGCCCAGGGAGAACACAGGGAGAACAAGGGAGCAAGGAGCTCACAGCACCCGGGACTCACCAACTTACGCCAACAGAAAGCCAGCCAGCCAGACTGACTGACAGATAAACATGGGGCCAGAGGAATAGCTCAGCGGTTAAAGAGCTTGTCTATCAAGTACTATGTCAAGCACTAAGTACCCAAGTTTGATTCTCCAGCACCACGTAAGCTGGGCGTGGTGGCACATGCCTGTAACTCGGGAAGCTGAGGCAGGAGGATTGCCGTGAGTCCAAGGCCAGCCTGGGCTCTAATAGTGAGTTCAGGACCAGCCTGGGCTACAGAGCGAGACTATCTCAAAAACAAACAAAAAACAGGCGGGGAGAAGGTTCTGAACACTTGGTTTCTAGACCAGGTCCTGCCTAGCCCAGTCAGTCCCAGGGCCGATGAAGTGAGCCTGACAGCTGATATGCGCCATGGGAAGAGGTGAGGCTGGCGCTCAGGGGAACAGGGCTTTGCTGGGGCCACATAGGCCTCTCTCAGCACAACCTGGAGTTCCTAAGCTTGCAGCCATCAGCCAAGAGGTGCCAAAGACCAGAGTCACCATATGCTAACCATGCTGTGGTGGTGAGCAGGGGTGCAGGGCCCCACAGTTTGCAGTGACATGGATCAGCAGTATCCAAGGACATCCTGGGGAGGGGGCCTCAAATCCGAGCCGCATGCCGACACCACAAGGAAAAACCACAGATGCGAAGGCAGGAGCCCCACAGCCTCAGCACCCGTGAATCCCAGCACAAGACCTGGCATTTCTTAGTACCCATGAGGGCCCCAACAGCCCCAAGGACTGAAAACCAGGGTTCTCACACTACAGGTGAAGGCAAAAAAAGCAGGGATACATGGAGAAGCCATGTAGCTGGGGAAGTGACAGGGCAGGACAGACACAGCTGGGTCCTGCCACAGGACAGCGGGGCCTGAGGCTTCGCTGGGGTGCAGATGCAGGATAGACATGCGGGGTGAGGAGGGGAAGAGAGGAAGGTCCTGGCAGAAGCCCTGGTGGGTGTGTGGGGGGATGGCACGTACCTGCGGAGCAACTTGGCCTTGAGTGAGGCCCTCGAGGCACTCCAGGAGGTGAGCTCAGGGCTGCTGAGGGCGGTGGGCCGCGTGTGGTCCAGCACGGTGAGGTCCTTGCCCTGCTTCCATAGCTCGTAGCGCTCGGGCTGCAGGATGCGCACGAACACGTCCATGGAGATCTTCACCGTGTCCTTCCGGCACGTGCACTGGGGGCACACAGCGGAGGTAATGCCGTGGCCACTGGGCTGGCTGAGCCAGGGCCGGCCGGCCTCAGGCCCCGAGGAGCTTCCTGCCCCAGAGCTCTCCCCATCCTGTGTTTGGAGGAGTCCCAAACCTTCCCAGCCCCAGCTCGGCCCCTGCCGGGGTCAGGAGATTTCTACCATCGTCCTTCTTGCCCGCAGGGCGCATGGGGACCAGCAGGCCTGAAAGCTGGGTAGGGGAACATTACAGCTGGGCACTGCCCTCCAAACTCTATCCACTTAGTGAAAAGTGTGCAGAAGCACAGGCTGGGGCCACCTAGCTGCAGGGAGGCAGATGTGCACATGGTGCCATGCTCTGGCTCCAGGCTGGGCCACACCCTGATGCTATCCATGCTTGGGAGATCTGTAGTGAGTAGCTTTACAAGAGCTTTTCCTCAAGTCATTAAAGAAAGCACCCGTGTGGGGGGTGAAGCAGGCACGCAGGGGGTGGGCCAAGCTAGCTGGTGTCTGTGGACCTCCAGCCTGGGCGGCAAGGGTGGGGGACAAGGGCTGTGGAGCCATCCCCCAGCTACAGTGTGTCGGCTTGGGGAGGAAGGGGCTATACAGAGAAGGGACTGCTGTGACCTGCCCACTGCCCCACCAGGGCTGCTGCTGCATCTGGGCTGGGGCTCAGGGCCAGCGCTGGATAAGACACACACCCTAGGGCGTGGGATCCCCAGGCCTGGGAGCACTGTTCCCTGGCCCACCTGGAAGGATGGCCTGAAGCCAGTGCCTAGGGAGGGAAGGAGAACCACGAGTGAACTGGGCAAACAAACAGAGCTATTTCTTTTCCTAAGAGCCGTGCAGTCTTGTGAGCTTGGATCCTTGGTATAGGACACTCATTTGGGTTACTGAGGCTGACAGCCCCACTCGCTCTGGAGATGGCGTAGCTGGATTACTGGCTTCCACTGGAGACATTAGGCACTGAGGAGAGGGACAGTTGGAACCCCCTACCCACTCCCCAGGCTATGCGCCCCCAGGGCTGAGGGTGCGGTGTCGGCATTGCAAGGGCATGGCATTCCCTGGGCCCAGCACTGTGAGGGCAAGGACAAACCAGCCAGGGTGACCCTCCCCAACTCGGGACAGGTGGCCTGTGACTGAATCAGTGCCCCGGGGTCCCTCAGGGGCAGATGGAGGAGGAAAAGTGACCAGCGGGGATGTAGGGTTCTGCTGTCAGCCTGTACCAAGGATCTCTGTCCCCAAAGAAGCTGTGCTACCTGAGAGTCCTGCCTGAGCCATGGGCACTCAATCAGCCCCGAGGGCGTCCTACAATGCTGGCTCACTGCCACTCCCTCCACACTGCTCCAGACACCATGCAGGGACCCGGAACACTGCAGCCCATGTGTCACCTCTGTGGATCTTGACGTGGGGTCCAGCGGTTGCCCGTGGGCATTCAGTCCCACACAGCTGCCAGGTATGACACAGGGAGACCAAGGACTGCAGAGTTAAGAGGCTGAACCTTGTCTCTGGCTCCACTGCCCACCTGCCCCAACACTGGGGCTGAGTCCACCACGGCGAGCAGCATGGGTGTCACCCACTCCTGGGAGACTGACACATCAAGCCACCCAACAGTGGTGACACAGTCTCCCAGGACCCTCCACTAAATTCCAAGGAATATGGAAATATGAAAAAATGTCACAGGGCCTGCGGCTTATCACTAGGGGCAGAAGGCTCCCTGAGGGAGACATAAGGATCTCATCTTCCTAAAGCTTGAGAAACCAGGTGACCAAATCAGAAGTAGGGCAGGGCTGGGTCTTGTTCTACAGGGCAGTGCGAGTGGCTATTGCCTAGCCGCGCCTACTGTAGACAGGGAAGGACGAGGTCACAGAGCCCCAGGATTAGAAGGGACTCTCCTAGCTGTAGTCAAGAATACTCACAGCACTGTGCCACATGTACCCATGGCCGTGGGCACCTTGATGACACTGGCCACTCCCAGGCCTGGTTAGTGCCCCCACCTCCCCTCTGGGGAACCCCCTAGGACATTTACCAGGATGCGGATGGACACAGGGATAGCATGTCTGTTCTCCAGGATGTCGCTGCAAAGCGAGTCTAATACATTCCTGGGCAGGAAAGCCCAGAAGACATGGAGGGTCTTACCACTTACTGGTCTTTTTTTTTTTCTAGTACTAGGAACCCGGCCCACTGAGTCATCTTTAATCCTTAACCCTTTTAAAAGTTTTGTTTTCATTTTCCTTTTTAAATTTTTTTTTTTTTTGAGACAGGGTTTCCCTCTGTAGCCCACGTTGGCCCTGAACTCACTGGTGTAGTCCAGGCTGGCCTTGAACTCAGGACAATCCGCCTGCCTCAGCCTCCCAAGTGCTGGGATTATAGGTGTGTACCATCAAGGCCAGCTTTGTGTGGTGCTGGGGAATCAAACTCAGGGCCTTGGGTTTGCAAGGCAAGCACTTTAACTGCTGTGCCATTCTTCAAGGCCCATTTTTAAATTTTCTTTTTTTTTTTTTTGAGACAAGAGTTCACTAAATCACTCAAGCTGGGTTTCAACTGGAATCTTCCTACCTCAGTCTCCCACAGTGATGGGAGGATGGGCACATGCCACATTTCCATAGCACCTTGTGACTGCCTGCAAGATTAGGGTTGCTGGTGACCCCACATGGTGGGCGGCTACACCCACAGCTCTACTGGAAGGACATCCCAGCTGTGGAGCCCCAGGAAGTGGCCCCAGGGCAGAGGTGACAGTACTGGAGGCAAGATCTCAGGACCAGGCCACTCCTGCTTCCTGTGACATGGTGTCAGCTCCCAGGGCCTTAATGTTGGGAAAGTAGGCTGCTAACCATCACGAAGTACCCCCTCTGGTAACCAAATCACTGCCCACAGCCCCTCCTAATACTGTCACCTGGTAGTGGGCCAGCACCAGAATTTGGTGGTATGCAGCAGATAGCCTCTAGCCCTACTAGGTAGCTGGCAGGAGCCTTGTACTGCCAGAGCACTGTGGGGCAATGTGGCCCCTTCCTGCACCCCTCCCAGGAGGCGACTGCAAAGCTGCTGCTCAGACTGCTGTTCTATACTCAGGGCTGGAAAATCTCCTGTAGGAGCCATGGTCCACGTCCAGGTATGGTTGAGACTCTTGTACAGGCTTCACAAAGACTCTGTGGAACGCTGGCCCTTCACTAACACCACATTGCACAAAACACCTGCTAACTGGGCACCAGGCCCAGCCCTTCATGGGCCACGTACTCTGGGTCCTGCTCCCAGGGCCCATCACATCTCTGCTCTTCGTGGACAGCAGGCCAGCCTTCGGGCCTGCGGAGCACGCACAAGCAAGAACCTTCACCAGAGCCTGGCCAGTGGCACGGGTCTGTCATCCCAGTGTTCCAGGAGGCTGAGGCAGGAGGTCTGGGAAGACTGAGCCATCTGAACATCTTAGCGACTTAGCGAGACCCTGTCTTGCAATGAAAAATAAAAAGGGGTGTAGGAATGTTGCTCAGAGTGACAGGCCCAGTCTCTGTCCCACAACCACAAAGGAGAAAACTCCAGTAGGTCCAATATTTGGGTCCCCACATCAGAGCTCCACAGGGCTCTGTGGCACCAAACTCCCCAGGGATGACATGTGTACCCATATGTACCACACACGTGTGCTCAGCTCTGCTCTACACTCTTGAGGCACCCAGACCTAGTGTGCCCAGACAAGGGACCCGGCTGTCCCCACGGCTGCCCCTTGGCCCCTGCTCCTACCTTGATGCACCTCTTCCAGCCACTACTGGGGACAATGGAGGAGCAGCACACCACAGGGCAAAAAGGCCAGGGTCCCTGGGCCTGGGTGTGTGTCCCCATGAGTACGCTGAGCAGGTGGGATGTCCTCCCACGGGACAGGGCAGGAGGACGCACTGCCACGGGCAAGAGAGGGAGCACCATCAATACCGCTTTGCAACACCACCAGCCAGGGAGCACAGGGACCCTTCACCTGCCAGCACAGGGCCCAGGGGGGCACTGCAAGCCTCTGGGAATGGTGCGCCTCAGAACCCTAACCCTGGGCAGTGACAGCAAAGCCCCTCTCCCAGCAGATGGACCACTATCACCTATGGTCCCCACCGTCCCCTGTGGCTAGGCACATAAGCATTAACATCACCCTCCACCCACCCCGGCCTAGCACTGGGGCCATATGTCACATGTCCTGCTTGTGCCCGTCCCCATTGGCTCATGTGGTTCTGACCAAGCACTTGGGGTGGGGCAGACATACCAAGATAAGGACAACGTCATCTCCTGCCCCTCCGTAAAGTGACGGCTGGGCCATCTGTGGGGCCTGGCTCTTCACATAACTCTGCCCTGATGAGACCTGGACTAGGACCTTGCCTGTTGCCGTAGCCCGAGCCCCCAGGCCAGGGGCAACACTCACCCCCACTCAGGATGAATGCCAGCCTGCTGCCACCACAGGTGGCCCCTTGCTCTGCTATTATCTGGGAACCCTCCACTCTGGTCCCCACCTACAGTCACCACTCTCTACGTGCCCAGGGCTGCAGGGTGCCAGTGTCATATCTGTCCCCCTCATGGGACCCTGAACAGGGACGAACTTGGGAGCAGAGTTCCATGGGAACTGCCACCTAAGATGAGGTCCCACAGCTTCAGCAGCCCTGACCCAACACCTGGTATCCTTATAGGGCCAGAGAAGACAGAGGCACAGGGCAAAGGCCAGGCCAAGGCAAGCCAAGGTGGCAGCACATGCTGGAAGCTGGGGAGGCCACAGAGAGGCCCTCTGTCCCCAGCCTCCAGGACCTGAGGGTAGAGCTGGGGCCCTAGGCTGCCCTGGCAAGCCCAGGATGACCCACAGTGTCTGCTCCCACCTCCTCCCAGAGGCATGGGACATGTCTTCCTGCCTGTGTGTCACCTGACCTCTCCCTAGTCTCGCTAGGCTGGTGACTGTGCCGAGCTGAACAACTATCCCTCCCCCAGCTCACTGCTCCAGCACTCCATGGCAAGGCAGCTGGGATGCCAGGCCTCCACTCTAAGCACGCCACACTGCCCCTGCCATCCCTGTCAGACACCACGGTGAGCTCCAAACTACTGCTGGCGGGGATCGGGGAAGGAGCAGGAGTCACATGTCCTAGCAATCTACTGCATACCCCACGCCGTGGCCCTGCAGCACCATCAGTAGAGGGCTCAGGGCAGGACAGAAACCTTGTCCCTGCAGGGTGGGGCTCAGACACAGACACACATACACACACCATGTGCGTGCACATGTGCGTGCTAGCCACATGCACAGGCAGCATCATTCATCACCTGGAAGGGACTGTCAATCCTGGACAGCAGAGGCCATCTGCTCCCATGTGACAGCACTCTGTCTCCTTGGACCCTGAGAAGCCACCCTCCCTACCCAAGGTCACTGCTGCTAAACAGGTGCAGGGCACAGGGGCGCTGGGTGCCACGGGGGGTTCTGGAAAGCCTTCAGACCTTTGTTGGTCTCCTCCCGTGGCCAACCCTGCAAGCCCCGGGCCTTGGCCGCTGGGCCCCACAGCTGGTTCCCCAGGGTGCTGGGTACCTGCGGCTGGACAGTGCAGCCCCTCCTGCTTTGCTCCACTCACAGGGACCCAATGGTATTGGGAATCAGGAGCCATAGGCTGCTCCAGGACCTGCATCCTGGCAGGACAACCTTGACCCCACAGAGGGGCTGGTGAGCATGCCTGCTGTGGCTGAGGAGGCGGGCCCTGTGTCTAAGAGCATTGCCCAGGGTGGAGAGGGTCCCAGGAACTAAAAGCTGCTGCTGTCACCAATCCATGGACCCACTGAATTCTAGGACATGCCCCCGGCTGGGGAAAGGCTTGGGGAAGCATTGTGTCACTCCAATGTGAGTCCCACCACCTCGCACTTCCTCACGGGCGGGCTAGGAGACAGGAAGGCTGGGGGCCTTTGCAGTCACAACTGCTGTTCCCACTAGGTCACCGGCTGGGACTCAGCACTTCACAGGGACAATAGTGTCACTGGGCCCAGGGGAGGTCCTCTCGTTATGAGGGTGTGTCACCAGGTATGGAAGTGACAGGCCTGGTTGGTGGAGGTCAGCGTGCAGGACACACTGTGGCCGGCAGGGTCCGGAACTCACATTCTCCCAGCCGTTTGCCAGGCCCTCTCGCAAGGAGCAGGGGCCAGCGGCATGCAGCAGGGCTGCCTGGCTGCACCTCCAGAGTCCCTGCCCATGTTCTAGAAGCCTCAGGGAAGACGAGGCTACCAGGGGTCTGGGAGCCTCATTCTGCTCCAGGAGACTCTTGTGGGGTTGGTGTTTCATTCTCACTACAAAAAACAAATGACAGCATCACCACCAGTGTCACCTAGAGCCCTTTCCAAGGAGGCCGTGGGTCCTGCAGGGCAGCTACAGCCATGGCCATCACAGTGGCACCTCCTTCATGCTGCACTGCAGCGGCCATGGAAGGAAGAACTCGTGGCTACCAAACGACACAAAGCAAAACAACCCTCCCTGGGCCTGGTGGTACAGGCGAGTCACCCAGCACTCTGGAAGGCTGAAGCAGGATTGCAAGTTCAAGCCCAGCCTGGGCAACTCAGCAAAAAGCCATCTTAAATAAAATACAGAAATGGGCTTGGGATACAGTCGGTGCCAAACCTGTGCACTTGACCTCCAAAAATACAAAGAAAAAGAAAAAGAAAGGTAAAATGGTTGCTCTGCATACTGAGTGACAGTCCCTGGCCAGTGGCCTCCATGTGTGTGTTCACAATCCCTGGTGACCCGGTGACGAGGTCAGTGGACTGGTGGCTGTCACATGGCCTTCCCTCTGCCGCTGCTGCCATGTAGGGCAAGGGAGGAGACCAAACAGGGGCCCAGGGCCCAGGCAGTGGGATGAAGGTAGCCACTGGGGGATCAGACCCTAAGTGTCCCTGTGACATGGGTGGGAATGAAGGCCACAAGGGTAAGCAGGGGATTGGTTCCTCCTTCCATGGGTCCTTTCCTGGCTGTCACCTCTTCTGTCCCCTGGTATGACCCTGCCACCTTGAGCACCTACAGCCTGGTCCCCGCCAACACCTGAGGCCTCTATGGGGGCTGGGCGGCCGGGGCTGGCTGGCAGGGAATGGGCCATGGGAATCAAGCGGTACAGACCCTCGGAACCACCTCACTCCGAGTGCCACTTGTTCAGCAATTTCACACTACACTGCCTGGCAATGTCGGCACAGAGGCTCTGTCTTGGCTGCACGTCCCAAATGTCACTTGTTTGTGAACACATGGCTGAACCTGAAATTACCTCTTATAAACCAACAAGCCCACAGTGACAGCACTTGTAGGACATGCCCAGGCAAGCTCACAGCTCAACCTGTCACAGCTGGGACAGGCCTGACCCCCACTGATGTACGGTGCCACACATACCAAACCGCAAGCCAGCCAGCCACAGCCTGAGACAGTCACCCCCCCTGTTAGACCAGAGGTCCTCTCTCACCAAACTCAGGTGTGACCCTGCAACCCAGTCCAGAGCCAACCCACAGCATCTGAGCTCCTGACCACACGTGCAGCCTCTGTCCTCACCGTGGTGAGAGGGGCTCTGTGGCTCGTCCTCAGCACTGCCATAATTGCCACAAAACCCAGGCCACAGGAAGCCACAGTGACCACAGGATCAGCGAGGGCAGCAAGGATCAGTGCTGCCCAGAGACGGGGTGGTGGACTGTCTGGGGGTCCTGATGCAAGGAGCTAGGCCCCTAACCCCACAGACGCCAGCATGCCAGCATGTGCACAGGCACAATGCCAATGCCCCTGCCATGTCCTTGGTCCCCTAGTTTCAGCAGTACCACATGTCCACCTGTGTGGTCCAGAGCCACTGTGCAAAACCAGAGCCCAGAGATACAAGCCACACAGGATGCAGCCTGTGAGCCCCACCCCCAACCCTAAGTCTGAATCTAGGGGAGGCCAGTCTGTCCCAGCCCTGGTCCTGGAGGAGCCAACGGCCATGTATTAGGGACCAGCAGGATAGGCCTGAGCCCAGCCCAGTGCAGGGGGCTTCTGGCCTCCTCATAAGCGACTGTGTTGCTGGGATGAGGCACAGCAGCCTGAAGGTAGGAATGGCCCTGGGAAGAGGCAGCCAGGTAGAACAGGGTTGCCCCTACTGAGATGTTCCCCCTTCCCTGATGGTCCCTGCTCCCCACTGCTTCTCATTTGGACCCCAAAGCCCCATCCCAGGCCTGTGACTCCTTGGGATTGTTCCCTGGAGGACATCCTCCACCCCTCGGCTGAGCACACAGATGAGACACAGGGCTGAGAGGCACAGAGGACACACATGCTCGAGTGTCACACGCGCCAGCTAGCCGTCATTCCCAGGACAAGTACAGGTACATTAGTGGGAGGCACAATCAAATCATCTCCTCGCCATTTGGGGGCCCCAGGGGACCCCATGTCAGCAAGAAGCCCTCAGGGCTAGGGCTGGTCCTGACCTCCACTTTGGGCAGCTGTGATAGGCCTTGTGTGCCCAGCCACTGCGCTGCCCCCCACCCAGCCCTTCCCTGGGTGCTGACGCAGAAGCAGAACAGGGCCCACCCCACACCCACCCACTCCCCCCCAGCACCACTGCAGCCCTGAGGTGCGCACCTGTGTGGCCACCTTGCCGTAGTCAATCCAGCGCAGGGTAGCAAAGTTGGTGGACTCAGCGCAGTTGAAACCATGGTTGAAGCCAGCATGGTAGCCATAGGGGAAGGTGATCATGAACTCTCCCGCCTCTTGTGTGATCTGCAAGTGGAGAAGGAGGTGAATGAGTGGAGGGAACAGCTGCAAGCAGCCTGAGGTTGGTGGGAGTTGCACGCATGGGGCAGGGCACTGGGAATGTGCAGCAGATTGTGTGGGCTGCAGACTCAGCTACCTGGCCTGCCTGAGCTGACAAACACTGGTCACATCCACCCAGGGATGGCAAGTACACACAGCTGGGCTCCATGACCGTGGGCAGTTCCTTCAGTGAGCACCTATGTGGAGGGCAGGTCCCCCACAGTGGAGATAACTGTGTCAGACTCACGTGACGTGACCCCACACAGGAGTGTTGGCGGGCAGTATCTCCCTCACACGAGGGGCACATGGGAGTTGGCCTGTATTGTCACTATCACGGACCGGAGTCTTCCTGCAGCTCTAAATGTAGCAGTGGAGACCACGGTGCACATAAGGAATCCAGCACTGCCTGCTCCAGCTTGGCAGGACAATCTGCTGTGCCAACTAGGCTTCAATGGTTGCATGGCTGGGCTAGGTGGGGCCACAGTGACACTATGACAAGGTTATAGAAGAGCCACTCTGAGTCCTAGAGGGCGAGGGAGGTGCCTACCGGTGTTGGGAGACCACAGCCTCATCCCAGCCACCCTGCACTGTCTAGGAGGAGACACCTAGTTGATCACACTGACCCTACTCCACTGGTAACAAACTGGCACAACCAACTGGCACTGGGAAGCACTTCACAAGGTGACTGTCCACAAAGATTCGTGACAAACAATGTCCATGGTTATTAACACCCACAGCAGTTCCGAGGCACAGACATGGACACTGGAAGTGGCTCTGAGGTTGGGCAGGCCAATCCATCTCCGCCCAGATGGTGATGGCAGGGCGTTCGGAATTCTAGCCTGGCAGGACGAAGCCATGCTCAGCTACCCTGGCTTCCCTCTTGGTGCCCACGCTGGAACCCTGCTTGGCATGTCCCAATGCCACCTGGTCCCCCCTGGGTGGAGATCACCACGCAGATGCATTTGCTTTGTGGCCACCCACCTCCTGCCAGGGCTGTGGCAGGCACCTGTGTCCACGAGTCCATGCCTTCCAGATGGATGAGCGTGGAAGGGCTGGTTAGGGCACAAGCTGGTGTCTGGGTCCTGAAGATGTTGCCCAGTGGGGGTGGCGGCTGTCCCCTCCTGTCTGTGACTCATGCCCTCCCTTGGCCCTGCAGAGCCACCTGCTGCTGGCCCTTCTGACTTCTTTGGACACTGAACATGGATTCTTATTTGCAAATCACCTTCCAAAGTGTCAGCTCAAGATTTTTTCTACCTCAATTTCTCAGGTCGTGTGCCTTATTTTCATTACTGGGGATTGAATCCTCTTTGCAATGAGCTACAATCCTAGCCTTTTTTTTTTAACTTTTTATTTTGAGACAAGGTCTCGCTAAATCATTCAGATTGGGCTTGAATTTATAAATCTCCTGCGGCAGCCTCCCGGAGTGTTGGGACAGCAGATGTCCTGCACCCATTCCTGGGCTCCAGTCTCACATCACTTGGGTGGGGATGTGTGGATCAGCTCAGCTGGCCCGTCAGTCCTGCTCCAAAAGAAGTGCAGCAGCGAGGGTTCACACATGCAGCTGCTGTGCCAGGCTGCCACCATGCTAGGCACCCATCCACACCACCACTGCCTGCAGCAGAGCGGGTCCCTGACCACTATGACATTTTTCTTTTCAGATAATTAACTGCACCAATCAAGGGAAGCCAGTGTGCATTAAGCTGTCTTTTTAAATTCCTGGCTGACTGACAGCCACGTGTACTTGGGTGAAGTGAGTAGCAGAAAATGGAGGGAGAACACAGAGGTTCCCAAGGTCCCCATGACCACCTCCGACAGTAGAATTTGCTGGGCCCACATTACTCTGAGCAAACGGGGCAAGATCATGATGGCTGCAGACTTCTTCACATCTTTTCCCTGGGCTGGGGGTAGAGCTGAGGTCCTCCATGAGGAGCTACATCTCTAGCTCTTTCTTTTCTCTTTCTTTCTTTCTTTCTTTCTTTCTCTTTCTTTCTTTCTCTTTTTTTTGAGACAAGGTCCTGCTAAGTCACTAAGTTGTCCAGACTGGGCTTGAACCTGGGATCTTCCTTCCACACTCTCCCACAGTGCTGAGGCCATAGGCCTGCACCACTGGGCCTGCCAAGGGGCTCTTTAAAAATGTCCTCAGCCTAGTGGCACTGAGCTTGCAAAGACCCTGCTGGCCTTCCTCATATAGCCGTGATGGTGACAGCACTCCTCGTCCCTCAGCCACCTGGCGGCAGCACCCAGCAGCAGGCCGGCAGGCTGCAGTGTCATGTCTAGGAAGGGGCCAGACTGGAAGCCTCGGGTGGCAGCAAGGACCCACACATCTGAAACGGGACATGAGGGGTGGTGTGATATCTGTCCTCCATGTCAACTGATGGTGAATGAGGTGGCACTGAGATGACAGATGAGGTGCAGCAGGGCCACTAGCATCATGGGGCAGCAGCCTGATGTGGTCCAGGAGCTGACTGAGGATTTCCATGAGGCTGGGCAGAATGTACAAGGACATGGATGGACGGTCCCGGAAAGAGCCTTTCAATTATGAACAGCCCTGCCTTTCCTGAGAAGTAAACAACACTTTCACCGAGGTCTGCATGTGGAAGGCGGGAGTCGCTGCTTGGAGGTGCTGGGCATGCAGATGAGAGCACATGTACACGTCTGGAGAGGGACTGAGGTCTCCTGCCTGTCACTTCCAAGGGCCTGCAGCACTGCACAAAGGCCATGAGGCACAGGGGCTGCTCTCTGCTGCTCGCACGTGGGCCTGGGGACCCAGAGGCTATTCCTGGATGGGCAGGCAGGAGGGCGGCCACACTGCCAAGAAAGGTGGCACCCACTGGGCAGGGGCCAGACACCTGCTCAGGTAGGGCGACTTCTGTTACAGACTGCAGTGCTATCTAGTCATGGTCATGAGAGGTAGAAGGGGCTGCCCCTCACCTCCACAATATCCCCGCAGGAAGCCCGGCACAGAACACAGGCTGCAGTCAGCCTTCCCATGGCCACAGGCCACAGCACACCCTGCTGGAAGGAGAGGGGCTGAGACCTGAGAAGGGAGCAGAGGAGACATGGGCACTGTGTCCCCCACCTGACGCACTACCAGGAGTGCATTCCAATCCTGAGCAGTGCCAGCAGGCAGCCTGATTGAGATGTCACCGACCATTAGTGATGTGCTGACATGGTCACATGGACTGCAGGGAAGCTGGCTAACAAAATCTCTACAGAAGAGGCCTCCCACCCCCAGCTCCCCTGCCAGCCTCAGGGAACAGGGCAGCTTCCAGGAGCAGGTCTAGGGCTGGAACCAGATCTGGCCAGAATGTCACATGCCCCTGAGGCCTCCAGAGCACCTGAGGCTGCAAGCCCTGGGTGTCTATTGGCACAGCCACTGTCCTGTCCCCACCAGCCCACTGGAAGCTCCCACAGGAGGGACCTGGACACAGAGCAGGTATCATGCATACCTCACTGTCCTCACCCCATGGAGACATGTGAGCCTCGAATGGGTATTAGATATGCTTGGAGCCTATTCTGTCCTTCATGCACAGGTAGCAACACACAGGGACCCAGAGCCGAGGGCTTTGGGGCCACAGTCACCGCTGCCCTGTCCTCCACTGTAAGCTGGCCCTACAGTGCCCACTACCCTCCCCAAGGAAGGAACCTGGGGTGCCCTGGACTGTAGGAATAGGTCCTTTCCTACCCACTTGCCCTGACCCCCCTCAATGCAGGCCACTGCCTTAGAATTTTCCCATTCCCTTCTCCCGCCACTGTTCTAGAGCCTTCCCCAGCCTCCAGTGCCAACCACTGGTCTCAAGCCTTCCCCAGCCATGCCCCACACCCCCGCACCATCCCTGCCCTGGACGCACCCTGCTGAAGGGGATCCCGTACTTCTTGAGGATGATGGGCGAGATGAGCGTCATCTTGTGGCGCAGGAAGGCATCGCAGCCCTGGGAGCTCCCCGGGAAGAAGCCTGTGGGGACGGGGTGGCATCAGACAGGCAGGCAAGCCCAGCCCTGGGCCCACTGGGGGGAGTGGGGAGGGGAGGGGTATGGCAGAGGATGGGAAGTAGTGGTGCACAGCCACTGCCCCAGGAAGAGGTGGGTCACTGGGTGACAGGACATGGGCGCAGCTGTACAGAAGTCACCCCTCAGAGCTCCTGAGCAAACCCACTTGGGTGCTGGGCCCAGAGGCACAGGAGTATCAGCCCCGCACTCCCTGTACTCTCTGCACTCTGGGAGGCAGAGGCAGGAGGATCTCAAGTTGGAGACCAGCACAGACAACTTAGTAACTTAGCAAGAAGCTGTCTTAAAGCCAAAATTTAAAAAGGGGCTAGAAATATATGTGTGAAGGCCCTGGATTTGACTCACAGTATCAACAAAAGAGAGGGTGGGGGGAGAGAAAAGGAAAGAAAAGAGAAAAGAAAAAAAAATAAAGGGGCTGGAGGAACGGCACAGCGGTTAAAGCACTTGCCTAGCAGGAGCAAGGCTCTGAGTTCAATTCCCTGGCACCACTTAAAACTAGGTGTGGTGGCACACACCTATAATCCCAGCACTCAGGAGGCTGAGGAAGGAGAATTGCTGTGAGTCCAAGGCCAGCCTGGTCTACACAGTAAGTTCAGGACCAGCCTGAGCTACAGAGCGAGACCCTGTCTCCAAAAGAAAAATATAAATAAAAGAAAAAGAAAAGAAGAAAAAGAAACCCTGCTATGTCATCATGGCCATGGATGGGTACAAAGCTAAGCACCCAGACCACAGGTAAGCCAGGGCTTCCTGTCTGCATGGGGCCAGGCCAGGATACGGAGGCAAGCTGGGCCCCTGTGGGCTCCTCTGCCAGCATGGTGAGTTCTTGGGAGAATGGGCTGCTATCTGAACTGGCTCTGCACTTAGCACACATAGCACAGCACCTCAGCAGGTCCCCATAAGAGACAGGAAAAGACATCAAGGTCACTAACAACCCCCCTTTCCCACAGAGCTCCTGCCCCAGCTCTATAGCCACTCATCTACCACAGAGAAGGTGGTCTGCGCTTTGTGTGGGGACCTCTGTGCCCCAGCCGACTGCACCACGTGCCTAAGTGTGAAGAGCTTGGCCCTGGCCCCTGGGTCCCCCTACTACAGCACCCACACCCTCTCCCAGCTAAGGCCAGGCCATGCCTAGGCACACTGGGATCCACGTGAACCTGGAGGCTATCCTTGGCCACAGGGGGCACAGAGATTCACTGCAGCCCACACTGCCACCTGCCCTGCCCAGGAAGCTTGCCTCAGGAGGCAAGTAGAACCCAGATGCCTGGAGCAGGACAGCAGAGGGGACAGCCCTCTGCACCTGCATGTACCCACAGTGGGTGGCTGCTCAAAGTGGGCATGCAAGTGTGGGGGTGGCCAAGACATAGGGGCTGGGGCTGAGTTGTTGGCACAGCTGCAGGCTTGTGGCCAGGGGAGCTGGCAGGAGGTGCCTGCGTGGGGAGATGACCTGGCCACGTTCTGGAAATCGGGAGGAAATTGGGATGGCAAAAGCATTTCCGTGACAACGGTGCCAGCCGGGCTTGGGGCCCCCTGCTAATCTTGGGTAAGTAGCTCTCATTAGCATTCCAATGGAGACCAGGCCATTTGCGGTGATTAGCACCAATAACGTGGCAATACATTAACGCCTCCCCAGCTCCCCACTCAGCCAGGCACCCTCAGCCCTGACCCAACCACAGCCATGAGAAGGGCAACAGGGCACAGGCCTCTGCCCTGATGGGATCACCTCCCTCCATCCCTGCTGCCTCTGGGTTGAGAGCTACACTGGCTCCTTTCCTGAATTCTGGGTGCTGCCCCACAGCAGTCCTGTCATCCCAGCACTCTGGGAGGCTGAGGCAGCGGTTTGAGTCTAGCCTGGGCATCTCAGCAAGACCCTGTCTCAAAATCAAAAATAAACAACGGGCCAGAGATGGAGCTCAGTATGAAGCCCTGGGCCAACCCCCGTTCTGAGTTCCTAGATTTCAAGAAGACACTCAGGAAAGCAGCATAGACCTTCCCTCCCAGGGCCTCTCTGCACACCCACAGGTAAGCCTACCAGAGGCTCCAAGCGCCCTAGGGGTTGGGCCAGACAGGGAGGTGCATCCTGGGACAGCAGTGGCTAACAGATCCTATCCCTAGCTTCTCTGGATGCCTCTCTAATTACTTTTCTTTTCCTTTGTCTTTCTTTTTTTGAGACAGGGTCTTGCTCTGTAGCTCAGGCCTGTCTTGAATTCACTGGTGTAGCCCAGGCTGGCCTTGGATTCAGGACAATCTGCCGGCCTCGACCTCCTGAATGCTGGGATTAAAGGCATGCACCATCATGCCCAGCTTTATGTGGTGCTGGGGAATTGAACTCAGACCCCTGAGCTTGCAAGGCAAGTGCTTTAACTGCCGTGCCATTCCTCCAGCCCTCGTTTCCTAACAGAACAATTGAGCCAGACATGACAAAGCAGAACTATTGGCCAAGCTATTTGGGAGGTTAAGGCAGGAAAAATTTCAAGGCCAGTCAGGGCAACTTAGCAAGACCTTGTTTCCAAATTAAAAAGAGAAATTGAGTTGGGAAGGGCTTGGCGTGTGGCCAAAGGCAAAGCCTCTGTCTAAACAGATGCAGGCAGCTGCAGGCAAAAGCCGGCAGCCAGCAGGATACCCAAGCTGACAGTCAGTGACATTTCCTGTGGGGCTCCTAGAGGGTTCCACTACACAACAGGCCCCCAGATATCCACACCCTAACCTAAGACCTGTGGACACGCCACCTCCACAGGCAGGAGGGGCTCTGCAGATGGAATGATCCCATGACATCCCTGAACTGTGGACTCAGCAGGGCACATCTGTCCCCAGGGGCCTCCTGAGGATGTGGGGAAGGATATGAAGCAAGAAGAGCAGAAAGAGGCTACAAGATGCGACGCTGCAGCCTCTGAGGCCACGAGCCAAGGGGACCACTAGGAGCTGAGCTGGGGACTCAGGTCTTACAAGTTCAAGGCCAGCTGGAACTACAGCGAGTGAGACTCTCTTTCAAAAAAGAAGTGCAGTGGAAAAAACTGTCTTCATTTATTCTTTACGCGAGAGCTATAACACACACTTAGGGGCTGTCACTACCCAGAGACCCCCGCCAGCAGCAACACGCTGCAGGGACCCAGGTCCACCCCTCCTGCAGAAGATGGCACCTGCACCAGGGTCATGCAAGTGACAGCAGCCAACTGGGCATGGAAACCCAGGCTTGTGCCATAGGCCTTCCAGCTGCTCAGCCCGCCTCTCTCCATCACTCACCCCTCCTATGCCAGGCCGGTGCCCAGGCTGGCAACTGGGAAGGCCACAGGCAGCAGAATGTGCTGGGGGCTGGTTGTGAGGGGCAGGGTCCACCGTGGGTCACAGTGCCCTCCATATGAGGCCTGAGGGCCTGGCTGCCTCCTATTCCGCAAGACCAGGACAGGTACCATGGTTGAAGGAATACCCTTTCCAGACACCATGCCTGTGGGTGCCTGGATCTGGGAGTGCAGCCCCTTCCCACAGTCACTAAAGGGCCAAATGCTCCCAGAGCCCATGGTGAGACCTACAGTATCATCCCCAACTTGGTATCACAAGATGCTGGGAGACAGGAGCTCCCACAGTGTCTAGGAAGGCTAGAGCTGAGATGGGTGTCAGTACAGGAGCATACCAGAGTCAGAGGCCTTGGGATTGGCTCGCTGGGGGTCTGGTTCATTTCTGAGTATCCCAAATCCCCATGGATCTGACGTCACCCTGGGCTGAGACCCTCAAGCCTGTCAAATGCCTCAGCTCAAGAGCACCTGGAGAGGGTATACGTGTGGACTAGGTGGCCACAGCCTAGTAGGGCACAGTGGGGCAGACTTCTGCAGTCAGTGTATAGGCAAAGGACCTGGTGGCTCAAGCAGACCTATAAGAATAAGGTAAAGCCACATCTAGTGCCTGAGTCACAAGGATCTAAAGAACACACCACCTGTAACCTCAGGGAGCTGCACCAGGTAGGACTGGGATTCAGGGAGAACCCAGGACTTGGTAGGACCTGGCATTCAGGATTTGGGCAGGACTAATGGACTAATGATCTGGACAGATCCCCGGACCCAGGCCACTCCCAGAAGGTGGCAGCCGCTTCAGTGACAGCATTCTGGAAGCTAGCAAGGTGACGGAGAAGTGGGGAAGAATCCTGACACATGTAAGCATTCCCCAAACCAGAAGCTATGCAGCAGCTGGCTCTGTGCACCCTCCCCACAGCCAAACCTGGCCTGAGCCCTGCCCTTGTCCAGCCATGACACTTACCGATGGCCAGTCGCTCTAGGCGCTTGCCGTGTTCGGGTGGGATGGCATACCTGTAAGAGAAGGAGGCACATCAGCAGGATGGAGGCAGCTGGGCCCACGCCAGAACCATGGGGACCACCTTGGGCAGCTGCACAGGTCCTCAGCAGAGCCAAGACTGCACAACAGAATCTGAGCTGCACCAGGCTAGGGAGAGGGTGGGGGAGTCCCTAGCGTACAAGAGAAGGGTCTCAGGCTCCACTGACCTGCCTCAGTTACCCTCCATTCTGGAATCAATGGGGAGAGATGCTACGGGGACAAGAGTATCACTTTTCACAGCTTCCTACATTTCTTTCCCACACCCCTTGCCCCTGAACAATTGCAAGCCCTCTCCAGGACAGAGGTGGAAGGGGAAACTGCCAACAGATACTGCGGTAGTGACAAGAGACGCACTCCACCACCCTGTGTACACAATGGTGTTACACGCTGCAGGGACAGCTGCCTGGAGCCACTGCCCACTAGGGAAGGTGCCAAGAGGTCCCACTACCTCCACAAGGTATGCCAACTGGCCTGCCCTAGGGACAACTGCACAAGATGGAACTTCACTGCCAGACCCAAAGGCTGGAGACACGTGTGGCTATCACACTAGGGGAGCTCCTGGCCTGCAGGAGGTGGACGCCAGGGGCTCTGCACAGCTTTCAGCAGGGCCCAGGATGCCCCCTCAAAGGAAGATCCAGCCCCAGCGGCCCCAGAGCAAAGAGGGGCTCTGTGTGAGTATGACACCAGGGTCTCGGTCCTAGGACAAGTCAATGGGAATGAGGTAACATGTCCATCCCATCTGCTGTGGGGGCCTGGCAGCAGGAAGGATGCCCAATGTCCACTGCCGAGCCCATTCCCAGGATAGGGTCTATGATTTTTTTTTTCTTAGGATAAAAAGTATGTGGGGGGTTATGGAACAAGAGGTCGGGGACCACCATGCCATCAACATCTCCAGTCTTATGAAAATATGATCATTAACTTCTGGATATTCTTAGGAGGCTGCTAAGTCCTGCTAGCCCAGCCTATTCCAGGATTTGCTGGCATCCAATAAAGCCAAGGCTATCTTCTCTACATGGCACAGGTGGCAGGAGTGAGTCCCAGTCTGGGCACCCTGCAAGGTCATCCCCACGGGAAGGCCGAGGGCTGCGAGGGGGAATCACAGCTCTGCGAAGACCAACGTGTTATCTGCCATCTACTTTTCGGCTCTCACTGAATTACTGCCTATAACTCACAGTGTGAGGTTAAGATGAACAGCCCCTGTCTGTCTACCAGGGACATCTAACACACGAAGCAGTTCTGGAAGCACAGGGGCCAGATTAGCTGGAGGATACCACAGGACTCTCAGCAGGGGGAAGTGGGGTAGCCAGAGGTTTGGGGCTCCACTATGACAGGGGCCAGAAGCAGCATCACTGCCCACACCCTGGTGGGAGCCGGCAGCAGCTGCCCATGAGAGGCTATACAGCCACGACGCACCCAATACCAGCCATGTAAGGGACTTGTCATCTTGGCCAAGGTGAGCAGGGCAGTTGTGTGGGGAATGTCAGGATGGTGCCCAGTGGCCAGGAGGAGGGAAGGTGGCAAGGCTCTACTAACTGCACTCTGCCTGCCTTCTCATTCCAGAGCACCTCCATGAGCACCTGGGGTCCCACAATGAGGACTCAGATGACCCAGGCAGGCTGAATCACAGGATGAGGACAGGGCCAGGGGTGGGCTGGAATGGGACTGGTGACAGGCTGCAGTCACAGAGCCAATGCCGACGAGCCAGACTGCAGCATTCCCCAAAGGAATGCCCGGAGCTCCTCTGGGAGCCTCTCGTGAAAGGGTGCCTGCCCCACCCACAGCCCCCAGCAGGCCAGGGCGACAATGTCTGTGCTGGCGAGTGAGGCAGCAGGCGGTTTCCTGGGCTGTAACACAGTCAGTTTTACGGGTTGCCAGTACAAGGACACAGTGAGTCTCACTCGTTGGGGCCTGGTCCCAGGCACAAGGTCAAACTCTGTCACCCATACTCATTTGGTTGGCCTCCTTTGCCTGGGGGGGCAGGCTCCTGGGCTCCCAGTACAGATACCTCCCCTGGGACCGTGGCCCCTCCCCACCAGCTGCAGGGCACCTGTGCCCCACCCACAGCAGCCCCCATGCTGAGCTTCTGACTCTTCGCCCTCACCCTGCCCTCTGAAGCCACTCTGGGCCCCTGTGCATCCCACCACTCCCCCAGCTCCCTCTAGGGTATGCTGCATCCATGGGTGTCTCCAGCACGCTGGGCTCTGTAAGGACTGACCACGGGTGGGCCACCATGGCAAGGGCAGGGAGGGCACTGAAGGTCCAACAGTCCAGGCTTTGATTCTAAATGGGCCCTGAACAGATGTATCAGGTGAAACTCAAGACACACTAGGGGGTCACTTCATGCCTCTGGATGGTCCATGATCACCTGATCCTGGTACCACAGTCCCTGTTTGAAAATCCCTCCCCATTTGTGCCACCCCTATTTTCTCCTTTTGAACGTTTTGCACAAAACACTCTGGGACAGCCAAGCCTGGTGGCAGAGGCCTGTCAACCCAGCACTGTGGGAGGCTGGGGCAGGAGGATCCCAAGTTCACACTCAGCCTGAACAACTTTGTGATTTAGGAAGACCCTGTCTCAAAATTAAAAAAATAAAAAAGGGACCAGGGAAGAGAGGAGTAGCTCAGTACAAAAATCCTGGGCTCAATCCCCAGTACTATTAAAGAGAAAACAGAAAACAAAAATCACCTCAGCTAGACTGTGAACTAGACCCTCACAATCTATGCCTCCACTCTGGCACACTGGTAAAGGTCTCCCCAGCGACCACTGAGGGGACCCACACCTCATGTCAATCATGGAGGGGACAAGGAAGACAAATGCAAGTGTGTTTGCCAGAATTAGGCGCTTCTGGGAGAAAAGGAAACATGTCCCAACCAGGCGTCTGCCTGAAGCACAGTGCTGCACACCTGTCTGTCCTAGCTCCCTAGAAGCCCAGGACAGGAGGGTCCAGAGCTCAAGGTCAGCCTGCAAAACTTAAGGAGACCTGGGCACAAAAAAAAAAAAAAAAAAAAAAGACAAACTGATCTCCAAGTTGGTCATCAGCTTACCTGTGTGGCCTGGCTGGGGTCCCTGGTCAGACCCCACTAGCAGAGGAGCACCTCTCCAAGCTGGGCACCTTACTGCAGGCTAGTGAGGGAGCAGCTTCCTGTCTGCCACGCAAGACGCTATTAATAGTGTGATTTTCTCAGAGTTTTGTTTATTCCCCTGGAATGGCGTGATGGATGCGAATAATTATCAGACTATAAAAGCCAGCAAATGTGCTATTTTCTATCGCTCTAAATCATCAAACAAATAAAGTGTGAAACAGCATTTTTGAATATAATTTTCCCCTCTAATGGCTCAGAATTATTATCAAGAACAATGAAAATAAATAAGCAAATGCCTTGTGAGTTAAACATTAAACGAACATGTCAGGAAGGGGAGGCAGTCAGTGCTGGAGAGCAGGGCCTGCGCAGGGACATTAGTCACTGCAGTGACAGCAAGACAGGGCTATGGACTCCCAGTACCCATGGCAGCTACAGCCTATGGTAGGCTTGGCCAGGCCTGCTGTGGTGCACAGCGATGCGATGTCCAGGACAACATGGGTGGGTAGCAACAGGGATCCTGTCTGTCACTGCTGAGACATAAATGCTATTGTAAGCCCAGAAATCAAGGCAGTGAAGAGGCTGCCCAGGGTCAGGCCAGGCCAGTATCTATGCCTCCCAGGTCCTCGAAGCTACAACCACAGAGCAAGGTTTCAGGGACAGGGTGCAAAATGGAAACCTTGACCCCTGGACAGTTAGGTCGTGCCCACCTCATTCTCAGTTGGTACAGCTACTCCAAGTGTCCAGCAGGGGCAGGTGGGTGGCTACTAGGCCCTGCCTGTGGGCAACCCCTCCTGGTGACAAGGCTGCTTTTAGCCCTACACCCTTCTGCTGAGATACACAAAGTTCTCTAAGGCTCAGGCCAGGCTCTGGACCTTCCTGCTTGACCTCTTGTGCCCAGCCCAGGACACCTCTCTTGGACCCAGGGAACAGAGATCATCATATGGACTCTTTTGTCAAAGACTCACATGACACTTTTCTAGTGACAACAGGCCAAAGGCTCCATCCAGCTCAAGGCCTTGGCGACTAGGGCTGGTGGGGCCAATGCTCATCATCTCAGCCAGGGCCCAGAGCAGCCGAGCCTGCCCACAGGGAGGACATGAGTCTCACAGCATCTTTACAGGGCTGGGGGTGCATGCATCACAAGTGACACATGGGAACCCAGAGGCAGAGCCACTCATGTTCCCTGGAGGGCCTGAGATAAGGGGGAAGCAGCTCATGGCACCCCATCCATGTCAGGAAGCCCAGCTATCTAAGTTACTTCCTCATCATTGTGACTAATATACTCAAAATCCACAACTTAAGGGAAGGAAAAGTATACTGTAGCTCACAGTTTCAGAAGGTCACAGTCTGCTCATGGGCATCAGACAACAGTGGAAGCCCATGGCCGAGGTGGAGGTGGCGACAGCTCTTCACAGCATTGCAAACTGGAAGCCAAAGTCTGGTCCCCAAAGGAAGGTGGGAAGCGGCACGCATCCTTCCAGGTCCCACCCCAGTGATCCGCCCCTTCTGCATCCATCCTCAGTGTTCTGCCCCTTCCAGGTTTAGGCCCCTGCCACACGCCTATAATCCAGTCCACATGCCTGGAATCTATAATCTACCATACCCCTCCAGACCAGGACCCAATCTCCCAACAGCATATGGTTCCATAAACAATCCATAATATCAAAGTACATGAGACTTTGGGGGGGCCATTCCAGATCCAAACCATAATACCAGCCTAGGCAAGGGGCCCTGCCTGTCCCTGCCTGTTCCCGGAAAGAACTGACGGAGGTAATGGCTTTATCTCTAACAAATGTTCATGAGAGGATGGGAGATAAACTTTAGGATCATGCAGCAGCCACAATGATTCCAAATCATGACTGTTTTTTTGTTTCGTTTTGTTTTGTTTTTTTGAAACACACACAGGTGAAATAAGCCCCAGGATAAACAGGGGTCGCTGCTGCCAGCTCCCACACTGGGACCGTGGTTCATCTGCATACAGCAGCCCCAAGCCCCTCCCAAAAGTGGCCTGAATCTTGGCTCATAAAGCAACTAGGCTGCCGCCTCCTGTTGTGCCTGGACCCCCACAGCCACAGCCAGCTGCTTACCCCACAGCCGGCTTCCTCCCTGTGGCCTCAGTTGTGGGGAGGCCCCCAGGGTGCCGCACCTCACACCAGAGCTGACTGGACAGGGAGTGTCAGGGACAGGCCCACTGGGAGGCAGGATTCAGAGGAAGAGAGGGAGGAGGGGGAGGGATGCAAAGAGCGGGGGCAGGGAAAGATGGGGAGGGGAGAGGAAGGAGGAGGAACCTGTCCAGAATGCAAAGCAATGAGCCGGGCCACAGCCTCCAGCCCACCCCATACCCACAAGCCCCTACACACAAACACAGGGCCTGGGGACCACAGGAGGGACAGATGGCCGGCTGTGTGGAGGGAGTAGGAGGGTGATGAAGCTGGCACAGGGTAAAGGCCCTGAGTGCTCTGTGCCTGTGGATTTAAGCAGTGCAGACGCTCTGGTGGGGCAGGGCACAACCAGAAATGCTTCTGCCACTTCGTCAGGGCTTATAGCACCTTCCTGCCCACAGCACTTGATGCCATGGAACTCACTAGGATACACACGTACACTAAACCCCTGGTGACTGATACCAGGCCTCAGGATTGTCCCCACCCCAAGGTACCCCAGTGACCTGACTTGATGTCCTTGAGGACCACTCCAGGTAGTCCTGGTTACCAGATGGCTTGTCCTCCTGGTTATAGCACCAGCTTTGGAGACACACAGTCCCCCACCCCAGCCTGAGTCACAAGACCTTGTCTGACCACAGAGCTGGTTGCAGTCTTTGTCTACCAAGTAGAGCCCGAGGGGCACACCACATCCCTCCAGGGCCTGGGGGACCAAGAAAAGGCTGAGCAAATGGGGACGCTCTTTGGCTAGTCATGAGAAGATCACACTTGAGCAGAGAGACAAGAGGAATGAACCACCAGCATGATCGCCAATGCCTGCCTCAAGCATCCGGTGCTCAGAAGGGCGAGGCTTTGCCCTCTGCTCCGGAGGACATGTACACTCCACACCTGACTGTGCTGCAGAGCTCACCATCTCAGCTATGGCCTCTGGGGTACCCGGAACACAGCAAGAACCATGCTCCAGGTGACAGCTGCCGTGAAAATCAGGCCCTCCAGTGTGCAAGAGACAGAAAGGGGCTGAGTAACTGCTGCAGGGGAGAGGGTTCCCTGTGGCATTGACAGATACCCACTAGGGTCATAGCCAGGAGTGGGGACCTGAGGACAGGAACTCATGCCAGCAGTGACATTTCTCGAGGGCCACCAGACGGTTCCTGGGAGTGGTAGGCACAAGGCCTCCAGTGACTCACCTGCCTGGCTGCTCCCACAGGGTACAGGATGCAGGATGGGCCCCCTGGATGCACCTAGCCCAGAACCTCTAGAACACAGGCCCAGGTGGCTCCCACTCAGGAACACAGGGTTTCTGGACTCCTTGCTTCCATCCCAGAAACAGCCTCACCCAGCTGCCATGCCCCCCTTCTCTACCGGCCTACCCACCTCTACCCTGTTTGGGGGAGTAGGGTATCTGGACACTCTGTCACATGAAGCCCTGACCATGCCCTGCCCCACCTGGTCTCCATCCCTGGGTGGCCCGGCCTTGGGGAAGCCACATGACCAGGGACACAGTGGCTTGCAGGGGGCAGGCAGGATGGATGGGCCCAGGCAGGCATCCTTCCTCCCTATCCAGACATCAGCATCCAGGGCAACTCAGAAACCACACATTAAAGGTGGCAGGTTCCCCATGGGACTATCCCCATGTCTCGTGCCACATCCCAGTTCCCACAGAAGACACCCACTGCACCCTTGGCTGAGCAAGGCTGCCTGGATGTGGTGCACTATCACAGCCCTTCATTAGCCTCAGGCTCAGAACAGGCTGGGTCCCCAAGGCAGAGCAGGTATCCTGGCCACCCCTCTATCCATGGGCTTGGGTGTCCTGATGGCTGGGGTAGTGAGCAGCAGCCAGGGTCCCCTAGGTCCCCAGTGATGCCAGGCAGCCTGTGCCTCATCCATGAGTAACGACACAGGAACAGAAACCTGGGACGGATCCAGCTTGGCCGGGTGCTGAGGGTACTGCAAAGGCACAGGCCACACAGCAGTGAGCTACTGCATCTACCACCCTCTGTGGTAAAAACCTGGGTCAGGCCCCGGCCAGGGCACCCTGCTGGCGCCTGACCACATTGTCCCAGATCAGAAAGGCCACTGAAATAAGAAAAAGATATCAGACAAACTGTCCCAGCTCACAGGAGACCTAAGGGACCGGCCCGAGAAGACTGCAGCTAGGGCCCGGGCATGAGGTGTGGAGCATCCTGAAGCACAGGGCCCATGATTAGCATCATGTGGGCCCAACTAGGACAAGCCCCTGCCACTGTCACTTACTAAGGCAACATGGCATGAGGGGACTCTACTTTCTAGAGCTCCAGTGTTTCTTAGCAGATCTAATGAGCAAGCATACTTAAGAAGAAGCCCAGCCTGCTGGCACAGGCTGTCATCCCAGCACACTCGGAGACTGAGGAGACCTTGTATCAAAATGGCTGGGGATGTACCTCAGTGCTAAGGCCTGGGCTTGAGGCTTATTAGAGAGAGAATGTATCAGCCAAAAACATGGCCAAAATAACAAAGCCCAAAGCTTTCAGGAGACAGGCAGAAAGATACTGTCCCCTGCGGGGCATAAGGTCCTGGTGGCAGCTGGCCTCTGACCCCATGCTCCCAACCTGACCCAGCGCCAGGCACGTGGGCTGCACTAGGTGAACCTGTGCACCAGCCCCCGCAGCCTGCATGGCAGCAGATGGAGGGAGCGCTGCTTTCTGGCACAAAATGTGACATTAAAACTGTTCTGCAATCTCTGAACAAACACCAGCTGTGACAATCCCCACTTGCTTACAGAGACATAGGAAGCAGCCATGGATGGGACAAGGCCAGGGAGGATCCCTGAGCAGGTTCTGGTCACTCTGACCCGAAGTGTCCTCCTACCAGGACATGGTCCCCACACAACCAAGACACAGCCACCCGGGGGGGCAGGATCCTCCATAACTGTGGTGGCAAAATACAGGAGCTCATCAGCTGCCACGCTCCAGATCCTCCACAAAGGCCTGCAAGGCCACCCGCCACTGTGACTAATGATACAATCCCACTCTCACTGCTGGGGGCCTTCAATGCCCCAATTTCAGACTCAGATGCTGGCCTAGAAGTGGATTCTCTGAACGCCCTGCTCACACCTGATTCACCACCCGATCCCCACAAGTAGAATGTTCTCAGCTGGTGGCATCAGGATGACAAGGGCGAGGCCAAGGGCTCACTGAAGAGGGCCAGGCAGAAACCTGGGCCAGGGATAACACAACTGCACCCCCATAGGCCACCGTGTGCCCATGAGCCTTGAGTCAGGCACCATGCTGTGCCAGCCCCTGCTGTGCCAAGCCCTGCAGTGTGCGACAAGGCTCAGCCTGGCTCCTGGCACCAAGGGGGCAGGACAGTGCTTGGCTCCCATGGTTGGCAGGGTCCAACATGGGGGTTGGGCATGTCCCAGGCCGCCTGCATGACCAGGACCCTCTAGTGTCTCACATCAGAGCATACCCTCCAGTCATCTGTCACCAGGCCGCAGGTCTGGGCGTGCGTCAGGACACAGAGGAGTCCCAGTGTCAGGCTGGGAAGGGGAGAAGTGGCCAGCACATGCTACACATGCCCACAGGGCACAGCAGGGTTGAGGGCAGCAGCACAAGTCTGGAGGCCATGGTCCCCTTGAGGACTGGCACACTGAGGACCCCACCCTCTGCTTATGGCTGTGCTCAGTGTGGACAGATGACAATGCAACACCTGAAGCCTACTGGCCAGGACTCTAATAGCCCCAACCACCACTTTGAGAAGGTGCTTGTCCACCCACAGCTGGAAGCCCAGGGCACCAGGGAGGGAGCGGGTAGGATCTGTCCCAAAGGGCCGGCCAAGACCCATCGTTTGATGCAGGGACCACAATCACTGTAGCTTGGATCTGGAATGTCCCCCAAAAGTCTGGGCACTGCTGGCAGGTGGCAGAACACGTGGAAGGCAAGGCTGGTGGGAAGGACACAGGTCACCAGAAGCACGTGGCCCTGGAGGGGGACAGACCTGCTCAGTGTGTCTCTGTCTGTCCTCTTTCCTTACCACCATGAGGTGAGCAGTCCTCACAAGCTACCACCACAGGGCCGCCTCACACAGGTTCAACGCCAGGGGGCTGCAGGCCATGGGCTAGACCTTGGTAAAGGCATCCAAAGTTCCCTGTCTACCAGAAGTCAAGCAGCCAGGTGTCTCAGCACCTTCATGAGGGTTAAGTCTCTTGTGCCCACAGCTGCCCAGAGAACCAGCATGGGTACTTGGGAATCTGAGCTGGAGCTGCCCACGGCCAATTCTTGGGGGTACTGTTCCTACCTTGATGCCATCCTACATAGCAGAAAAAGCATGAGGCCGGCCACCCAGCAGAACCCAGGAGGGAGTTTGGGTGGGGCCACTGTCCCCAGGAGCCCTGCTGACCGTGGGATGCCGGGGGACAACTGGGCCTTGAGATCCAATCAGCAGGGACTGCACACTCTCAGACGCTGCCTGGGCTCAGCCCTATCCACACTGCTCCTGTCACCACACTCCAAGTCACCCCACCACAAGGCAGCACCAAGACCAGGCCACAAAACTGAAAACCTGGGGACACGCATGCCGACACCCAAGCACCCCCAAAACTCTCCTTTACTGGAGGGGTGGCCCACTGGATGGGGAACAGGCACACAGTCAGCAGGGAGGGAAGAGAGGCCCAGGAGCCACCAGGCCAGAGGGCAGCAGAAGTGACTGGGCCCTGCTCTCTCATGGCCCACTGTCTGCTTGGAGAGACTGATGCAGAGAGCCAGCTACGGCTGCCACGAAGGCCCCTGGCCCATTCCTGCCTTCAGGGATGAAGAAGGCCCAATGACACTGCAGCATACCCCGAGAACTGAGGCCACGTTGAAGGCAAAGTGCTGCAAAAGTCCCTCCGAGGGCACAAACCAGCTAGCTCTGCTGCCCCGGGGTCACCATTTGTCCTCAAGAGGCAGGTTCTGCTGCATGCCATGTGGGAGCCCCTGGTGGGGTCTAAAACGATACTGGGGTGGCAGCCTGTTTTCTTCTGCCTTTTTCTTTTGTGGGTTTGAGGAAAAAATATGATTTTTAATTCCCCTAAAAACCCTGACTTATCTAAGGACATGTGCAGACAGGAGCAGCCCACTGCCCTTTGCGTCTGGGCCATCTTGTCCCCCGCAGGGGAGGAGCCCAGCCACGACGCCCTGGAGACCAGCAGAAAGGAGGCTGCACCACCTAGTGGTCCTGAGTGGGCATCACAGTTCCCAGGGGCCGCGGATCCCAGGATCCCTCGACCTGAGGGGTGCTAACAGGCCACTGCTGGCCCGTGCCTTGTGACACTGCTGCAACCTATGGGACAGAACAGCAGCACCCCTCCCCTGGGCCCCTCTGCTCCAGCAAGCACAGACTTGAGGGCCCAAAGTCCCCACAGTCCACGGAAGCCAGCATCTCCTCAACTCTGGATGAGACCAGCCGTCAAGGCAGTGTGTGTGGGGGGAGGTGGCAGGGGATGGTGGAGGTGGGGCCACACACTAGTGGCTTTGTCCCAACACACAGCGTGTTCCGCCCTCGCCTGACTCCACACCCTGCCTGCTGACCACAGCACCCAGGTCTCCCTGTTGCGCCAGCCTAGCAACAGAAGAGGCAGCCGGAAGAGAGCAGGTCTGATGTCCCAACCCCGTGGAGAAGGAGGGGAAAGACACTAGATACTAGGAGGGGCAATACAGGCTCCCCTTTCTAGGACATGTGAGGGACAGTCCTGTAAACAGGGCTCTCAGAAGAACCAGGGCTGCTGCGTGAACTGGCACACACCTGCCATCCCAGCACTCTAAGGATCATGAGTTCAAGGCCAGCTTCAGCCACTTAGTGAGACTCCATCTCAAAATAAAAACCTAAATGAGCTGGGGACATAACTCAGTGCAGCTGGTACGGAGGGGAGGCAGGCAGTCTGGGACACATGGCTGGGCATCTGGCAGCCGCAGTGGGGAGTGAGCACATTGGGTCCCCACCCCACACCCAGCCCTGTGCTGGGGGAGGGCCAAGCACCAGGAAGGGGAGCCCTGGTAGGGACCCAAGCCACCCTTCTACCATGGGCTGCCACCTCCACGGCCTCTGCTTCCCTGTCCCCTAGGAAAAAGCTCAGCTCTCTGGTAAAGATACACCACACCTAAGTTGCCAAGATTCAGGTATTATGCCCAGGTTAACCCCTCAACAGCACCAGCCCTGTGTAGTCCCTGCCCCATCTCCAGCCAGGACAATCACTGTGACCTAGGACACACTGAGACACTGGGGACAGCAGGAAGAGTTGCTAGGGCACAGGCGGAACCTGTCCTAACACAGGTGGCTAAAGTTGCCCCACTCAAGGCCTCTGCTAGCAAGACATGCTCCATGCTGGGGAGAGGGCACAGGATGCACAGGCTGGGATGCCCCCCACTGCCCTTAAAGCCACAGCTTCAAGAATAGACACCTGCCCCCATGGCGTGGCCTTGAGGCCGGTCAGTGGTCTCCAGTCCTTGCACTCTGGAGCCAAGGCCAAGGCCAGGACAGGAGCAGGGCCCAGGGGGTCAGCCACAGGGTAGTGTCCAGTATGACCATGACACTTGTGAGGACCATGGGCAGGGGCTGCTGCAAGGGCCCAGGACCCCAGCACCCATCATGGCTCAGCCCTGGACAGCACAGCACAGGGGTTGGGGGAGGGCCCTGACCTGGTGGGCATACCTGGCTCCTGCCCTCCCACCTGTCTGGCTCACCAAGACTTGGGCTCGCCGAAGTGCAGGTAGTTGATGCTGTACAGGTCCATGTCCTCAGTGTGCCAGGCAAAGGTAGTCTTCCACATGCCAAAGTACAGGTAGGGCGTGTTCACACCCTCGATGATGGTGCCACACTCACGCTCCACCATGTCCAGGATGGTCCGCAGGCTCCCGATGTTCCACTGTGCCACATTCTGTGGGTGGGGACGGGTCAGTGCAGCTGGCCACTCCATGCCACACCCACGCCCCAAGCGGTCCTCGGCACTCTAATCCCCAAGCTGCCAGGACCTCCTAAGGCTACAGGGCAAGGACAGTCAGTCCAGCACCACTGTCCCAGGGTGCCAGGCCCACAACAGGAACACCAGTCACCCTCCTTTCCCTTCTTAAGGCCACACACTAACAAACCTACCCATCACAGGAAGTTGGAAGCCACACTAAGCCCCTGCCAGGCCCTGGGACATGACAAGCCTGCTGCGAACTCTAGCGTCCTTCACTGTCCCATATCCACCTGGCTACCCACTCCTACTCCTGATCCAACATCACAGGACCCACAGTGACTCAGCAAGGAGCCCAGGACACAAAGGGGGGGACCAGCACCAGGCTCTGAGGCCACAGCAGGGAATACAGGGGACAGGTCACCGCTGACCTCCCCCCAGAGTGGTCCCCTCTCTCATCCACACCACATGCTCTCAACATGCGGGCCAGGTGGGCAGGAGGCAGGGGACCTGGAGGTGGGGCAGGGCCTGACCCAGGAGGGTTTGGCCTATGCCCAGGGAAGGCGTCTCTCTGCTCTGGGCTTCAGTTTCCCTATCAGTGAGAGGAAGGGCTGCACCCCATCAGGTCCGCAGACCCCGAATCCACGGCAGGACAGACAGGAGGAGTGCAGCAGCTGCAGGACAGTGGGGCCTCTGCCACACATGGAGCCACATGGGGGGTGGGGGAGAGCCTTGGGGACCAGCTGCAAAGCTCGAGTTTTTATTCAAGAACAATATAAGAGTGTTAAAGAGAATGAGAAGTTAGGCCACAGGTGGAAAGAAAATATTTGCAAAAGACACATCCTATAAAAGAGCGTTGCCATAAAGACACGAAGAACTCTCCAAACTCAACAGCAGGAGAGCACCAACCAGTCAGGTATGTAGTGCCACCTGCAATCCCAGCACTCTGGGAGGCCCAAGCAGGATCCTGAGTGAGCCACCTAGGCTAACTGACACTGACAGAGAGACTTTCCTAAAATAAAAAATTATAAAAGGGCTGGAAAATAGTGCAAAGGTCCTGGAGTCAGTTCTTAGGACAGGAAGGAAAGAAAGAAGGAAGGAAGGAAAAAGGAAGAAAGGGAGGGGTCATTAAATATGGAGTAAAGGCCTGAATATGCCCCTCTGCAGATGATAGGGGGCAGATTAGAAAGGCCATATCACACACTACCAGGAAAGATGCACAGAATGATCTCGAGGTGCCATGCTCCTAGGAGAGTGGCCAAGTCCCAGCATGGGAGGCACCAAGAGCTACTGGTCACTGCTGGGGATGAAGAGGGTGTGGCAGCTTCTTCCACAGCCTTCTCCTGCCGCCCGCACAGCGGCCACCATGACACACCTGCTCCAAGGGGCCGCATGTCGACACGCATTCCTAGCCGGTGTTTCGGCTCTAATCACAACTGCCCAAACTCGGAAGCCACCAAGACACCCTTCAGGCAGGGCGTAGTGGCACGGGCCTGGCATCCCAGCACTCAGGATGCCAAGGCAGGAGGCTGTAAGCTCAAGTCCAGCCCCAGCAACTGAGGGAGACCCCGTCTCAAAATAAAAAATAAAAAAAGGTCCTGGTGAAAGAGAGAGGAAAAGAGAGAAAGTCAGAATGGAGTTGAAGAACACACAAAACCAGACCTCCTGGCAGAAGGCAGCACAGAGCTTCACGACGGAGAACTGGTGACAGATGCTGAGCTGTGGCACCAAATGCACAAGCGATGAAAGGAAAAAGGTAAGCAAGACTTCAGCAGATGAAAATGGGAGGGCCCGAGAGACACCAAGGAAAAAGTAACAAGAACCAGGAGAGGAGATGGGGGCGGGGCAGGGGGGAAAGCGTGACTGGGCATCTCCCCAGCACAGGACACTCCTGCACAGCAATGAAAACAACCCTGCTGAAATCCAGGCCCAGGATCAGGGGACATGCCCCCATGAAGAGGAAGGAGCTATGCTGGCACGGCATGAAAGCCACACTGTGGTCTGCAGAGCTGGGCGGCAGGTGTGTGGCCAGGGCTGCTCCTGCGGCCTGGCCTCCTCTGAGGAGAAGGGATGTTCAACAATTCACTGTGGAGGTGGCTTCAGACTGAGATGCGTCCACACCACGCAACCACACACAACAGGGTGAGTGCACTGTGAACTACGCGCCAGCAATGCTACGAAGAACACCCACCTGGATAGCGGGGGTGCTGCCTCCCCACACTGCGTCGTGGGTACCCATGAGGAGCACCCCCGCCAGGGGAGGTCCCTTCCTAGACAAGACTGACAGGGGCCCTGAGGTCCGTGTGCCCACAAGGCCAGCCCGGGTGACAAGAGACCAGGGGCACAGGGCCAGCAAGCCTGTGCTGCCCACCAGGTGCCTGGATTCCAGCTCTGGCTCTACCAACACTGGACTGCAGCCCTCCCAAGAGGTACGTCTCAGCTCCGGCCACAGGGTCTACTGAATAGGCCTCTGGACATTGAGGTGGGTGGAAGCTGCTGGCGCTAATCCCAGGGCTACAGGATAAGGGGCCCTCTGGCTAGGAGAAGGGAACAGGTGCAGACGTGGCACCCAGAGCGCAGGTGAGTTCTTGGTGCAGTCACTCCTAGCCCACATGCCACTCTTGTGGGCTGCTGTCCTGCCTCTGGGCCACTGAAGAGGCCTCAGGGTACCTGACAGAGCTGGGGATGGAGGAGGGGCCCAAGACAAGACATGGGATGGGAACACAGAATGGGTGCCACTCCAGCCCAAAGTCCCTATGCAGAACTAAGTGAGGACAGACTGAGATACTATCCATAGGCCCTGGTTATCCCAGACTCCTTGAATAAAGTAACCCAGGTCTAGCAGGGTGCACAGGTACACACCTGTCATCCCAGAACTCAAGAGACTGAGACAGGTGGATCCCAAGTTTAAGTCCAGCCTGAGAAACTTACCAACTCAGTGAAACCCTCCAAAATCAAAACTAGGGCTGAGAGAATAGCACAGTGGTTAGTGTGCTTACCTAGCAAGCACAAGGCCTTGACTTTGATTCCCCAGCACCATACAAGCCCAGTGTAGTAGCACCCAGTGCTGAGGCAGGAAGATCATCATGAGTTTAAGGTAAGGTCACACAGTGAGCTCAGGACCAGCCTCAACTACAGAGAAAGACCCAGTCTCAAAAAAAAAAAAAAAAAAAAAAAAAAAAAAAAAAAAAAAAAGGAGCACAACTAACAATAGCGAAAATATGGAAGTCACCAAAATACCCATCAACAGACCAATGGATATACAAACTGTGGTATTTGTACACAATGGAATACTATGCATCTATAAAGTCCAACAGCTTGGAGGCTTTTGTAAGCAAATGGAGGAAACTTGAGACCATCATGCTTAGTGAAGTGAGTCAGAAGCACAAGGTGAAATATCGAATGGTTTCTCTGATATGAGAAACCCAGATCACAATTATCTCACAGAACTTAAAGTGAAAAATAAAGGGAACGGGGCGGGGTGGGGGAGGCGGAGGGGTTGGGGGTGGGTAAGGGGTAGATCTAAAGGATAGTGGGAAAGGTCTTGTTACCACAACTAGCTATGTATGTGCACAGAATGCTCAAGACCAATGCAAACCTTAAATTTTGCACTTACACATATCAATAAAATGGGGGAAAAAAGGAATCAAAACAAAAGAAGGACTGGAGATGCAGCTCAGTGTGAAGTCCCTAAGTCTGATTCCCAGTGTAGCAAAATAAATCTATTCCCTAAGCCAAGGGGCCCCAGGACTTTGCCTGCTCACACAGCCCCTCCCTAGGCCCCCAGGGTCAGGTGCCTGCCCACTGAAGCCTGCCCTATGTGCTCAGGCCCAGGCTTTGGCCTCCTCAAGTCCTCCCCAAATCCTGAGCTTCCCAGTCCCAGAAGGGATGAGACATGGGGTAAATCCAAGGCACGTAGCTGAATGGGAACCAGGGCTGCAGGACTGCTAATAACAGGGATGGGGCACCAGGAGCCTAGGAGGCCCAGAAGGCCCATGCCAGGCTGCAGGTTATTGGCACAGGCTAAGGGGCCAGGCTTTGTGGGGGCTCTGGAGTGCACTCTGTGTGATCTCAGCCCCACTGTCCCCAGACCCAGGGTTCAGCTCCACCCTCCCAATGTTCTCAGTCCCTGGTTCCACCCACCCACCCCCACACTCCACCTGTCTGGCACTCACGTCATCATACAGGGAGCCACTGATATCAGCCCCATAGATAGGGGACACAAAGGTGAGGTTCTTCCAGTACTTGCGCTCCAAGTCATCAAAGTCCTGGTGCCGCGGGGTGCAGTACCTGCGGGGGTGGCACACAGGTCTAGGTAAGCCTGGAGCCACACATGCAGCCGACCCTTGGCCACTGGAGAACACAGGGTGGACCCACAATTCTGGGGACATGGCAGGGGTCATTTAGGGAGATGGGAAGGGTAAGACATCCCCGCATCCCTCCTCAGGACCTGGGCTGGGATACATGAAGGGGTCAGGGGCCCAAATGACTCTTGTCCTGCCTCTGCTAAGGCCAAGGAGGGATTGGAGATAATGAGGTGAATGCTATACTAAGGGGGTACAGAGGACAGTAGGGACTGGTAGAGACCACAGGAGGACGCAGGGTCAGGGGACATGGGGCAGGAAACGTGGGAGGCACATGCCAGGGATGCTGATGAGGGACCTGGCTCTGCACAGAGGAGATGGGCAGAGCCCTTTCCTCAGGGTTACCTAGCGCCAGCACAGAACTTGGCTCCCAGGGACTAGGGAGGATGGGAAAAGGACACGGGCTGGGTGTGGGCCCCAGAGATGGAGACCAGGTGAGGGCCCGAGGGACAGGGTGAAGGCACATACTTCTCACTGTTGGCCAGGCGGCGGTACTCGCCCACAGTCATGGCCTTCTTCTGGATATTGTACTGTGTGAAGAGCCCCGACTGGCCTGTTACCACCTGCTGGATGGGTGCCGGGATCACCACGTCGTCGATGTCGTCATACGTCTGCCTCGGCTTCCACTCCTTTGGGGGGATGATCTGCAAAAGCAAGGGGCATGAGCCACATAGCTCCCGGAACCCTGGCCCCCCACATCTGCACCTGGCACCACCAAGACAGGCACTGAGAGCCAGCCCAGTCCTCACAAGCCCTCCACACTGGGGCTGCCTCCTGGAGGAACCACCACTGAGACCACTGCATCCCCAAATCTGCCACCATCCCCACACAGCAGCAGTAACTCAGCCCCTTTGTAAGTTTCTTATCTTAAGTCAAGTTCTCGATAATCCACAAAGTTACCCAGGCTGGGCTTGAACTGGTGTCCTCCTGCCTCAGCCCCACAGAGTGCTAGGATAACAGTTGTGCACCATCACACCTGACCACTGTTTCAACAAGAACCTGGGCTCCAGGTTGCAGGAGCCATATGCTGACACTGTCCCTGGCAGCAGGGACAGCCCTGCACTGGCATCCTTCCTAAGCCTGTCAGGTCACAGCTCCCAGCCCAGGTCAGCACCAGGGCACCACCCAGCATCTACTAGTAGCCACCTTAGTTCTGGGGCTGGGAGACACAAGGAGACAAAGGGCCTGCCCTACTGGAACTCACAAGTGCTGGCAGAGGGCAAAGGGAGCAGCTCAGGAGCACCCAGGAAGTGCCGGACCCAAGGGGCACAGGGAGAGTGGCAGTTCCAGCTACAGGCAAGCAGCATCAGTGGGACCCAGACGCCCAGGGCCATGGTGGGGTCTGCTCAAAGCTGAGTGCTACCCGGGATGAGGGCACTGGCTTGTCATCCCCACACACGGAGAGGCTGAGGCAGGAGGATAACAAGTTGCCTGGGCAACTTGGCAACTCAAAATCAAAGATAAAAATGAGCTGGGGAATGCAGCTTAGTGTAAAGGCCTGGGCTCAATCCTCAGTACCACATATACACACAGAAGAAAAGACCAGCTAGGTGCTGCTGTGCAGCTGGCCAGAGCCTAGAGCATCTGTTCCTGTGACAATCCTGGGGAATGCATGGTGCTGCGACTGCCTGACATGCGGGGAAACTAAGGCACAGGGGACCAATAAGCTGGAAAGGTAGGGACAGGAGCCCCTGCACTCAAAGCCACAGAGAGCAAAAGCCAGGAAGAGAGCCTGGGAGGAAGGAGGTGAAGGCGGAAGTACAGGAACAAAAGGAAGGGCCGCCCTGAGACAGACATGGGGCAGGGTCCAGGAGGAGCCAGCCACCTGGGCTTACAAATGAGGTGACAGTCTAAAGCCATGCCCTCTCCAGCCTTTGCGTTCCCCAGGACCACCGGGCAGGGAGTGAGAGGGAGGAACCATGCCCACACGGCTCAGCACTCTACAGGCTCAGGATGCCCACCCTGGACAGCAATCCTATAGCCTGTGTCCCGAGTGGTGGGAGACGGGACTAAAGCTAACAGGGACTGGAGCAGTCTGTTGGGGGACCCCTCCTCACCCCTCCTGTGTCAATGTATGCAGCCTTTCCAGATCAAGGTGGCGGGGTGGAAGGAGGGCCATGGGTGTCAGCTGTGCTCTGGGCAGAAAGCACAGGCTGGGGTGCTTCCACAGAAAAAAGAAGTCTGGCAGTCTGGGACCACTATTATTTTATTTTATTTTATTATTATTTTAGTGAGACTGGGTTGTCCTCTGTAGTCCAGCCTGGTCCTGAACTCACTAAGCAGCTAAGTCTGGCCTAGAACTCAAGGCAATCCTCCTGCCTCAGGCTCCCAAATGCTGGGATGACAGAGATGCATCACCATGCCCAGCTATTATGTAGTGCTAGAGGATCAAACCTGGGGCTTGTGCTTCCCAGACAAGACATGCACCCCAATCAATGAGCTATGCCCAGCCCACGACTTTGCTAGTTTGTTTCTTAAGGACAGGGTCTTGCCAAGTTGCACAGGCTGGCCCCAAACTTGCCATGAGCTAGAGGACAGCCCAGGATGGCAGAAGGCTCCAAAACTGCTTTTAGTTCATGCAGGAGATGGCTGCACAGGAGATGTGGTGGCCTGGCTATCTCTTATCCTGCCCATGTGGTATGCTCACACCACAATCAGGACACGGCAGGTACCTCCATAACTTCCCTGAGCCAGATACTACTCCTCATTCCTGAGTTCACTGCTCCCAAAAGGTAACAGAGAGCGAGGTATGCTGGCACAGGCCTGTCATCCTAACACTCAGAGAGGCTGAGGCAGATGGATCTCAAGTTTGAGCCCATCCCTGCAATCTAGCAAGACCTTGGCTCAGAAAAGGGGGGGAAGGCAGGGATGTAGCTTAGTGCAAGGGCCCTGGGCTCCCTCCCCAGTGTACAGAGCGGTAAAGAGCTGGCGGCGCCCTCCAGGGCTCCCTCCATAGGGCACCATGGCAGCAAGAACAGGAGAGAGCCATTGAGGCCCTTCCATTCATCAGCCCACAAACTGCACATGTTTCATGCAGGCTGATGGTGGGAACAGGATCGGCAGCAGAGGCCCACGACTGCCACCTATCCTATAAACACCCTAGCGCCATGAGACCTGCACAGCACGGCAAGAACCAGAAGCAGCTGTGGAGCCTCCTGCCATCCTATCTCCTCCTCCAGCTCACTGCAAATTTTAGGCCAGCCTGGGCAACTTAGCAAAACCCTATCTTAAAAAAAAAAAAAAAGAAAGAAAAAGTACGGACCTTGCAGATATCATATGCCAAAGATGGCCAAGGAAGGAGCCCCCAACAGACCCCAAGCCAGGGGCCACACAAACATGTACCGTCCTCGGGCCTGCAGTATGAGCAGTGCCCCACTGTGTGCAGAGACACGGGCACAGCCACGTGGGCCACACAAGGGGCCGGGAGCCACCAAGCAGTCACGCAAGCACAGCCATGCAAAGCACAGCGCCCACCCACCCGTGAGAAGGGCTAAGTGTACCTGGTACAGTCATCTGACCCACTGTGCCAGGAAAGCCCAGTGAACCCTATAGCCATGCCACTGCAGGGGCGGGGGGTGGAGGGCTTAGAGGACTCTCTGCTGCCCTCACTAGCCTCACCCACGGCTGCCATCTCACAAAACCACTTAACTGGGAACATAAAGGCAAATACAGTCCCCCCAAGTCCCGAGCCCTGAGGGCCTCCCAAATACCCATGTGCCTGGGGGAGGCCTGGCTGGGTGCCCCGGGGGTTTGTGTCCTACGTTCAGGGCAGGCCCGTAATCCTCCCAAATCCACTTTGCAGCCTACACTAGAGCCTGGCACACAGGACCACTCCACAACGCACGAACCAGGGAGGTCGAGGTGATCTTCAGGCACCAGCCACCTTTAGGGACAAAAGTGGCCAGGCCTGGGGCCATGAGCACACATGGAGGCTGCTGGGGCCACAGGCAGGCACTGGGACTGCACGCACCTTGGCTAGGCCCGCGCGGTGGGCCCCCTGGGACTCAATATAGGCCACGTATCTGTTGAAGTCCTTGAACTCTTCCATGGTTGGGCGGAATGTCATGATCTTACAGCTGGGGTTCTGCGCCCCGGGGTCCTCGGACCCCATGGTGGCAGCTGCACGGGTGCCACACCTGCAGGAGAGAGGACAAGGAGGTGAGTGAGCACCACCATCCATGCCAGGAGGACAGAGGCGCCAGCCTGCAGCCTTGTGGGCAAAGGGAGCTGGTGAGCAGCTCTAGGCTTGATGCCGAGTGGGGCCAGATGACGCTACTAATTAAAAGCAGAGGCGTCCTACTTTTAAAAGCCAGTGACACTCGATGCCAGGCCTCAGGAAGGAAACCATCTCTGTCAGGATGCAGCCCTGGGGCCAGTGTCAGCTCCAAAGCCTGCGTGCACATGTGCCACAGCACCCGCCACACACTCAGAGGTGAGAGACAGGATGTGAAGAGAGGGCAGCGGACTCTGCTGGAGCAGGCCTGTCTCCCAGCACTTGGGGAGGCTGAGGCAGGAGAATTACCAGTTTCAGCCCAGGCTGGGCAGCTCAGTGCCTTAGCAAGGCCCTGTCTCAAAATAAAAATTAAAAACGAGTGGAGGATATAGCTTCGTATGAAAGACCTGGCCTCGACACCTGGTGCTGTATGAATAGACAGACAGACAAGTGGAGAGAGAGAAAGGGGCAAAGCTTCCTGCTGCTGGGACCCGGCGGGGGCAGGTGCTGTCCGGGAAGCCCAGCTGAAGGCTGTTTCCTGCCCTATCCTCTGCAGGTGCCTGTGAATCAGGTGCCAAAGGGGCTGTTGCACTGAGTCTGCCCCTTCCTGTCAGATGTTGAGGGATGTGGGGGTGAGGCCAGGCCCTGGCAGCACTCTCTACCCCCAGCGGCAGGGTGTGGGTCCCTTCAGGGGAAGAGGGCTCTGCAGCAGTGAGTACAGAGGCTCCAGGGCACCCTCAGTCTATCAGAGGGAAGAGCCCACCCTTCCAAAGCCCCAACTCTCATGCCTAGAGTAGGAGCAGCAGGTCCCCCCAGCCTCTGCCAGAAGAGGGGCTCCAGTCACCCAGCGGCCAGAGGCACTGCCCATGGTGGATTCTGGGAGGTGCCAGCATCCAGAAATCCTGACACAGATGCTGACCTGGATCAGAAGGCAGAGGGCAGAGGCAGCTGACACCAATAGGCAGAAGCAGGGCCCAGGGACACGGGGCCCTCTTGCCAACCCACACCTGTCTGGGGTGTGCAGGCAGTGACTGGCGATGGAGGCCAAGTCCTGGCTCGGAGGATCACATGCTGGACTCTGGCGAGGGCCACTGAGGGGGCCATCCCTGCCCTGGGCCATGTCCCACAGCCTCTGCTCTGTACAGAGATCTTAGCTTCTCAGGGATAGCTCCAGAGCTGTGATAGTAGGGTACATGGCTCCCAGGGTGGGCCCATGACTGTTCACAGAGGATGGGGTGGTCATTAATGCCTCTTCCAGAGACAGGCACAGTGCCACTGCCCACCCCCCACCTCCCTGCACACGCACAAGCTACCCTCACCCTGCATGAGGGCTCAAGGCCACCAAAGTCCCAGCAGCACTCATCCACTGCTCAGGACACAACCCCCCACCTGCAGCCCCTTGGTAGGGCAGGAGCCTGAGACACCAAGGAGGGAGAACAACCACAGGTCAGGGAGCTATACACAGCTTTTTTTTTCTTTTTGCCTTTTTTTTTTTTTCTTTGAGTGTCTTGCTCTATACTCCAAACTAGTCCTAAACTCACTATGTAGCCCAGGCTGGCCTTGAACTCACAGCAATCCTCCTGCCTCAGCCTCCCAAGTGCTGGGATTATAGGTGTGTGCCACCATGCCTAGCTTACAGGATGCTGGGAATGGAACCACAGCCTTGCACTTCCTAGGTAAGCACTTTAACTGCTGAGCTATGCTCCCAGCCCTGCTGGCTTCTTATTTTTGAAAGAAGTTTTTGTTTTGCTATGTTGAGGATAAAACCCAGGGCCTAGCACACTGCGCATCACTGAGCTACATCCCCAGTCCTTTAGGTTTGTTGTTGTTGAGACAGGGTCTTCCTCTGTAGCCCAGGCTGGCCCTGAACTCACGGCAACCCTCCTACCTCAGCCTCCCACATGCTGGGATTACAGGCACATGTCACCATGCCAAGCTAGTATGTGGTACTGGGAAATTGAACCTGGGGCCTTGCACTTCTAGGCAAGCACTCTGATCACTAAGCTATGCCCTCCAGCCCTTCTTATTTTTTATTTTTATTTGAGACAAGGTCTCGGTCCGTAGTCCAGGCTGGCCTTAGACTCACCACAATCCTCCTGTCTCAGACTCCTGAATGCTGGGATTACAGGTGCGCGCCACCTGTAATCCCATCCACACTGGCTTATGTGGAGCTGGGGAATCAAACTCAGGTACTTAGCACTTGACTTAGCGCTTCAAGCACTGAGCCATTCCTCCAGCCCAAGCCCATTGAGACCCTTCTCTATAAATTGCCCAGGCTGAGCTTGAACGTGCAATCCCCCTGCCTCAGCCTCCCAAGTAACTGGAATGAGAAGCATGCACCACCATGCCCAGGTGAAATTCCTTTTATTAGTAGATAAATTACAAACAAGAAAATTTAGGGCTAGGGCATAGCTCAGCAGTTAGTGCTTGCTTAGCAAGTGAAAGGCCTTGGGTTCAATTGTTCAGCACCACATAAGCCCAGCACGGTGGTGCACGCTTGTAATCCCAGCATGTGGGGGGCTGAAGCAAGAGGACTGCCCTGTGTTCAAGGTCCTGTCTCAAATAAGTAAGTAAAGGCTCATAATCTCTACAGTCCCTTATCTTTTTCATGTTTTATGAAGAAGAGAAAAGAAAAATCATACATGTGGCCAGGAGTGGTAGCAGAGGACCATAATCCCAGCACTCGGGGAGACTGAGGCAGGAGGGTCACAAAATAGTGATTTAGCAAGACCCTGTCTCAAAATCAGTACTAAAAAAGGGCGGCTGCAGCAGGGGTTTAAGGGTGGAGACCTAGCAACCAGCCATAGCAACCGAGCTGCTTAGCATAGGACAGCCCCTTACCCAGCTACACAATAAAAACCCCTAGACAATGAGCCACCAGGCAAGCCACCTGTCCGGTTCCCCCATCCGACCAGCAGAAGCTCTACCCTATCTTTCTTTACCATTTTATAAGTTTCCCAGTAAAGTCTTTTAAAAAAAAAAATCAGTACAAAAGGAACTGAGTGAAGTGGCACACACCTGTAATCCCAGCACCTGGGAGACTGAGGTAGAAGGATTACCACAAGCTTGAGGACAGCCTGGACAACAGAGAAACCCTGTTTCTAAGAAAAAAAAAAGGGGGGGGGTGAGGATGTACTTCTCAGAAACCAGGTGAGAGCAAAGATAATTCCCCAGAGAAAACTCAAAAGGCTGGTGCGTGCAGGGATGACATGCGACATCATTTTGCACCAGGATGCATGCACAGCACACAACTGTTATCCTTGCTTCCTGGGAGGCTAAGGCAGGAGGATCGTGAATACAGTTCGACCAGGTCCATTTAGCTATTTAGCGAGACACTGTCTCAAAGTAAAGAATAAAAAAGAACAGGGTTATGTCGACAGTGAGTGCTGGGCTGGCAGGCCCGAGGCCCAGTCTCCATCCTCAGCGCCACACTGAAAGGAGAGCCACAAGGAGATGCCCTCCTTACCCACCAGGGTAGGGTGCTGGCGAGAACATGGTGGAGCCCATGTCCTCCTCCTCCGTGGCTGTATGACACCCAGCACAGAAAGCCACTTCTGAGCTGGGGGCATAGCTCAGTGGTCAAAGTGCTTGCCTAGCAAGGGCTGGGCCCTGGGCACACAACTGGGTGTGGTGGTGCATGTCTGCAATCCCAGCACTGGGAGGCTGAGGCAGGAGGACTGCTGTTTATGTTTGAGGCCAGCCTGGAATACACAGTGAGTTCAGGACCACCCTGCGCTACACAGAGAGTCTCTGTCTCAAAAAACTAGTAAGGCAAGACACTTCCTGTGATGGTTACACCTGCGCTGCAGTCTGCCTAGCAGCTATACCCAGGAATGTATCAGGAACAAAGGAATCCCTGTATGCACAAGGTCCACAGTGCTGTGGGTGACAGAAACTACAGGTGGGAGCAGCCTGATGTCTGTGGACACAGCAGGGTCCCTGCACACACCAGATGTCACCCAGCCATGGAAAGGCGCAAGGTACAGACATCCGCCACAGCACGGATGGATCTTGGAGGGTACCATGCTTGGGAGAGACACCACACACAGGACATATGGCACGAAACTGTACAGATCGGCAAAGTCCAGAGCAGGTGAGTCCAAGGACAGGAAGGGGATGCGTGGCAGGGGCAGAGCCAGGGTGTGGCAGCTTAGGAGCAAGTGCTAAGTTTACCTTCAGCCATGCAAAGGTACAGACAGACCTGACAACCCATGCTCCATGCCAGACAATGAGCACAGCAGGCCACACGCTGTGCCCGCACTAAAAGGTCTCTGCAGGAGAACAGAGCCATCTGCGAGGGGACTGCAGCGACAGTGTACAGGCGATGGCTCCCCTGACATCCCTGGGATAGGCTACAACGTCCATGGGTGGGTGGGCAGGGTTCCATGGTATGTAACTTATATCTCAGTACACAGTGTATAAGTCAGGCCCAGTAACACAGGCCTGTCATTCTAGCACTCTGGGAGGCTGAGGCAGCAAGATCTTCAAGTTTGAACCTGGCCTAGGCCACTTAGCAAAACCCTGTCTCAAAATATAAAAAATGGGCTGAAGATATAGCTCAATATGAAGGCCCTGGGCTCCGTCCCAGAATCTCTCTCTCTCTCTCTCCCTCTCTCTCTCTCTGTTTCTCTCCCTCTCTCTCTCTCTCTCACACACACACACAGAGGGAGAGAGAGAGAGAGACAACAGAACGAGAACAGAGAGAGAAATGGAAAGAAGAGTGAGGGTGTTGTGGGCTCCTGTCCACCCCAGATTCTCCAAGACCCCAAGAGCAAGGTGACAGGAGGCTAAGGAGGAGACACGCACTGAGGAGAGTTGTGCAGAGGGAAGGGTGGGCATCCAGAACCTGCACAGTGCTGGCTGGCCAACATGGTCACAGGGGCTGTCCCTTCCAGGCGTTGCCACCTTACAGGGACCTACGGAGTGTTGGGAACCACTCAGGCATAACAAGCTAGGTGTAGGGACAGCCAAAGCTTCAGCCATCCTGTCTTGTGCCCGGGACTTCCCACCTGCAGGGATGGTGCTGCCACCCGCTAGGGGCATCCTCCACCTAGATGACCCTCTGTCCTGCTCAGGGCTGCCCACCCTGTGCCCTGTGACACAGGCACCATCTGGAGGAGCGGGCCTCTGAGGCAAGGGCAGGGCTTTCCCAGGCTAGGACCACCCTCTCGCTTCTGCCAAGTGGCCACGCTGGCAGTGCCCATTTGACAATGGAGGTGCAAGGCTGCAGTGTCACCCTGAGCCCCGGAGGCCTGCTCCCACCCTAAGCTTCCTTGGTGGAGCCCAGGCAGGCCAAGGCTGTGAAGATGGCAAACACCCCAAGACTGCCACCGAGAGGAGCAAGGATGGCGTTGGCCCCAGGCCAGTGAGGCTGGACAGGGAGGCCAGACACCAGGAGCACTGGGCACAGGACGGTCCACAGCAGAACACTGCCGAGGAGGGGCAGAGAGCAGTGGGGCAAAGCCGTTGCCAATGAGGGTGATGACAGCCCAGGAGAGCTGGTGGGGCTGGGCCAAGCAGTGAGGCAGCTGGGAGGGTGCTAGGTCAGGGGACAAGGCCACAGACCTGGGATGGAGTGGCACTGTGGCAGTGAGGCAGGTGCAGCCAGGACCAGGGTGCTGCTCTGAAGGCCCTGCCCTCAGCGCCAGCTCCTCGGCCCACCCTGCCATTCCAGCACTCGGGAAAGGATGAGGGGCCCAGAGTTTCCTTTTGCTCCAACTTTACAGGCTCAGAAGCCTGTGCTGGCTGCTAAGGCCCAGAGGAAGGGGCTGGGAGGCCAGGAGAACGCCAGAGAAGGCAGCTGGGGACCCAGGGCCAGGAAATGCAGAAGGAGGCAGGGAGGGGTTTGCTCTGAGCAGGACCTGGGGTGGGAGGATACACAGCAAAGACAGTGGCTCCCATTTCCCAAGAGGCAGAGCAGGAATGGGGTGGGTGGGGGAACAGATGAGAATGTGGAGACAAAATAACGTCCCCAGAGGCAGACTCATACAGGCAGGCACAGTGGCACACGTAGTGGCATGGATCCCACGCTCCGGGAGGCTGGGGTAGCAGGGTCACAAGTTGGAGCCTGGCCGGGCAACAATTTAGCAACATAGTGAGACCTTATCCCTGAGTCAAAAATAAAGAAGAGCTGAAGGTACAGATAGCTCCATGTGCAGGCCCTGGGTTCTATCTCCAGCACCACCACCAAAAAACCCCACAAGAATTCTAGAGCCCAAACGGTGGTCCCAAGGTGTCCCCCCTACTTCCCACAACCTGCAGCTTGGTCTGTCAGGGCAATACAGGACAGACAGGCCTGAAACCCAAACAAAGGAGGAGGACAGCACGTCACAAGAGTCTCACCCCAGGCCACGCTCACAAGCCCTGCCCTTGAAGTTCAGGCCACTCTGACTCAGCAGGAATGAGCCAGGGACACGTGATGACAGGGACCACCACAGGCCAAGCTGAGTGGTCGCCTGCTTCAGATGGGCAGCACTCTTTCAGCCACAATCACAATGGACCTGGGGACAGTCTCAGCTGTTGCCCTGTGTAGCTCCTCAGCCGAGGGATGTATGCAGTGGGCCCCATGCCACTTTGGCCACGCACAGTGAGGCTCTGGCCCCACTGGCCAGGCACTGGCTTGGCTGGGGACATCCTGTCACGTCCTTGGCTGCAAGCCCCACCATACCCCAGCCTGGGGCAGACAGAACATGAGAGAAGTTCAGGTGGCAAGCTCTCAGTGGCCACACACTCTGTCTCTGTATGTCTGTCTGGGGCAGCATCCTCTGTCCACCAGCCATCCAGGTCACCTAGCAGCAAGACCTTTGGGGCCTGAAGGTACAGGGGCTCCAGTGACCAGGTGGGAGCCACACCAGGTACCTCAATAGAGGAAACACCACGGGAAACACCAGCACTGGGTACCCTTCAAGATATCCCTCTCACGGCTCTTCCTCCCTGTCCCTACCTGCCCCCACAGATCCCCGTCCCCTGAGGTCTGGCAACACCCTAAACTTACCAGTATGCCCCGGCAGGCCCCAGCCCAAGGCCATCGCCCAGCAAGGCTCCCTCCACCCCAGACAGCATGACACAGGGGCAAGCAGCCCCCTCAGCCCCTAGGATGCCTGGACAGGGGTGGTCTAGAAGCCCTCTCAGCCCAGCTCTGGGATGGGAAGCACTGTGTGACAGTGGCCAGAGGCACAGGAGCCCAGTCCTACTCTGCTGAGGGCCTCTGGCAGGCAGGGGAGTGGAGCCAGGGCACTCTGCTTCCAGGGTGGCAGGGTGTCTTCCACATAACCTCTGAAGCCTCAGGTTGGGGACACTTGCCATGTAGCCTCCTGGACTGAGATACTGAGATGTCCCCACCAGCCCCACTGCCACAGGACCTGGACCCAAGTTGCTCCTCTACCTGCTGGAACCTGGCTGGCATGTGATCCCCTTTTCTGGGCAGCTTGGCATAGGACCCACTGTTGCAGCAGCAAGTCAGGTAAGAGCGCAGGACCAGACAGGGAACAGGAGCCTGCAGAGGGCTGGACAGGCTGGCTCACTACAGCTACCACATGCAATCCGCTGCACCCCAAGAACAGGTTGGAGGGACACAGGGTGGGGTCCAAAGGGACAGAGCAGGAGAGTGGAGCCAACAAAGGGACAGCATGCAGGGCTGTGAGGGAAGAGCTTGGGAGGGAAAACAGACAAGTGACAAGTCCCATGGTGGCCTGAGGGCAGGAAGGCCCATGACAAACCCAGGTCCCTGAGTCAGTGACCACAGTCTGTCATTGTGTCTGTGTGTCTATGGTACTAGAGACCAAGCCCAGGGCCTTCACACTGAGCTACACTCCCAGCCTACTTTTATTTTTAAGACAGTGTCCTCCAAGTCACTAAGTTGCCCAGGCTGGGCTTAAACTTGGTATCCTCCTACTGCATCCTCCCAGTGCTGAGATAACAGATGGCACCAACACGTATGCCTAATTTTATTATCTGAGGACTCCGGAGGCAGGAAGCCCTGTGTGACTCTCACCTGGGCTGTGACCCTCTGAAGGTTCCAGGCCTCTTCCAGTTGCTCACGGTCCTGCGGACCTTCGCCTGCGGCCCTGCCCTCCATCTTCAGTCTGTGGCTTCTCCCCACCTCTCCTCCTGCCACCCCCTCAGTAAGCTCCCATAAGGACGCTGTACCCCAATAACACAGGTAAACCGCCATCTCAGGAGTCACCGTGGGACCCCACTGTGGAGCCCTGCCTGCAAGTGGGGAACACCTCCCCCATCCTGGGGATGGGCACATGGAAATACAAGCAACACTAGTCGCTTGGATAAAGGTATAGCTCAGGGAAAAGGCTTTGGGCTACAAATAGGAACTCACCGGTGACTGCGCCCTCCACCCCACACCCAGGTACTTACACAGACATGCAGAATACACACAAGCCAGAATGAAAACATGTAAATATCCCGCTTTGTTCTCGGCAACGCTGGGGATGAAATTCAGGGCAGTGGGCTGCCACACATGTGCTCTGCTTCCAAGCCACAGCCAAATGCCAGTGTCCATCAAGGGACAGGGATAGACAGGCACACACAGTGGGGCCCACACACACAATGGAATATTACTCAGCCTAGAAAAGGTATGAGGCTCTCACACATGCCAGTGTGAATGGACCTCGGGGATGTTGTGCTCAGCGAGAAACACCTGGCAGAGGACACACAGCAGGTGACTCCACAGGTGAGAAACATCCCAAATGGGGATCCGGACAGAGGAGCTAGGAGACTGCACGTGGGGCTGGAGCTTCTGGGCAACAGAATGCTGTGCGACTAGACAGCAGTGCCAGGTGCACAGCCTGCAACCGCAGTCAACCCCACTGTCTACAGCACCACTGAGGACCACACGTGTGTTACCCTGTCCATCCTGAGCCTGTCAGGAATGTCCCCACCCACAGCTGGCCTTTTAGGTCTGCCCTTTGGCACGCAGATCTTAGAGAGTGGCCTGTTCCACCTCCCTCTTTCTCCCACAGTCACAGCATGCCCCACACCTCCGCTACGCTTGGCTTCCAGGGGTACAGGATGGGCAGGTGGAGGGGTGGTAGCCAGTGACGGGCTCCACAGCCCAGGCAGGATCCAGGCAGCTGGTGACATAGGACAGGCTTTTCTGCACTGTGTGAATTCCTCCTCCCTCCATTCTTCTTTCCTTCCCCCTAACCCCCTCCTCCCGCCGTCCTTCCCATTTCTGCAGTGCTGGGGACAGCCCCTAGATTTGGCACTGCTGAGCATACACCCACCACTGAGCCGTCCAGCCCCTGCTGCAACGACTGGGCTACAGAGTGGCTTGTGGGGAACCACACATCCAGGACAGACTCAGTTCTAAGGTGAAGGGAATGTCACTGAGGCCAGCCAAAGCCACATCCACTGGACGAGGGGACAGAACATCTTCTCTGTAAAGACTAGACAGGAGGAAATGCTTTCAGAACTGCAGGCCGCAGAGCCTCTGTCGCGAGAACTCCACCCCATGGCCGGCATGCTGCTGCGTACCTGTAAATCCACCCTCTGGGAGGTGGGGGCAGGAAGATGGTGAGTCTGAGCCCAGCCTGGGCAACTTGGCAACTCAAAAATACTCTGTCTCAAAAAGAATAGAAAGGGCTGGAATTCTGCTCTGTGATAGAGTACCCTTGGGTTAAATTTCCAGGGCTAAAATAAAAACACCCAGGGGCTGGAAGAGTGGCTCAGCAGTTAAGGCACCTGCCTAGCAAGTGCTATGTCAAGTGCTAAGTACCCAAGTTTGATTCCCCAGAACCACATAAGCCGGGCATGATGGCACATGCCTGTAATCCCAGTACATGGAAGGCTGAAAGAGGAAGACTGCTGTGAGACCAAGGCCAGCCTGGGCTTCTTAGTGAGACCCTGTCTCAAAAAAAAAAAAAAAAGGAATGATGAATGTTGCCCAAATAGGTACAATTAGCCTGACTTAAATATTATACAATGTACACAAGCACCCAAAACATCACCTGAGGCTACAGGGGTACAGATTTCCCAGCGCCCAAAAGGCCTGGCCAGAGTCCATTCCCAGATGCAGCTTTTATTTTATTTTATTTTTTGGTAGTTCAGGCTGGTCCTGAACTTGTTACATAGCCTGGGCTGGCCTCAAACTCACAGCAGTCCTCCTGCTCCAACCTTCTAAATACTGAGATTTTAGGCATGCACCACCACACCTGCTCACAAAAGCAAAATTTTTTTCTTGAGACAGGGTCTTGCTCTGTAGTCCAGGCTGGTCCTGAACTAACTATGTAGCCCAGCTGGCTTCAAACTCATGGTAATCCTCCTGCCTCAGCCTCCCAAGTGCTCGATTACAGGCGTGTGCCACCATGCCCAGATAGTATGTAGTACTGGGGAATCAAACCCAGGTCACATGCATTCTATGCAAGCAAGTTTTCTAATCACTGAGCTATGCCCCTAGCCCTTCAATTTTTTTTTTTTTTTTTTTTTTTTTTTTTTTTTGAGCCAGGGTCTCGTTATAGCCCAGGCTGGTCCTGAACTCACTATGTAGCCCAGGCTGGCCATGAACTTGTGGCAATTCTCTTGCTTCAGCCTTTTGATTGCTGGAATTACAGGCATGTGCCACTGTGCCCAGCTTTATGTGGTGCTGGGGAACCAAACTCAGGGCTTTGAGCTTGCAAGGCAACTGCTTTAACCACTGTGCCACTCCTCCAGCCCTCCAAAAATTTTTTTTAAATTAAAATTATATGGAGCCAGGCACAACACTACAGTCTTATATTCCCAAGACTGGGAGATTGAGGCAGGAGGATTTCAAGTTTAAGCCCAGCCTTGGCAACCAAACAACTTAGTAAGACCCTATCTCACAATTAAAGCTGAAAAAAAAAGGCTGGGGATATGGTCCAAAGGTCCTGAGTTAAATCTCCAGTACTGCAAAAAAGAAAAAGCAATTAAATTATATGGTATCTCATAAATGCAATTTTATGAATCAGTGGGTTTTTCTTTAGAAAGCCCTTCACAGCACTTCACAGCCGGGCAGGCCTGCTATGTCAACACTCTGGGAAGCTGAAGCAGGAGGGCCCATGTCCTACCTGCTGAGCAAGTTAGGAAAGCCTTGTTTCAAAATAAAAATTAAACAAGGGCTGGGGATGTAGTTCAGGGGCAGAGTACCACTAGGCTCGATCTTCACGACCACAAAAAAAGGCATCTGAGAGCTTACCACTTGTGTTTGCGAGCCCACCATCACTTGCCCATTCCTGCTGTGCAGTGAGCATGCCCCATGCATCGGACCAGAGAGGCCAGTGTCACCCACAGTGCACACAGGCAGTGGGCTGGACTGCCAAAAGAGGACACAAGTGTTCGGGTATCTGAGCACAGAGGCAGAGCCCAGGGAATTGAGAGAACATGGCATAAAGGAACCCCTGAGGAGAAGCTCACCCCAGCTGCCAGGAGCAAGGCAACGGGGCACTGCCTCCTTCCCCAGAGCCACCCCAGGGACACAATGGTGACATGGTCTCGCATGGCCAGCCAAGGCCATGTAACTTACCTCAAAGCTCCCAGGTGTGTCCAGGAGGCCAAAGTGGCTGGGGGAAAGGTGCTCCAGGAACTGGCAGGATTCCTCCCTGTCAGCCTTCTCCAGTGCTTGTGACAGCTCCTAAAATGGGCAAAAATAGTCTGTGATTAACCCTCAGCATGTCCTGCTGTAGTCGGCGTGACACTCCACAGATGATGACATAGGCACTTTTTTCTTGAGACAGGGTCTCATTAAGTCCCAAAGTTGCCCAGTTGGGGCTCAAACTTGTGATCCTCCTGCCTCAGCCTCCCAAACAGCTGGAATGTCAGGCCTGTACCACCATGAGCCATTATTCACACAGTCAAGTGACACCAAAGAAACTGCTGGAAGCTTCAAACCACAGATATCCTGAGAGGTTTTTAGCTAGAAGCTCTGACTCCTTGGAGAAACATCACACAGGAAATGACAGCCAGTCAGCCACACAGGCCACGGCCCCGAGTGCCAGCCACACAGGCCACGGCCCCGAGTGCCGGTGGCCCTGGAAGGGTACTATTGAGATGGAGGCACAGCGCGGGTGATCACCCACAACCAGTTACAGACTAAGTGCTGGTGACAAGGCAACTTGAGATGGGGGATGCTAAGCTCTGCAGTGGCACCAACATCTTCCCCATAAGGCCTACAGCAATGACAGCCCTACCACAGGGCCTTGCCTCTACCTCTGGGCTCTGTCCTCAGCTCCAACTCTAAAGCTTATCCTTGAGGGTCCTGGCTTAGGTGAATCCCTACACACTTAGTCAAATTCTCAGTTGTTGTTGTTTTGTTTTGTTTTGTTTTGAAATAGGGTCCTGCTCTGCAGTCCAGGCTGGTAGTGACTTCACTATGGAGCCCAGGTTGGCCTGAAGCGCATAGCAATCCTCCTGCCTTGGCCTCCCAAATGCTGGGATTGCCGGCAAGTGCCGCCACACCCAGCTTATGTGGTTCTGGGAACTGAACTTACAGCCTGTGCTTGCAAGGCAAGAACTTTTGAGCTACGCCCCCAGCCCCCGTGTTTTATTCGTTCACACTGGGCTATGTCCCTACGCCCATTTTTATTTTGGGTTTTGAGACAAGGTCTTGGCTCAGGCTAGCCTATAACTGGCAATCTTCCTGCCTCAACCTCCTGAGTCCCCAAGACACATACCTGGGTTTTACCTGGGGTATAAAATAAGTTTGACAAATGTCCTTATATAATGTCACATCCTCTGATGTTTTCTACCTTATTTTAATGTTGTGGGTTTTCTTCTTCCCCAAAATTCTTGGGTGTTCTCATTCCACAGATGTCCCTGTCCTTGAAAAGGTAACACCCTGGGCTAGAATACAGCCCACTGTGGAGTCGCGGCCTGTCCAGTCCCCTCTCCCTGACCAATGCACTTTCTGGCACCCTCCAGGGGCCCTTGCCAGCATCACGGAATGCAGACCTCACATCCTCCATGCTAAGCTCCACGGCCCTGACTCCTCCAACCCCTTGATGCAGTCAAGATAGCAAAGTAGAAGGCCACAAGTCCCTGGGCTGGGGGCTGTGGTTATGGCCCCTTCCTCCACAGAAGGGACTCAGCAAATGGAATCAAGAAAGTGCTGAATGTGGTAGCACATGTCTCTAATTTCAGCTTCTCAGGAGGCTGAGGCAGGAAGATCAGAAGTTTGAGCCCAGCTTCAGCAATTTAGTGAGACCATGACTTAGAATAAAAAATATAAATGGATGGGGACGGAGCTGGAGGAATGGCATAGCAGTTAGAGTGCTTGCCTAGCAAGCACAAGACCCTGAGTTCAGTTCCCAGCACCACATAAACTGGGCATGGTGGTGCACATCTGTAATCGCAGCACTCAGGAGGCTGAGACAGGAGGGTTGCCATGAGTCCAAGGCCAGCCTGGGCTACACAGTGAGTTCAGGACCAGCCTGGGCTACAGGACACATTCTGGGGGTGACGCAGGGGCTGGAGTTTACAGCGTGAAGGGCAGTTCTTCCTGGGAGGCAGCTGGGGGGACACTGGGCAGTCAGCAGTGGGGGTGGGGGTCCTCTGGTGTTTAGAGCAGTAGTAGACAGAGAGAGAGAGCACGACGAGGGAGAGATGACGAAGAAAGGGAAAGGAGCCAGGATGGGAAGAAGGGCAGGGAGACAGGGCGCCCTGGGGCCTGGGTAAAGGGCACAGGAGACTCTTCTTACTCCTGAAACTGTTTTGGTCAGACAGTGAAACCAGCAGCGGGCTGCACAAGCAGAAGAACAGAAGGCTCCAGGGCAGACACGGCCTTCGTCAGCGCGCACCTCCCAAGGGAAATGGGCCTTGGCACCACCTGCATCTTTCCCAGACAGAGCCCAGAAGGCCACCTGTCCCCTGGCCTGAGAAAGAGACTGACAGAGGGTTGCAGAGGCAGAGGACCTGCGTTCTGGAGGACTGCCCAGGCAAGTGTACACTAGGATAGGCCAGAGCAAGACAGGGTCTCGCTCTGTAGCCCAGGCTGGTCCTGAACTCACTATGGAGCCCAGGCTGGCCTCAAACTCACAGCCATCCTCCTGCCTCAGCGTTCTGAGCCTGTTTGCATTCCTATTTACAGGCCTGTGATGCGCTTTTTTTTTTTAACTATTTAAAACTACGATCATAGCTAGGCCTGGTGGTACAGGCCTTATCAACTCAGCACGCTGACAGGCTAAGGCAGGAAGACTGAACATTCAAACCCAGCCTGGGCAATGTAGAGGCTTAGTGAAACTGTGTCTCAAAAATGAAAAATCAGGCTGGAGGAATGGCTCAGTGGTTAAAGCATTTGAGCAAGCGCTAAGCTAAGCGCTAAGTACCCAAGCTCGATTCCCCAGCACCACATGAGCTGGGCGTGGTGGCGCACACCTGTAATCCCAGCACTCAGGAGGCTCAGGCAGGAGGACTGCCCTGAGTCCAAGGACAGCCTGGACTCTGAAGTGAATTCAGGACCAGCCTGGACCACAGAGCAAGACCCTGTCCCCAAAAAAAAAAAAAAAAAAAAAAGAAGAAGAAGAAGAAAGAAAAATCAAAAGGGCAGGAAATAGGGCTCTGTGTCAAGGCCTTAGACTCCATTCCCAGCACCACCACCACCACCACCACCAAAAAAAAAAAAAAAAAAAAAAAAAAAAAAAAAACCCTGTAATTATCAGCAGAATAGTCTTATCTGCAAATTTGCCCTGTAATTTTGGATGAGGATGCTGATTGAGAACCCTGAGGGCAACCCACAGAAGCAAGCCCCTGTGACCTAGAACCCCACGCAGAACCGTCCCACACCCTCCCTCGTCTGTGCACCATTCACCCACGACGCTCCTCGGAACTGCTGCTCCCACCAGTGACCACAGACCAAGCTGAGGATCAGGGCTCAGTTCACCCCCATGTAGGCACTGGGCTCCCCTCTCACCTCAGTGCTTCCAGAACACAAGCCTGTATCAAACTCAAAAAGTACAGGGAAGAGGATGAACTGTGCTTTTATATCTTGACAGGAGGTTGGAGGGGCTCTCTAAGCAGGTCACAAAGCCAGGAGCCTTAAAGCAAGGGACAAATCTGGCAATAAACTTGAAAACCTTCTACAAAACAACACGTCAAAAATAAAACTGAAGATAAACCAAAAACTGAGAAAAAAACAAAAACACAGAAAAGCTAAAAGCCCTGTGGGAGAGAAGGCTGTTAAAACCTACTCTCCAGGGGACACCGGGACATCTGTGACCATCATGCCTGGGGGCAGGGAGACCTCTACTGGCACAGAAGGGTGAGACCCAGGACAGCCCTGCCAGAGGAATACCAACACCCCAAATGTTTCTATTACCAACAGGGGAGACCCAGCGTTAGAGGAGACTAGGGAGACCCCAGTGTAACAACTGCAACAGAACAGGAAACGGCAAATCAAAACAGAATGACCTTGAAATGACAGATTAAAACAGGGACAAGCGGGGCCCTCGTGGCACAGGACTGTACTCCTAGCAGTGCTTCAGAATCTGGAAGTCTGAAGCAGCAGACTGCAAGCTTGAGACCACCCTGGGCAATTTAGCAACTCAGAGATTCCCCGTGTCAAAAAAAAAAAAAAAAAAAAAAAAAGGCCTGGGGATGTAGTTTAGTAGCTTAGTGGCTTAGTGTGAAGGCCCTGGGTTCAATTCCCAGTACCAGAAAAACCAAAATAAAGACAGACTGGATCTCAAGGAGAAGGATCCTTCATTCTGAGACTAAATAATTACCAAAGAAATTGACACCAACTCCCCATCTAATTTAATTTTGTCTGTTTATGTGTATGTATTTTTATGGGACAGGAATGGAACCCAGATTCTCATACAAACTCAGCAAGTGCTCTGCCACCAAGCCTCACCCCCAACCTCTACCTAATTTAAATTTAAAATGTCAGTTGAAAGCCAGGAGTCACGAGCTGGGTGTGGAGGCGCACACCTGTCATCCCAGCACTCCAAAGGTGGCTGAGGCAGGAGGAGTGCTATGAGTTCAAGACCAGCCTGAACTAAAACAAAAGAAGCAAGAGCTAAACCAAACTCCTCTCCCACGTAGCTGGCAGGCTGTAAAGTGATGCAGCTGCCTTGTAAAGCTGAATAGCTTCCTAAGACGGTGAACATGGAACTGCAGCACTTGACCCAGACACTCCACTCCGTGGATCTGTCCACGGCAAACACACATGTCCACACAAAAACATGTACATGCACCCTTAGAGTCTCGTATTCACAAGCCAAAAAGTGCAAATGACTCCTGTGTTCACCAGCAGAGGAGAGGGCTATACAGGGTTCAATGGAATATCACTCAGCCATGAAAAGGACTGGGACTCTAATACCAGCTACAATGTGAACAGACCTTGATAACACTGGGTGCAAGAAACCCACACACTGCTTGATTCCGTCTATAGTTGTGGGTCACCCAACCACAGGGCAATGTTCTTACAAACATATCATGATGTGACCATCACAGAGTGTTCCTGCAGGCCAGACTCCTGCACCAGGGGGCTCCATAGTGCAGCCTGCCAGTCCCAGGCTACAATGTATGCGCCATGATACAGTACTGCACACTGTGAGTGACAATAACACAGTGATACATTGTATATTTAAACATCAAAACACAGAAAAAATACAGGAGAAAACTCAGTAACATGAATATTTAAGTTCCATTATAATCATTATAGGGTGGGGGGCATAACTCAGTGGTTAGAGCACTTGCCTAGTGTATTTAAGGTCCTGGGTTCAATCCTGAAGCACCACATAAAGGTCAGCCAGGCCTGGGCTGCAGGAACGGCTCAGCAGTTAAAGAGGTTGCCTAGCAAGCGCTAAATCAAGCGCTAAATATCAGAGTTCGATTCCCCAGCACCATATAAACTGGACATGGTGGTGCACGCCTGTAATCCCAGCACTCAGGAGGCTGAGGCAGGAGGACTGGTGTGAAATCGAGGCCAGCCTGGGCTGCATAGTGAGTTCAGGACCAGCCTGGATTACAGAGAGAGACCCTGTCTCAATAAATAAATAAATAAATAAATAAATAATCACTATAATCTATGACCATGCACATGAACCACTGTTGACCGAGATGTCATCATGTGGAATGGTGGCACTTCTCCAGAACAGTCAAGTCCACAGAAATGGAACATGTGATCAGTGAGGTGGACGTGGCAGCCTAGGCTCCTCATCCAAGAACCCTAGGTGACGGAGGCAGGAGGCCTGCTACTTCGACCCCAGCCTAGGCAACTAGTAATTTAGTGAGACCCTGTCTCGAAGGCTGGGGATGGAGCTCAGGGTGAAGGTTCTGGGCTGAGTCCCCAGTACTAGAAAAAAAAACTAAAGAAAAGAAGAAGGGTACCCTTCGGGCAACTTTGCACATCACAGTGGTTGGGACTGGAGGAATAAATCCAGCTTAAGCATAGTCCAAAGGCTGAAGCAGAGGACTGTCATGAGTTTAAAGCCAGCCTGGTAACATAGTGAGTTCAGGACCATCCTGGTCTACAGAGCAAGACTCTACCTCTAAACAAAAAAGCCAGAGACTATCAGATTGGATTTTTAAAATTCAGGATGCAACGGTATGCTATATTTAGGAAAAGTTCTCTCCAGAGTCAAAGATATAAACAGGATGAAAACAAATAAATGCAAAAAAGGTGTAACATGCAAATAGCATGCAACAGACAAAATAGATTTTTTTTAAATGTTCCCAGAGCTAAAGAAGTGCATCCTACAATGATAAATGGACCAACCCATCTGGAAGATGTAACAATTACTAACACACACACATCTGATAACAGAGCCACCAGACATATACAGCAAACACCTTCAGAATAGAAGAAAATGGGCAAATCAACAGCAATAGCTGGGAACATGAAAACACCACTCCCAACAAGGATGAAACAATGAGGCTGAAGGCCAAGGAACATAGGACCTGAGTAAGCCTGAAGGGCGCCACGGAGCACCCACTCAACAGGGCAGACAATGCTTTCTCCTCCACATAAATGATACATTCTCTACCATAAACTCTATGTTGTGCCCTAAAACAAGTCTCAGTAAAAGAGTTTGAATCACAAAGAGTAGTTGCTTCAGCCACAGTTATCACAGACATCAAAATCAGAGCTGGAGGAGTGAGTGGCTCTGCAGTTAAAGTACTTGGCTAAGTCAAGCCTTAAGTACCTGAGTTCAATTTCCCAGCACTACACAAGCCGGGCATGGTGGCGCACGCCTGTAATCCCAGCACTCAGGAGGCCAAGGCAGGAGGGTTGCCGTGAGTCCAAGGCCAGCCTGGGCTCCATAGTGAGTTCAGGGCCAGCCTGGGCTGCAGAGTGAGACCCTGTCTCAAAAAAAAAAAAAAAGAAAGAAAGAAAGAAAGAAAAAAGAAAGAAAAAGAAAGAAAAGAAAGAAAGAAAGAAAAAGAAATATAGGCAAAGTCAATGAAAGGAAAAGCTGATTCCTCGGGGAGATAAACAAAACAGACTTTTAGGAAAACGGATAAGGAAAACAGACTCAAACTGCTAAGTAGGAATGAAACATGGGAGGTAACCACTACTCGCCATCGGCAGAAAGGAAAAGAATGAAACCCTCACTGGTGTTAGGTAGCTCCAGGCAATGGGGGTGAGAGGGACCCACACCACAGTCACACAGCCCCAGAGGGCCCAGCCACTCGCCGCAGAGTACGTGACTGCCTGGGCTGTACCTGAGGCTATGAGCCCTCTGTGCTGGCCATTCCATGCTCCAGCTGGGGCAGTGAGGTGCACACGTCGGTGTGGGTGGGGAAGTGTCAGGAGGGTGTGACGAACAAATGCCAGGTCTGCAGCGCCCTGTGCCACCATTGACATCCTGGATGTCACAAGCTACTCTGGTTACGCAAGAGTGTCAGCACTAGAGCCTGACACGTTGGCATAAGCTTCTCATCCTAGCACTCTGGGAGGCTGAGGCAGAAGGACCACAAGTTCAAGCCCAGCCTAGGAAACTTAGTAACTTGATGACACACTGTTTCCAAACCAAAAATAAAAATGGCTGCGGGTGTAGCTCAGTGCAAAGGCCCTGGGCTCCATCCCCAGTATAAAAAATGAACCAAGAAACTACACAAGCCCAGGTCAGCTGCACACCATCATCACCAAGGAGAAGCACAGACAGTGCTAAGGGCGCAGCGCCGTCAAGACCCCTGCTGCACCCACGTAGTGGGAGCCCGCACCCACACTCTCTCTCTGCTCTAAGACCCAGCCCAGCCTCCACTCCACGGGGTGCTGAGCTTCACCAGAGACCAACGTGTCCCCAAGTCCCACCAGGCCCTGGGTCCTAGCATGCATTACCAAAGAGAAGGTGGAACGAGGTGATAGCCACCCTGGCCCACCATGGAGGCCATCACTGGTGGGGACCACTCACAAAGCCTCATTCCTACCCCCTACCCACTTCCGGCAAGAGCCAACCCTGAGAATGGTCACAGACAGAAAGCAGAGGACACGCGACACCAGTGACTTGCCCGACACAGTGGGGTGGAAGTGATAGGGCAGGTGCGACACCGCCATCGTAACCCTCAATCTTCCCATCCCCTCACTGCTTTCCTGCCACCAGCCAGATATCCCAAGTCTGCTGCTGTCCTTACTCAGATCCAGGGATCGACTGGCTTTTACCCGCAACAGCACCCAGGGAAGCTGAAAGAGGGCAATCTCTGGTGCCAGCACTGCCTGCAAAGGGCTTCTCCTGCAGGGCCAGCAGGGAGGCCTCTACGCACCTCAGGCCTAAGCCCTCCTGCACTTGCCCACAGCGGCTACCCCAGAGAGCATGCTCTGAGTATTCACACCTCAAGGCCTCTGCACATGCCCTTTCCCCTTGGCATGGCCTTCTCCAAGGTCTGCTTCTGTGGAGCACTTGAGAGCAGGCCAAGCTCTGTCCATCACCTATGGGGAGAGGCGCCAAGCTAAGGGCACTGCCCCCGAGTTCTCTAGCAATGGAGGGACAGACCTTGGGGTACAAGGCCAAACTACATGATTTCTATCACCAGGAGCTGGTCTGCAGGATCTATACTACATGCAGGCGTGATGGCACTGCCCATAATCCCAGCACTCTCAAAGCTGAGGCAAGAGGATCTCAACTTTGAGCCCATCCTAGACAACTAAGCAAGGCCCCCCCACATCTCTAAGTAAATTAAAAAAGAACCTAGCACACGGCCTATGGCACAGACAGGGACACAAACATGGCTTGCAGAACCAGTGTGCACTTTCCCCCAATGCAGCCGGTAGCTGCTACGGTACCCTGGGGACTTCCCCGGTCACCTTCTCCTTTCCCAGTCACACCTCTGCCTGGGCACCCTACTGTCCACACAGAGAAGGCACCCCTTCGGTCCCCTTTCTATAGCTCAGTGTGACCACTGGTTCCCTGGGGGACTGGAGCATACCCTAAGTCAATGCCCAGAGGATGAGGGGTCCACCTGCCTCTCTAACCACCAGGATGTTGTCTAGGCACCCACCACCAAGACTCCACCAGGTAGCTAGTGGCCTCCACAGATGCCCTGGAGCCTGCCCCTGGCCCCAACACACACAGGCCACACTCCCACAGCTTGGGGACCAGCCAACCAGCTACCAGGGAAGAGAAGTGGCTCAGGAGCAGCCAGTTCCCAACCCCAGCAAGGGCTAAAGGAAAGAAAGGCTGTAGCGTGGGCCTGCCACACGCCTGGCTCCCTGGCTACTTGGGAAGCTGAGGCAAGATGATTCCAAGTTCCAGCTCAGCCTCACTAATGTAGCTACTCAGCAAGACCCTCTCTCACAATCACAAGTAAAAATGGTCTGAGGAAAAATCAGATGCCCGCGGGGCGTCCAGTCTCCATCACTGTGGGAGGAAGCAAAGAGGCCTCCAGGGCTGGAACCCTGCAGCACACAAGACCCAGGACAGGCTTTGCCAGTGGGGTGGGGCCAGGGAAGGGCAGAAAAGGCCTAGGCTACAGCTGACTACGAGGTGACTGCACAGGATACAAGAGACAGGCCAGTGGCCGAGGCCACTCAGGTCCACAGAGGGGGGACCCCAGCTCAACAACTCTGGGTGAGAAGTAGAAAATATACCCAAATGCACATCAAGGAGCAAGCGGCTGGACACCATGTAAACCATACAACAGACCATTATGCAGCCAAAACCAGGAATGTAGCTCAAGGGGATACAATTCCCAGAGGCTGGGGACTGGCAGGGACAGCTCCTCCTGGGGTGTGGGCTGCTTCTTGGGGTGACAAGAATGCCCTAGAATTCCCAAGGCAGTGGTTGCACACTCTACGAATATACCAAAGCCATGGCAAGCACAGGGTTTATTGTATAAACCTCAATTTAAAAATACATTTTAAGCTGTGTGCATCCCAGCACTCTGGAAGACTGAGGCAGCAGGATCGCAAGTTTGAACTTGCGCAACTCGAACATTTAGCAAGACCCTGTCTCAAATTTTAAATATATAAATAAATAAATTCTTAAAAGGCTGGGGATGTAGCTTGGTGTAGATCCCATCCCAGGACCGCAAAGAAAAGCAGCGAGCTCTGCACTTCAGGTCTCACCAACCACAGGCTGCAGGGACAATAAAGAACGCTCTGGACCCTCAGAGGTATCAGGGACCAGCTGCCACCTACCCCTTCCCTTCCTGGGGTAGCCCTGGGCCAGCTGAAATTCCAAGGCCGTTACTCAACAAGTCCTGAGACACTGCAGTTCCCAAGATAATCAGATCCAGGCGTGGTGGTGCACTGGAGTGCAGAGGCAGGATCTCTGTGCCGCCCATCACGCGGGGCCCTACAGAAGCAGCCCTCATCGCCCCAGCAGCTGGGGTCGGAAGGGCCCTGGCACATCACCATGTCTGCCTGAGGTTTTAGCCAGCTCTAGGGTCAGAGGGGACCACTGGGACCCTTCCCCAGGCTGCAGCTCACACAAAGCCCGATTCAGAACACAGAGCCAGCTCAGTTTACGCGAATCCCAAGTCCCCAGGGACTGGGTGGCCACAGAACACAAAGAAGCCCATGCCTTAGTGGCCCAAGGCACCTTCGCTTGGGTCCCACTTGAATGCAGGAACGAGTGGCCACAGCCCACCCAGATGCCTACATCTGCAGTCCCCAGACCTGCCACTGCCATCACTCCAGCCGCCTCTGGGGAAGGACTAGGTTGGGGGATGCCCGAGCAAGTTAACCCTCTGTGCCCACAAATGTGACAGCGCCAGTAACCCATGTCCTCAAACAAACACAGCCTGAGGCCAAATGAACCAACTAGCAGACACAGCTGGCCCTCAGCTCATGCCTGTCCTGAGTCACCACGCAGGGGCTGATATCACTTAGATGGGAAGGAAAAAGAGAGAGAGAACGGCGGCGGGATAGAGGGGCACAGATGAACAGGAATACATGCAGAAGGGTGCCAACCCACCCACAGGAGCAGGCAGCACCCAAATCAAAGGCACCTGGCTTTTTTCCTCCCAGTACTGGGAACAAAGTCCAGGAAATTCACACGGAGCGTTTTTTGTTTGTTTGTTTGTTTGGAGACAGGGTTTCACTCTGTAGCCCAGGCTGGTCCTGAACTCACTACATTGGCCCAGGCTGACCTTGGAATCACAGCAATCCTCCTGCCTCAGCCTCCTGAGTGCTGAGTGCTGGGATTATAGATAGGCATGCGCCACCACCCACTCTTATGTGGTGCTGGGGAACTGAACTCGGGTACTTAGCACCTGACTTGACTAGCAAGTGCCTTTAGTCACTGAGCCACTCCTCCAGTCCCTCCCCTCCATTTTAACTTTTATTTGGAGACAGGTTCTCACAAAGTCACTAAGTTGCTCAGGATGGGCTTGTGCTTGGAATCCTCCTGCCTCAGCCTCCCAGTGTGCTGGGATGACAGGCTGTGTCACTCGGCCTGGTGTAACAGCACTTTTTCTAAACAAGTTGAGGAGTCCTCTACTTGCTAGGGAAACACTATCAACCACACTTTATCCTCAAAAGCCACAGAAAAAGAACAAAGCAAAGAAAATGTTGTGGCACAGGCCCCAGCTCCCCACCCTGACCTCCCGACGGGCACCTGACTGGACTGCGTCCACTCAGGCCCACAAAGCTGCATTTTCACACCCACCCAAGTCACCTCTCCTCTCCTGCTAGGGGTCAGCAAGGCATCCCACTGCTCTAGTAGACGAGGAGGCTGAGGGCTCGCCATTTTGAACTCATTCTGGACTACAGAGTACGATCGTGTCTTTAAATAAATACAAGAAGGGGTGGGCTGGGAAACTAGAAAACCAAAGGATTGTGAAATGTGGCTGTGGGACTAAGGCTCCAGTGGCTACAGACAGCCCCAGCGCTGACCGGGTGGCTGTGCACTCTCCTGAAGCTGGGGACTTGTCACTAAAAAGGGGTAGCAAGAATCCCGGGCCAAGCAAAAGCCAGCCGGTCAGCACCACAAAGTCTTCTCCCCTTATTTACCTGGTACTTAGTCCCCCCCAGTACTGGGGATGGAGCCCAGGGCCTTCACACTGAGCTACATTCTCAGCCCATTGTTATTTTGATTTTGACAACAGCATCTTGCTAAGCCACTAGTCTTTGCTTGAAGTCACAATTTTCCTGAATCAGCCTCCCAGAGTGCAACAGGCCTGTGCCACCAGGCCCAGGCTGTTAGCTTTTAGTTCTTTCCTTCTTTCTCACAGAACTCAGGTGGATGCCATCACACTTTCTGACATTTCCTACAGTCTTTGTTTCCCTGAAAATGACCCAAAACGCACTTTTTAAAAGTCTAGAGTCTGATTCTAAACACTTCAATGAAGAAAAGTTATAATCCCTTTTATTCAAGGAGCGAATGTTTGCTGAGTACCTACTATGTACCAGGAGAGCTGCCCCATGTGCCAGGTAAACACAGCCACTAAGACACATGTCATTAGCCAGGTCTGGAGGTGAAGGCCTGTCATCCCAGTACTAGGGGAGGCTAAGGCAGGCGGATCCTAAGTTTGAGCCCACTTTGAGCAACAAAGCAAGTTCACCACCATCAGCCAGTCCTGCTGTGTCCTGTCTGTGTGTGGCCTGTGCTCCAAGAATGGCCCTGACATTGTTTAATGATGTGGTAGGGGGGAAACCAGAAGAAAAAAAATTTCATGAAACTCATACTTCTGCGTGAGTCAATCAACTTTCATGGGAACACAGGTGCCTTCGTTCATGGCAGCCTTCCCACTATGAGGGGAGACCTGTGGGAGTCGAGATGGGCTGCCTGCCTCACAGAGGGAAAACACTACCTGGTTTTTAACCTGAGGAGCCCTACCCTAGGAGACAGCACAAACCACAGATGCAGAAAGACATTAATACGTGCATCCCATGGTATTACAGAAATTTTTTTTGAAGTGGGGTATCACTGGGTGGTCCAGGCTGGTCCTGGACTTACTTATCTAAAAAGGCAGGCAGGGGGCTGGAGGAATGGCTCAGTGGTTAAAGTGCTTGCCTAGTAAGCGCTAGGTCAAACGTTAGTTAAGTACCTGAGTTCGATTCCCCAGCACCACATAAGCTGGGCATGGTGGTGGACGCCTGTAACCCCAGCACTCAGCACTTGGCAAGCTGAGACAGGAGGACTGCTGTGAGATCAAGGCCAGCCTAGACTCCATAATGAGTTCAGGATCAGCCTGGGGTGAAGAGTGAGACCCTGTCTCCAAAAATAAAATAAAAATAAAAAGGCAAGCAGGAGAGAGCAAGGCTTGGGAGCCTTTCAGTTGTTTCCTGCTGCCCCTGGAAAGTTCCAGGCCTCTCCATGGCCTCCTTGTCCAGTCCTTCTGCCTTCCCTGCCTCCTCCCTGCCTCAGGACTCTTACATTCACTGCTCCTACTGCGAAGATGCTTTGTTTTGATTCTCTTCTCTCACCAAGCAGTTTTAGGCTATGGTTGAGAAGAGTGGAAGGCAGACTCCTCACATACGCGCTACCTCCGCAGGGAAGGCCGCATTCTCAAGAGCCCCTGGAGGAAACAGGAGTGATGAGGGACCAAGTGACCCAACCAAGAAGACAGCCCACAGTGGAATGTGTTAAGCAGGGATAAACTTAAAAATTCACTCATACCCAAAAGTTTGTAAATTCACCTGGACAGTGACACTGCTACGCTGTCACCCCATCCTCCTCATGTTACTGACACTGGCTCGGAATGTGCACAGTGACAACACCGAAGCCAGCACATCTGCGACCCCTTGAGCTGGGGATGGAGCTGCTCAGGAAGAGACCAGGGTCCCACATGTGGGCTTAGGAAAGCATTCATCAAATGTCAGGACGGAAGAGGGCGGTGATCTGTCACCTCCAGCAGCCTCCTAAGCCTGGGCAGGGACTAGCAGGGACTGAGGCTGAGGGTCACTGGAGAAGTCCCTGGTCATGGGGGTAGGCATGGGCAGGTAGCACCTCTCTGCTCCTAGGTAGGACACAATGGGTAGAGAGGGTGGGGGCAGTTATGAAGGGAGAGCACCCATAGGAGCCATACACTGTCCCCAAGGGAGGGATGGAGGGACGCAGGAAACTGAACTGTCAGGGTGGCTAAGTCCCAAGCTCTCCCATGAAGGATGCTGGCATCACAACCGGGGCATGCTGACATGCCACAGGTGGAGGCAAGGGATGCAGCTCAGGCCCCTGTGGTGTCCAGGACTCCCCCACAGAACCCATCCTGGGGGACCGCGGCCAGGCAGAGAAGCCTGGGACAGTGCCAGCAGAGAACAGGGCCTCTCTCACTGCTGCTGAAAAGTGGGGGGGGGGGGGAACCCACTTCACAGATGAGGAAGGTGGGCATCAGGTGGGCAGGTGAAGCACTACCCCACAGAGCACCCTGAGCCCAGCCAGAACCCCAGCCAGAATCTGGGAAGAACATCACCAAGAAAGTCACCAAGAACGCCAATGTGCTTTCCTCTGTCCACGTCTCAGCCAAGAGCAAGGCCCTGAGTGTGGAGCAGTCTAGGCCTAGCCAGGAGCCAAGCGGGGCGACCAAGCTCAGCCACTCGGCAGCCAGCCACCTGCCCCAGCATGACCAGCACAGGTCTCATGCCCGCTGCTCTGGTGCTCACCACCCAGCTCCTTAGCAAGGCCTTGGCCCAAGGTCACATGGCCCTAAGCCTAGATCCCAGGGAGGGCCCCATGCCCACACACCCATCCCTGGCTACTCCCTGGGTACCTGCTTCCCAGCCCCACTGAACCCCAACCCCCATCATGGGCAAGACTCCTCCCAACTTAACCCTGAGAGAAACTCAATCACCCAGGGCAGGTGAGCCTGCCCAGGTGTCAGATGGAGCCAAGGACAGCTGGAGGTTCCCCGAGCTGGGACTGCAGGGGCCCAGGGAGGAGGAGAGGTGGAGTGTGGGACACCAAGCAACAGATCCACATCAAGGCAGGATGGGTACAAGAGGCAGGGCAGAGACCCCCTCACAGGGAAGGATAAGGACAGGGACTGGAGTCTCTGCACAAGAACAGACCAAAGAGGATGACAGCAGGCTGATCAGTGACCCCTCAGTCTGAGGATTTGCCATCTCCGTACCAGTCCCTGTTCAAAGAGGGGAGGGTCAGAAAAGGCAGGAAAGGTGCCATTGCTGGGTTGTGGTCTCAGCACCTACACGCATAAGAACACACATGGGCATGTGCGCACACATACACACACACACCCTCACACACACAAGCACAAACACGAGGAGCCTAGCATGTGCGTCTACCCACAGTGCCCAAGCATCCCAATCCCTGCTGCTCCCCAGCCTCCCTGGTGGTGACCTCCCCAGGTAGGGGTTCTCGGACCCTCTCCATGTCCCCAGCACCCGAGGACATGAGTACCCCAATCCACAAGCTGTCCCATCAGGCATGCGCACAGGGGACTGGTGAGTTTCAGAAATCCTGGCTCTACCAGCAGCCTCCAAGTGTGACTATAGCAGTTTGCACCCTGACCATCGGGGTTTTAAAAAATAAAACGCAAAGTTGAGAGCAGGGTGGCCACTGGGGGTTCCTGCAGCCAGGTGACAAGAACAGGCAGACTGGCGAGGACACGCCCTCTGGGCGGTCCCTAAAGCAGCTATTATCTGAGTATTAGGGGAGTCATTAGCAATCTGGCTGGGATAAAAGCCCCCAAGAGCCTTCGGGTGAGCTTAGGCAGGGCGGGGCCGTACTGAGGGGCTTCCGCCAACCTGGGGACAGCGGGATAAGCGCAGGCTGGGAAAGGGAGCTGCAGGACACCCAGCCTTTGGCACCCAGTATCTCAGACTAACAACCCTGGCACCCAAAGGGGCAGCCACTGGCAGGACTCGAGAACAGCACTTTCCATAAGACAGGACAGACGGCTCCGTGAGGGGCCACCTTCCAAAGACTTTTACATGTCAGAGACAGTCCCCAGGTGTGGCTACGTTCACGACACAAAAGCACCATTCCTCGGCCAAGCAGATGGGACGTGGCAGGAGCACTGCCACCTCTGCTCCCCTCCACCAAGGCCGCCATTCACGGTGCCCCAGCGGACATGCACCCCCACCCTGCCGGCTGTCATCACGTCCACCTGGCAGACCCTAGCTAAAGACCAGCACATTACAGAAAGAAGCTGTCCCCAGCACCCATGGAGGGTAGGAGGGGATATCCAGGGGGACCAAACACACGAGGGGTGGCACAATCCATGTGACAGACAAGGGGCTTCTGAGAAATGGCGATCCATCTGCGGAATGGGGGAGGGAGAAGGACGCGTGTCTAGGAGAGTGTATTGCAAGGAGATAAACGATTTCAATACAACATCCAGATTGCAATATGGGGGTGGGATTGGGGAGTCTCGGCCACGGCGGAGGGGGGGGGGTAAGTTTGAAAGCCGCCATGGCACTGGCAAAGGAGGCTGGCTAGGGAGGTGGGTGGCCGCACCGATGGGTACAGGAGGCAGCGACGGATGTTCAGGACGCACTGGTAGGCGTATGGAGGGCAGCGATGGGTATCTGGGGCATACTGACAAGCATACGACGACAGCGATGAGTACTGGGGGGCAGCACCGGTTGTGCAAGGGACAGCGGTGAGTACTGGGGCAGCACCGGTTGTTCAAGCCTGGGGGTGGTGGTGGTGGCACGTCCTCCTCTGCCTCTGGTGCCCAAAGGGACAGTCACCCAGACGGGGGTTAACCAAGGGCTCGGGATTTTTTTTTTTTCTTTCTCTTTCTTTTATTTTAAAATTGTCGATGAAGACTGTTCTTGCAGGATAAAGGCGCAGGACTGCCCGGGTCGCCCCCCCTTGAGCCCCGCGCTGTCACCTTTTGTGAGAGGGGCCCCCGCGCGCCCCCGACCCGGAAAGGGGAGCCCCCGCCCCCCTGCCTTTGTACGCCCCCGCCGGCCTCTAGCCCCGCGAGCGCCCCTGGCCAGGGCGGTTAACGCCCCCAACTGCCTGGTTCGGCGGGACAAAGCGCGGCGGCGTCCCCGGCCCGAGCAGGCCGCGCCCGAGGCCTGGGCCTCGAGTCCCCGGCGCGCCCGCAGCCCCGAGCGCAGCGCGGGGGCGGCCATGGAGGAGGCGGCGGCGGAGGCGGCGGCGGTAGCTGAGCGCGGACGTGGCTCGGCCGAGCGGCCTCCCCGCGGGCTCACCTGAGGCGGCGCGCGCTCCCCGCCCTCGACGTCTACCCCGGGGGCCCCTGTCCGGCCCGGGTCCCCGCTCGGTCGCTGGCGGCCGAGCCCTCCGCGAGCGCCCCGGGGAGGGGCTTAAGAGAGAGCGCTCCCGCCCCGCCCTGGCTGCCATTGGCTGCCGAGCCCACGCCCGCGTTCCCATTGGTGGCAGCTGACAGCTCCGCCCCTCCCCTCCTCCGGACCCATCAACATCGCACGGCCCGCCTACTGCGCAACACGATTGGGCGAGTGCCGTCGCCGGTTTCGCCTTCTCATTGGCTAACCGTCAGGGACACGCCGGGGCCCACTCACGTGCCCGTTGACCGGCTCCTCTCTCATTGGTGAAGGTGCACGCCAGCTAAAACGTAACTGACCAACTGAACAGCGAATGGAACTCGGATTGACAAGGGCGCCTCGGAGACCGCCCAACGACCTACTGAGGGAAGTGACTACTGGCTTGCGGGATTGGCTCGCGGCTCCGACTAGCTGCAAAGGATGCCAATCACTGTCGCGCTCGCCCCGTGCCCCGCCCTGGATATCAGGCGGCCGCTGAGTACGTGAGAGCCGGCACAACATCAGAACCTAGGCCGGGACGTGTGGGAAGGGGGTTCGAGACCCGTTGCCGGAGGTTGGACGTGATGTCTCCAAATCTGCTGCGCTGAGCTAGGAAGCAGAGAAGGCCCCAAAACAACCCATTTCGCAAAGGAGGAAGACTCCGAACGGGAGAAATAACAGACCAAGGCCCTGAAGCCTCAGGGAGGGTCGGCAAACTCTTGGCAAGGGCGTAGCTTCGGGATCGTTAAGGGCGCAAACACCACCCCCCCCCACCCCCCACCACCCCCCCAGGTCACAACGACTTCTGGGAAGGGTCGGGCTGGCGTTTCCAGGCTTGGGTTCAAAGTTCGAACCCTGCGAAATAGCTTGGACTGCAGTACCAGCACTCGGCACCTCCTTTGCCTGCTTCAGGAGTGAAGCGGAAACAGGCTCGTCGTTTCTGACTTGAGTTTCCTCCGCGCTTAATTAGCTGTCCCTAGCTCGATGCCTTGCAGAGTGGTGGGTTTCAGCCCCCAGATTCCCGAAGCAGGTGTCCAACCCCTTCTCCACGATCATCGCTTTTTGTGGCACTGGGGATTGAGCCTAGGGCCTTCATACTGTGCCACATTTCCCAGCGCATTTCTTAGCTTTCATTTTGGGGCAAGGTACTCGTTAAGTCCCTAAGTTGCCCAGGCTGGGCTCGAACTTGCAGTCCTCCTGCCTCAGCCTCCCAGAGTGCTAGCGTTACAAGGCCTGTACCAGTGAGTTTGACCATCATTATTCTCCTACACTGGAGTCGCCAGGGACGTGAGCACTCTATCGTTGCAGTCTACTCCAGGCAGTTTGATGTTTTCCAACATCTGAAGCCCAACTGTTTGGGAACCTAGTAAAATGCTCTTCCCGTAGGGTAAAACCCAGACATGCTTTGAAGCCTTAAGTCAAACCGGCTGGAGGCTGGAGCCAGCCACGCGTGGTGATGCACACCTGTCATCACCGCACTTTGAGAGAATGAGGCAGGAGGATCCCAAGTTCTAGCCCAGCCTGGGCAATTTACTATCTTAAAATAAAAACTTCATTAAAGCCAGACCTGTCATCCCAACACACCCTGGGAGGTTTAGGTAGGAAGACTACAAGGTCAAGCCCAGCCTGGGCAACTTGGGGACTTGCCAAGACTATCTCAAAAAAAAAAAATTTAAGGGCTGAAGCTGTATGTAGTTCGGAGTGAACACCTTGGGTTCAATTCCCAACATTACCCAAGGAAAAAAAGGCAGAAGTCTGTGTGTAGATTCCTCGAAACTAGCAAGCCCCACAAGGGGTACAGCAAGGTTTCTGGGGAGAGGACAGCGCTGGCTGGGGAGATGCAGGGCAGGTATGGTCTTGGTGTTTCAGATCCTTAGGGGACCTATTCATGGATTCCTCATGGGACTTCAATTTAATTTTAAAAATAAGAAATGCCTGCCAGGAGCTCCTTACCCAATGGGCAAGGCAGGGATGGACTTGAGAGACACAGCAGTAAAAACACCCAAAATCCCAGGGTACTTGAGAGGATGAGACAGGATCATGGCCAGCATGGGCAACTCGGCAAGACACTGCCTTGAAAGAAACTTGGGGCTGGTGGAATGGCACAGCAGTTAGAGCCCTTGCCTAGCAAGCACAAGGCCCTGAGTTCAATTTTCCAGCACTACATAAACCTTGCGTGGTGGCACACATCTGTAATTCTTATATTCAGGAGGTTGAGACAGAAGGATTACCGTGAGTCCAAGGCCAGCCTGGACTATAGAGACCCTGAAATTATGCCTTGGCAACAATGTCTCAAAAATAAAAAATGGACTCAGGATGTGAAGACTGTGGGTTCTATATCCAGTACCACAAAAAAAAAAAAAAAAAGGCTTGTGTATAGGAAAACCCAGAAGTGCAGGCCTAGGATCTCAGCACACTGAGAAGCTGAGGCAGGAGGATTCCAAGCTCCAGCCTAACATCGTGAATTTAGACCCTATCTCAAAAAAGGGCAGGAGGGCAAGGGGTGGGTGTACATAGCTCAGCAGCGTTGTGGCCCACCCCAGCACCATGTGAACAAGTGAAGTGGGTGACAGTCCTTATGCAGCTTTCCTGGGGGGCTTTCTGTGACATGAAAGCGAACCGACAGGGCACAGAGCTACAAAGGTGGCTGCTGACAGAAAGACACATTCAGATGCATCTGTGCGAAAACCATTTATTCAGAGAAATCTAAAATCTGGACAAAGAGCATCGAACTTTAAAAAATGCCTACACAGAATTTTCCCCTAAGACTTTAACGATCTAATAAGGAAAAAACCTTTAAAACCAGCTTCAATCTGGTTGGGGTGCAGCTGCACGAGGATGCCCAGTCCCACCAAGGGATCTGCTATGGACCTTGGTAAAGAAACCACACCGACCATTTTCCAATAAACAGCACAAAAATCAAAAACCAGAACCAAAAAAAAAAAAAAGCATACAACCAAACCCTAAGTTACAGGTTTCTTGATACATATACAATAACTACAAAAAATTCATTTCAAAAAGCTGCAGTTACAAAAACAAAACCCTCTTGCAAATTTCAATGCTGAATTTAAAAATAACAAAATTTAAATTTAAATGGTCAACAGAACTCAAACCATCCCTGACCCCCTCAGCCCCAGGAAGAACAGAATGGCCACAGGCCACAGTCTCTAAAATCAGTGTGGCGCATGTCCCCAGCTCAGTGCTGCCCAGGCAGAGCCTGGTTTGAGAAGGGAGCAGAAGGCACTTGTACCTTGCCCCATGCTGCTCCTGGCTGTCCTCCCCACTAGTGAGCCCCTCACAGGGAGGATCTGAGGTGCCTTTTCATCGAGGGCTTGGAGGTGACACTTCTGAGACCCAGGCCAGGATCCCTGTCCCCCATCCTGACATCCCGTCAGGAAGTGTCCGGCTGTCCTCAGGAAGACTGTGCCCCAGGGGGACGCCATGGCCACAACCTATCTGGAATGAATCAAGGAGGCAGGACAGGCACCTGCTTCCCAGCAGGCAGCAGCAAGGGCTGATTGGGCCGCCCGGGCCCAGAGGCTGCTAGCTCCGCATAAGGGACCAGGGGCTGCGCGTGCTGTGATTTAGCGTGGCCTTTATACAGTTTTAACACAACTCGACAACACATTGGCATGTTCCACAGTTGGCCTGAACGTGGAGTTCCTGAAAATGTACACTTTAAAGGAAAAAAAAAAAAAAAAAAAAAAACAGCCAGGAAAGGGAAGACAAGCCTTTTGAGGGGCTGGGGGGCAGGGGAAGGACACATTTTAAGTTAAGCCCACTAGAAGCCAGAGCGAGGCCAGGCCGGGGTTCGGGGTCCCGAAGGGCTGGGCATCACCGGCCACTGCCATAGCCGGGGAAGAGCTGGCTGAGGACAGTCTGCAGCGGCTGGTTCACCTGCATGGCATAGCTGCGGCCCAGCTCATAGCGGCAGGCCGGGCAGCTGAACACCTGAGCGCGGAAGGAACGGTCCAGGCAGCCCTGCAAGACACAGCATGAGTGGGTGAGGCCGCCTCGCCCTGCACAGCCCACAGTCAGCACCATGGGGCCCTCTGCACCCTTGGGTTTTTTTTTTTTCCCAGTGGTACTTGGTATGAAACCCAGGGCATTCTAGAGCTGCACACCAGATACCCAGCCCAGACTGGGGGTAAAACTTGTGATTCTCCTGCCTCAGCCTCTTGATGAGATAATAAGCCTACACTACCAGGCCCAGCTCAGCTCAGTCTTGCCTTTTTTTTTTTTTTTTTTTTTTTTTTTTTTTTTTTTTTTTTTTTTTTTTTTTTTTTTTTTTTTTTTTTTTTTTTTTTTTTTTGAGGTAGGATCTTGCTCTGTAATCAAAACTTATCTTGAACTCACTGTGGAGCCCAGCCTGGCCTTGAACTCCTGACAATTCTCCTGGCCTCAGCCATCTGCGTGCTGGGATTACAGGCGTGCACCACTTCGTCCAGTTTATGTGGTGCTGGGGAGTAGAACTCTGGGCCTTGTGACTACTAGGCAAGTGCTGTAACTGCTGTGCTATTCTAGCCTCTCCACCTTGCTCTCCACACCTCGTTGCCCATGGACAGCCTGGCCTCAGTGGCATCCCCCAGAGATCCCGAGATCACCTCAGCCTCTGTGATCCCAGGTCACATACCTACACCCTCAACTCAGGGCCTGGGCTAAGCCAGTGCTCAGACATGGGGACGGGGGGGAACGGGGCTTACCAAGAGAGGGGGGAAGCAGGAAGCACCCACATCCCCAACAGGCCCCAGCTGCCCCAGGACACCTCTGTGCCCCTCCCCACTCTCACAGTGCTGATGCCAGGTATCCCCGTAACTGGGTTAATAGTCCTGCCACCATCTCGGGGCAGCCGTCTCCTACTGCCCCTGCAGCCCCACCCTGGAGCTTGCCAGGCAGCCTGAGGAGGGTGGGGGGAGCATATGCAGGAAGCAACAGGAAGCAGGGGTCTATGCAGGGAGGAGGGAAGGCTGAGCCGGGCAGTGCCAGGGTGCCCCGCAGGACCCACCTTGCACACGTTGTGCTGGCAGGTGGTGGTGACTGGCTGGAACACCAGCTCCTGGCAGCAGACGCACTGGAAGGCCTCCTCCACCTTGCTCAGGAACGCCTGGAACTGTGGTCACATGTCAGCAGGCCGGGCCCTGGTGGGCCCCTCCCATGTCACCTCCCCCCAGCCTCCCCGCAGCCCCAACCCCAGGAGAGGAATAGCACACAACCAGGAGGGACACTGGGCACAGAGCCACAGAGCTGGAGTAAACGCTGGCTTCCACCTGCTCAATCACCTGCCACGGGCCAGGGACTCCAGCCTGCGCAAGCAGCGCTCAGCTGGGCTGCTGGCACAGGCCAGCCATCCCAGCATGCAGGAGATCAGAAGTTCAAGCCCAGGGGCTGGAGGAATGGCACAGCAGTCAATGCACTTGCCTTGCAGGCACAAGCCCCTGAATTCAACTCCCCAGCACCACATAAAGCTGGGTGTGGTGGCGCATGCTTATAATCCCAGCACCTGGGAGGCTGAGGCAGGCAGATTACCCTGAGCCCAAGGTCAACCTGGCTACTCCCCCTACGATAGAATGAGATCCTGTCTCAAAAAGCCTAGTCTGTCCCCAACACCACAGGGGGAGGAAACTGGGGCGTGGAAGATCCCACCCTGGAGCACGGGCAGGAGGGCAGAGCACACGTGGGAGTGAACAGGGCCTACAGCGGGCAGGGTTGCCTCTCACGCAGCAACACTGAGAGAAGCTGGCCTAGACCTGCCTGGCCGGGACTCAGCATCAGCGCAGGGTCTAAGACAGTGGGGGAGGGGGGGTCGCAGGCACCTGAGGAACTGAGGCAGGCCCAAGAAGGCCTGCACACCTGGGGACCCCCAGAGGCTTATTGTGAGGTTCGGCCCCCAGAACCGGGAAGAAGAGCAATCCACATGTCTCGGCCACTAAGCTGGCCCCAGGGCAGCTGGGTGGAAGGCCATGCCAGAACTGAAGGGGGACCCTGGCCAAGGGGACCACAGGAATAGGGGCCCTGGAGAGGAACAGACAGCAGGAAAGGTCCAGAAGAACATTGGGTTGCAGAGGTAGCAGGCGAAGAATACATGGCACACGTCAGCAGTGACCTGTGAGTGTCATACCCAGTTCAAGGCAGAGTGACCAGGACACAGCTGGTGGGAGAGACTGCCAAAAGCTAAGCACACATTTACTTCACAACACAGGAATCTCGCCCTAGGACAGACCTTGAGGAAGTCAACGCAGGAACGGGAGATCTATAAGCCAGGGCTGCCACAGCACAGCGACCCCAGGGGAACTGCCTCTGTGTCTGTACTCACAAGGATGCACACACACTCCATGCCTGCAGTGGAGTATTACCCAGCCAGGAAAAAGGAAGGAAACACTGCCGCCTGTTACAGATTGGCGGGTACTGAGGGAAAACGAGGAGGTTGGGGAGCAAAGGCAGGGCCAGGACAGGATATGCACAGGACCCCCAGGCTCACCGGCTCATCCCGCAGCACCATGAGGACCTCACTCCACAGCTTGGCGTTGTTCTCATCTGCCTCGATGAGGCTGCTCTGCTGGGCTGTGAGGCTATAGGGCTCCAGCTTGGTCTTCTTGGTGCTCTGTGGCCCGGGGCTGTCCTGGTCTGGGGGGAAGCAGGGCAGGAAGGTAAGGGAGGACATGGATGGACCTCTGTGGGGGACAGCGAGGGGACAGGGGATGGGCAGGGACCTGCACCTGCCGACTTCCTCTTCCACGGGCTCTTCTTGGAGGTCGTACTCTTACTGCTCTCCTTCTCCTTGTCCCTGTTCGCCAAAGCTTCTAGGTAGCCCTCTGGGTACTGCAGGGCAGGGGACATGCAGTGAGATGGACCTCGTATCACCATCCCCCCCTCGCCCTGGTGACCCTCTCACCACGTCTGGTCACCTCGGCACCCAGAGCCTAGTCTCTTGCAGAGTGTGCTATCAGGGCTGAGGTATGGCATAGGGTCCCCTTTCTGGGACCATGGAGCAAGAAAAGGGCAACCCTCCCACCAGCAGCGGGAGCTAGGACCACGCTGGGCCAGGCTGAGATCATCTCCAGCCACCTGGGGCTGCGACGGTAGGGAGCCCAAGGACATGTGCGGTGTGACCCAGTAAAATCGAGGATTTTGGAGGGTTTTTTGGTGCTGCTGCAGGTGCAGCCCAGGGCCTGTCACCACTTAGTGGCAGCCCAGGCCAGCAATCCCAATGGACCTGTCACTGTGCAATCCCCACCACAGCCCCGAGGCAGCTCTAGTCCTGCCAAGGCTGCCCAGTGCCTCATCAAGAAATCAAGAATGTAAGCAGGGCACAATGGGATACATCTGTCATTCCAGGTACTCGGGAGGCTGAAGCAGGACAATCACCAGTTCAAGCCCAGCCTAGGTGATTTAGTGAGACCCTGTCTCAAAATTTTAAAAAACAAGTAAGAGCCAGGCATATAATTCAATTGTAGTGAACATCTGGGCTCAATCTCCAGTACCACAAAGAAAAAGAATAATCTGTGACCCTCAGATGAATGGGAGGCCACACACTAGTCATCCCCACTACTCAGGAGACCTAGGCAGGGTCCTGTCTCAAAATAAGATTTTTGTTTTGAAGTCACACCTCACTCTGTAGTCCAGGCTGGTCCTGGCCTCAAATCCAACACAATTCTCCTGCCTCAGCCTCTCAAGTGCTAGGATTACAAACATTCACCAGAACACCTGGCTTCAAAATAAAATTTGAAAAAGGGCCAGGAATGCTCAATACTTCCAGCATTCAAACCTGATGACAAACACACACACATTAGCAATAAAAGCCCCTTCAAACCTTAAGCACAGTATGCCTGTAGTCTACCTACTAGGGAGGCTGAGGTAGGAGGATCCCTTGAGCACAAGAGATCAAGACCAGCCTAGTCAACATAGAAAAACCCTACAACAGACGGAGCCGAAGCATAAAGCGCACTCATGCCCAAGCCTGCAGCCCGTGTCATCCCCCTCCACACAAAGCTGCACCCCAGCCGTCTGCTCGGCTTCCCAGCTGCAGCACAAGTGCTCAGAGGACAGACCCCACGGGCCCTGGAGGTGGGCACTGCCTGATGCCCCACAGCAGTTATGGCTCTGGAGACAGCCCCACAACATGCACACATGTAACAGCTATGCTACGGGAAGGCCCGGCCACGGCCACCACTGCGGCACAGGAAGCCGGGACAGTGCCAGGCTCTGAGAAGAAGGGGCCCTGAGGGGTGGCGTTGCCTGGGTAATGAGCTTGTCTCCGGCCCCTGCCACTTCCACTGAGTTTTTCTCCTCCTCTTCTTAACGTGGCACCTGGGATGAAAGCCAGGGCATTTGCGCTGGGCTACATACCCAGGCTTTTTAAAAAAATTGTTTTGAGACAGGGCTGCCTGGGAGGAGCTTGCCGTCCTCCTGCCTTAGGCTGCCAGAGGGCTGGGATGACAGGCCTGCAACACATCGGCTGTTCTACAGGTTTCTTTCTGGGATAGAGCCGGGCCGGGTAGGGATGATGTGGACACGCGAGGCAAGGACAACCAGACTGCGAGGCAAGGACAACCAGACTAAGAGGGCGGAAGTCTCCCGGAGCACAGCAGGGCCCTCGAGCTGGGCACTCTCCACAGGACAGCATGTAACAGGCTGTGGCATCACTCGGTGGGTAGAGCACTGGCCTAGCAAGCAAAAGGCTCTGGGTGCAATCCCCCAGCACGACATAAGCAGGGCACAGTGGTACGTGGCAGTAACCCCAGCACTCTAGGAGGCTGAGGATGGATCACTGTGAGTCGGAAGCCAGCATGGGCTATAGCCTGATTTCAGGAGCAGCTTGGATTTCAGAGTAAGACCTTGCTGCTTCTTTTTTTTTAAAAAAACGATGGCACAAAATAGAAATGTCATCTGGGGACCTGACCAGCTGAGGCCTGGGGGCCTGGAGGTCCCGAGGGGGACAGGAGCCAGGGACGCCCCAGTGGGAAGCCCGCACTGCAGCGGCTCCCGCCCAGCCCACCGCGCACCTGCATGGTGAGCCCCAGCTGCTTGATGCGGTCCTTGCCCTTCTTGGTCCAGGGCCCCGGCTCAGTGTCGTCCCTCCGCAGGAGGTAGCGCCACACCAGAAAGCCAGACTTGCCCTTCTCCGGCCAGTACTTCACCACCTGCGGGAGGGGAGGCCGACTCAGGGGCTGCCCGGGCTCGGGGCAGGGCACTTGGGGGCCTGGGCGTGGTGGCCAACAAAGCCTAAAAGGGCGAGGGGCGTGGCCTCAGACGGAAGTGCCGCCGGGGTGTGTCTTGCGAGGGGCATGGCCTGGGAAGGAAGGGCCCTGGGGTGTGGCTTGTGAGAGGGCGCAAGGGTGAGGGGAGGCTCGGTGGGTGTCGGAGGCTCGCCTTGTAGATGCCGTCGTAGCGGTTGCCCTCCGCGGGCGCGTACTTGCTGTGCTTGCCGCCCTTCATGTTCCGCACCACCCGCACCGGCTTCCCCGACCGCCAGTCCTTGGCCTCGTTGCCCTTCTTGTCGTCGAAGGGGGCGTAACAGTTGAGCGCCAGGGCCCTGCGGGGACAGTTGGCCCTCCCGAGGTGAGGCGGGAATGCCCACACAAAGGGACGGACCCGCCATGATCACCCCATCACCCCGGGGAGAGAAGGCTTTGCACTGTGGCCAAGGCCAGATAGGTCTTGGGTTTTGGTTTGGTTCTTGTTTTAGGGGTGAGTCTCAACTCTGCAATCCATGCTGGTCCTGAACTCATGCCCCGGCTGACCTTGAACTCAGGGCAATCCTGCCTCAACCTCCTAAGAGCTGGGATTACAGATGTGTGCCAGCATACAGGGCACCCAGTTTATGTGGTGCTGAGGAATCAAACCCAGGGCCTTGAGCTTATTAAGCAATCACTTAATGGCTGAGCTAAGCCTCCAGCCCAGCAGGGAGATCTAAATTCACACCAACATGGGGCAACTTGGTGCTGAGGATGTATTCCACATGATGGCCCTGGCTCAATCGTGAGTACCACAGAAATAAACATATTCTACTACACAATACATGAGGCTGGGGTGTGGATCCGCGGCCAGAGCACTTGCCTAGCAAATGCAAGCCTGGGGCAAATCGTTAGCATCACATAAGCCAGGCATTAGTGGTACACGCCTGTAATCCCAGCACTTTGGAGGCTGAGGTGAGATACTCAGGCCTTTGAGCCAGCCTGGACTACATAGTAAACTCAGGACCTCAGGACCGCTCTGCACTACACACTCAGAGCCTGTCTCCAAAAAACAGTGTGGTGACTAAATCTTCCTTCCTAGACTTAACAACAGACATTTTACTGTCTTTAATAACGATACAAACATTACTACACACAAAATTCTCACCTCCAAGCCAACCAAGCCCAGTGGTGTAGGCCCTGTCATCCCAGCACTCCAGGAGGCTGGGGCAGAAGGATCACAAGTTCAGGACCAGCTGGGCAAACTAGAAGACGCTGGCTTCAAACCAAAACTAAAAGGGAAACAAAAGCTAACAGTGCTGAACCTATAGATAATTATTAAGGTCTTGGGTCGGATCTCCAGTACCACCAAAAGCAAAACAAAACAAAACAAAACCCCTCAAAACCTCATTTCTGGAGGCTGGAGGAATAGCTCAGTGGTTAAGGTACTTGCCTAGCAAGCACTCAGGACCTGAGTTGATTCCCCAGCATCACATAAGCTGGGCATGGTAAAGCACGCTTACAATCCCAGCACTCGGGAGGCTGAGGCGGTATGGTCCATGAGTTTGAGGCCTGTCTGGGCTAGAGATCCTGTTCAAAAAAAAAAAAAAAAAAAAAAACTCACCTATGTTAGGAGCCTCATGTGCTAGTGGGGCTAGAGAAAGGGGTCACCGACATGAGCGCAGCCCTGAGCTCTATGCAAAGACATCACCTGCCTGTACGTTTAGACACAGCGATGCTATAAATCAGTCTTCTCCTTTGGTTTGCACTATTCTTTGGGAGGGTGGGTGTCCTGGGAACTGCAGGCACATCCCTTGCTGTTTCCACACAGGGTGTCACTCAGTTGTCAGGCTGGGCCTAAACTTGCCATTCTCCTGCCTCAGCCTCCAGGAGTGCTGGGATGACAGACCTGCACCACCCAACCTGGCTGGTTTTAATGTTTTTTATGCTGAAAACTTCACCCCCACCAGCAGTCCAGTCAGCAAACTCCAGCCCATGGCTTGACTTCTATACAGCCACAGCCGTTTGCCATCCCGTGGCCTGGAGGCGCTTCCGTGCTGCGCGGTGACAGACTTCCATCCCTGCCACGGGAGGCCGAAGACGGCCAAGCCTGTGTGGCCCTCGGGCACAGTCTGCTTCTGCCTCTAGCTGACTCCCAAATCTACAGCCAACATGGAGGAAAAACCTAAACAGGTCGGAGGACCCAGCGAAGGCAAAGCCAGAGAAACACGCCCCACAGACCTGTTGGTGTTGGTGAGCTTCTGGTCACATGACTGCTCCGCAGTCCGCTTGTTCCCGGAAAGGTCTCGGCCACCACTCCCGGTATAGGTAAAGTAATTCCCGTGATCCTGCAGCAGGCCAGACAACAGCATGAGTTCTCCACCCCAGGAAGGGGAGAGTGCGAGGGAAGCAAACCACCTGCCTGCCGGAACAATGACTGCCACCAGAGAACTGAAGGGGGAGCATCAGGCTGCGGGACCAAGGAGCCTGTGAGGCGGCTCGGAAACCAGTGCTTCCTCAAAGTACAGGTAAAATGGCCAAGGAGCCAGCCCTTCCCCAGTGTCCACCCGAGAAAGGAAGGGTCTAAAAGCGATGTTTGCGTAACACGTGCTCAGCAGCTGAAAGCCCAGGTGCCCACCGACTGGTGAATGCACACGCTCAGTGGGTTCGGCCACATGATGGGGTATTATTACTAGGCAGGTAGCTCAGGGTTAGAGCACTCCCTAGCAGCAAGTGGCCCTGGGTTTCATTCCCCAGCATCACATAAGCCAGGCATGGCACACGCCTGTAAGACCCAGCACTGGGGAAGCTGAGGCAAGAGGACTGCTGAGAGTTAAGAGGCCAGCCTGGGCTACATGGTGAGCTCAGGACCAGTAGGGACTGTAGAGCGACAAAGAAAAGGAACAGAGCTCTGACGCATGCGTGCTCCAGCACAGCCAGCCTGCGAGGTCATGATGCCCGGGAAAGGGAGGCAGACACAAAGGAGCGCTGCAAGGCAACGCTCCCGGGGTCCCTGCTTTGCCAGGGTAAGGGTCAGGAGGCAGAGTGTCAGGGGCAGGGGCTGGGAGCTAGCGCTCCAGAGGACAGAGGTTCAGAATAGAGAACGAGAGGGTCTGCAGAAAAGAGGCACAGCTAACGCTGCTGAATGATCTCCCTGAACCAAGGGCTGCGATGCAGGACCCCCCAGGGTTGAGTGCATCCGTCTTCACGACGTGATACTTCCCAACTGCCAGCCTGCTCTTTTTTTTGGACAGGATCCTGTTAAGTTGTCCAGACAGGGCTCAAACTCAGGGCCCTCCTGCCATCCCCCCCTACCCCCGAGCTGGGATGCAGGCATGTGCCATGACGTGCCACTGTTGCCCTGACTTCTGCAAGCGGGTGCCCTCTCTTCCACAGCTCCACACAGACGACTCCCTCTCCCGGCCCTGGGCAGGTGCTCTTCGTGTCCAGAGACTGTTACACTCAAGGCCTCTCCGTCTCACCTTTCCTTAGGGGAAGCACTCTTGGTTTTGAGTGGGCGTGTCTGAGCTGCACTCCAAAACACTATTGAATCAAAGGGAACCTGAACTGAACCCCGGAACAGCTACTGCTCAGTGAATGTGGCCTGGTGGCACAGGGCTATCATCCCAGTACTCGGAGAGGCTTAGGCAGAAAGATCTTAAGTTCTAGTCCAGCCTGGCTAACTCAGAGCTGGACTTGTCTTTTATTATGGACCAAGCTTGACTCCAAGTAACCATGGAAAACAAAGCCTTTGCTAAGGATAGGACAAGCGCACTCTTAAAAATTATATGGGAAGTTGTACATATCTCTATGCAGCTTAAAAACAAAAGTGACCCTGTAGAGAAACAAGCATGACAGTGAGCATGCACACGCACACACGCACCGCGTCATCCTCGTAGCCGCCGGCAAGGACCAGGGAGTACGCCCCATCATTGCTGCGGCCATGGATGCCCGCTACATGTGGCCGGTGGACACCTGATTCGCTGACCTGCAGACACCAAGTGACAGTGGCACTCATTAGGGACCCTGCAGGCGGCAGGATTGTGCTCCCCACCTAGCCCACAGGGCAACCTGCAGGAGCCCCTTTCCAAAAGCTGAGGCAGCAAGCTCCAGTGCCCACCTGCCTGGTGCCACCCCTACAGCAGTGACATGGGCTGCTGCGCCTCCAGGGGAACCAAGTAAGTGGTAAAGGAAGCCATGACCAGGACTGCTCAGGACCACACTCAGCCACTCACCACACTGTTCCGAGAGGCCATGTTGCATGGGCCGCTAAGGACAGGACAGCGTGGCGCTGAGTGGAGACTCCCAGCCCCTCTGCACCCACTGCCTGCTCTGGGAGGGGAAACCATGTTTACCCACCAACCCTGCCCTGAGGGGACTGTAGGTTGTGCCAGGAAATGTGTGCTGAAACCATGCACGGTGGCACACACCTGTGATAACTGCACTTTGGGAGACTACGGCGGGAGGGTTATAAGTACAAACCCAGCCTGAGCAATTTGCAAGACCCGGTCTCAAAATCCAAAATAAAAATGGGGATGGAACTCAATGTGAAGACCCTGGGCCCAAGTCCTAGTACTGGGGGCATAAAGGCAAATATGGTCACCACAGCGGGGGAGCTGCTGGCCTGGCACAGGCAGAGGCAGGGAAGCTGCTCAGCACCTGTAGGGCCCAACGTGTGTCCGCAGCGAGCGGTTCAGCAGGGCCCAGCAGTCACTGGGCTGGGACAAAACTCGAGGTCACAGTGCTTGCCAGGAAGGCACAAGGCACCAGGTTCCACCCCTTGCATTGAACAAAATAAAGAGGCTTGCTGGGCATGGTGGGGCACCCTAGTCACCCCAGCACTCTGCGAGCCCAAGGTAGGAGGACAACATGGGGAGACCTTTCCTGTCTCAAAATCCAAACTGTAATGGGCCGGGGGGTAGGGGGCAGCCCACAAGAGGATCCTGAAGCAGCAGCTGTGACCACAGTTTCCAGAACCAAAAACTTGCCAGGCAATGGCTTCAGGCTTCTGGGGACAGACAGGAGCCCAGCCGGGCCCAGCCCCCTTGCCAGCCCAGAGGGAGCCGGGGAGCCCAGAAGAGGAGGGTATGGCAGGTACCTGGACACGGAACCGCCACATGGTGCCCACGGGGACACCAGGGATGGGCCCGTAGTGGTTGGAGGGGACGATGGTGCACTCCTTCGTGCGCCCCACGCACGCCATACCCTGTCACAGGAACAGAGGGAATCGTATGTGAGCACTTGCTGGGGGGGAGGCAAAGGCCAAAGCGCAGGATGGGGACCCACCTCACCTTGCCCCAGTCCCGCTGTGAGGACGACATGGCCGATGCCATCTTTGCTTTCTTCTTACTCTCTTTCAACTTCTCGCCAGCCAGCACTACCTCGCTGGCATCATTTCGACAATCAGGACAGTACCTGTGATGACAGGGGTGTTATTTCTATGGAGAGACCTGGCAGGCAGCCAGCGGGGTCACAGGCGACTCCCCCAGAACCACTGTCACACAGTGAAACTGAGGTTCACTCAGGCTGAACGTGAGCAAAGACCAGGGAGCAGAATCATCACCCTAACACACTGGGAGGCTGAGGCAGGAGGATGGCAAGCTCAAGTCAGCTTAGGCAACTAAGCGACTCGGTGAGACCCTGTCTCCAAATCAACAATAAAAATGGGCTGGGGATGTAGCTCGGTGTGAGGGCCCTTGGCTCCATCCCCAGTGCCACAAAAATAAATGAAAAAATAAGAAAACCTGCAATCAACAACCCAAGTCGCCCGGCCCTGCACAGAGCCCCGCCACTAAGTACAGGACAAGGTGGAGCCGGGCTGTCCCAACCACTGGGGGTATTTTCTGCCAGCAGGGTTGCCTCTTCTTCCACTGACCATGCCATAGCTCCTCCCCACAAGGACAGCCCCTCTGCCTGTGATGTACGAGCGTGAGCTCTGCTGGGGACCATTTCCCCATACCGGCAAAGAAGGGGTGGCGAGGCGAGGGCAGCAGCCACCTCCAGGAAAGAGGCTGGAAGAGGGGTTGGAGGGCAGGCGGCTCAGGGACAGGGACAGGGACGCCATCGGCCTGCCCCACTCACCACTCCTCCTCAGAGGGCACGCTGCTGAGAGGCGGGTCCAGACAGTACAGGTGGTAGGCCATGTCGCACTCATCGCACATGAGCTGCTTCTCTGGCGCCTCCCGGCCCCCGCACAGGTGGCAGGCGCACACCCGGCATGGCTTGTGAGGGTCGTCCTTGCAGTACTTGCACGAGGGGCCACTCTTGCCTACGCAGAGGGGTGGGGCGTCAGGATCCGGGTCGGCTGCCACAGCCCCGCACCCCCACTCTCCCAGGGAGGGAGGCCATGCATAGGGGCCAGAGGACTCACGCCGCATGGGGTTCTCCACCACAGGGGGCCCCTCTCCTGGGCGCTCGATCTTGAACACCTCGTCCACGAATATGATGCGACAGTCATTGAGAGAATCGCCTCTGCAGATAACATTCCGGAACCTTAGTGCTTCTGCCTGCCCAGACCCAGGCTGTGACTCAGGAGTTCTAGGCCGGTTCCTCCACAGTTGGGCCTGTGCCTTCAAAGTAATGGCATCCCCTGCCTTTTTTTATTTTATATTTCTAGACAAGGTCTCACTAAGTAAGTCCTATGTTGCCCAAGCTAAGCTAGAACTCACCATCCTCCTGCCTCAGCCTCCTAGAGGGTTGTGGTGACAGACATATGATCCTAAACCTTTCTGGTTTTGTTCTTTGAGGCAGGGCTCACTATATAACTCAGGCTCACTTTGGACTCAGGACACTCCTGTCCCTGCCTCCCCAGTGCCAGGAAGAGTGGCACATGCCCCATATCGCCCTGAGAGGAACCCCGCCCCCCCACTACTCATGGGGCAGTTAGTTCAGCATTGTGAGCTCCCGGAGGCCAAGAGGAGCTGCGGGGACCGTGTGTACCGCTGGGACGGCCCTCATGCCCACCAATGTCATACAGAACCAGGGGCAAATAAGGCAGGTCAGGCTGACCCTCCTCCTGGGACACACTTGGGAGGGTGAGTTCTAATGTTTGGGGAATGTAAGCTTGAGCCCAGCCTGGACAACCTAGCAACTTAGCAAGACCCTGTCTCAAAATAGAAACTAAAACATTGACTGGAAATAAGAGTTCAGTGTGAAGGCCCTGCAGCTCCATCTCCAATTCCAAAAAACCCTTCAGCAACAGACACCCTCCAGGAGGACCAGACCGAAACTGACCAGGTCTAATAAAAACCCTCACGTTACAGTGAGCACTCAGGGTCAGGTGACACCATCAGCATCCCCAGAGGAGATGGTGCTAGCCACACATTCGACCCAGCTGGAATTTCTAGTGTCCACATTCGAACAGGAAACGCTGGTGGACCTGGTCTTTGTATAGCCCTGCATGTACAAAAAGTCCTGACATGCAATGGACATGCAAAGACTCCCGGGAGGGGGTGCGGCTCGGGTGGAGCGTGTGCCTGGCACAGCAAGGCCCAGGGTTCCAACCCTGGCAACACAAAACTATGACCAGAGACCAGTGGGAACATCACATGACAATGAGGAGAATCAGCGGGCAGGAGGACACAGTGATGCCAAACATGGACTTGGAGCCAAGCGCACCTCTGATACACAGACCTGCGAGAGGTCCCACATGTACCGCTGAGACCCAACACCTGGCTGAGCTGCTGACAAACATCCTACCCGCAGTTCCTACAAACACAGAGCAGAGCCAAACCCCCACCCAGGCCGCACCCAGGTACACAGGGCACCTGCCATGCTGAGTAGTGATTTTGATGTAGTTTTGGGTGGTTTTCTCCCTCAAATAATCATATAAGTGTTTTCTAAGGGAGGCCATATGTAGGCCAAACACAAACTCCAAGGAACTGAAGCCAAGCCTGTAAAATCATTACTCTGAGGCTGAGACAGGAGGCTCTCAAGACTATTTCAAAATCAAGGCTAAAAAAATGGGTTGCAGATGTAACTTAGTGTAAAGGTTTTGAATTGGAGCTCTAGCACCATAAAAAAATAAATAAAACAAAATAAAAGGTGTGGAAATACAGCTCAGTGAGAAGACTCTGGGTTCCATCCCTCAGATCCACAAAGCAAGTACCAAGACAGAAAAGGAGAGGCAGTTAGTTGGCAGTGAGGCCAGCCAGGCCAGGCCTGGACAGGTGGCCCCCGCGCCCGCTCACCCGAGCCTGACGTGGGCGTAGAGCTCCCGCGCCGCGCGTGTCTCACGCTTCCGGGAGATCTCAGCGTCATACCAGAAGCCACGCTCACGGGGGTGGTCGGCGTTGTAGTTGAGCATTACCACCTGGCCCACCTGCAGCTCCTGCCACTTGAGCAAGGTGCGGGCACGGGCGCGCACGTCCCTGGGCTTCATGGTGACCACACCATTCTCGGGGTAGCTGAGAGTAGTGGGGAGAGAGCCGGCCTGAGACCCAACGGGGACAAGGACCTCATGGCCCTGATGGCGCCTACACCTGGGGCACACTCACTCGTCGTATTTCACGCGGTAAAGGATGTCCTCCTCAGGGTCCAGGCTGGCAGTGGAGCTGCAGGGCATGTCCCCCGACGGCACCCTCTGCAGCACCCCAACCACCTGTGCCTCAAACCACGCGCCCATGCTGGTGTCCCGGGCGTCCACATACTCATTCACCTGTGGGAAGGACATCGCATTGCCCTGTGACTCAAGTAAGAATGCCCCAGTTGGAGTCACGCTCTGGGCAGAGCGTCCTGGCCCCCAACTCACTCCAGGCCGGGAGCAGCCCCCATGTGAAATGACACATGTCCACCAACACAGCCCAGGGTCCCCTGGAGGCAGCAAGACCGGCCAGGTCTGAGAATCCTGGGGATCCCAAGAGAGGCCTACATCCCTGGTCGCCTGCCTCACTCAAGTCCTAAGCCACTGCCCACACTGACACTCATTCACTGAGTAAGGAGGGGAAATAAGGGTGGCCCCAGGAGCTGTGCCCCTTGGTCCCCATTGTGCACCCTAGCGAGGGTGTCCTGCTATCTCCTATGAGTAGGAACCTGGCTCAGTTTTGTCCCAAATCATGAACCCAGGGTCCTTTCTGGGCACAGAGGACACTGGGGCCAGGTCATCTTCCAAGGCGGGGTGTCCTGGGTCCTGCAGGGTGCTGAGCATGTTCCTGGCCGCCACCACCACCTGCTCCAGGCTAGAAGCTGTCTGAGTGTAACTGCCACTCGTCCCCATGCATGGCCTAGGGTCTCCTGGGGACAGAACCGCCCTAGATGAGACTCAGGGCCCAAAGGGACCCAACAGGCCCCACAGGAAGCAGCAGGGACACAGCACAACATTCAGGCTTCTACCCAGCTCCCCAGCGCAGCCTCCACCCCAGCAGCTTGAAGAGGAGGTCCCTGTCCCTCCAGGCAGGGGAAGCCAGTCTGGATCCTTGCACGCGATTCCCTGATTACAGGGGGGGAGCATATTTAGGAACTTCCCAGCTGCCACGTGGGCCACAGAAGAGACACGTACAGGCGCTCCCCAGGACTCTGCTGCATGGGCCACAGGGTCCCCGGGGCCTCACCTTATAAACCCCTCGCTCCGTCTCCTCCCACTCGCCCTCATCCGCAGGGCCAGACTTGCTGTCCGCATCGGCACTGGCCTCGCCGTGTGTGGATGACGACTCGCTCTGGCCCAGGCAGCAGCCAGAGTCCGTGTCCGAGAGCTCTGAGTCCCGCTCTGAGAGGCTGGGCGGCAGCACCAGGCTCTGGCGCACCAGCAACTGGATGGTGTCATTGAGGCGCACGTCGTAGTCAAAGAGCGTGTGGCCATCCTCCATCTGCAGAGATACCAAGAGAGGAGCCATGTGTCCTCATGTGCCCAGGCACACGGGCAGGTTGGCCAGACATTGGAGGACATGACGCAGACAAAACACCCACATCACCTGCCTAGCAGGGGACAGGATCCTCAGATCACATTAAAGTACAGTAAGGGGCTGGGGTGAAGCTCAGCAGTGAAGCACTTGCCCACTAAACACAAGGCCTGGGTTCAGTTCCACAACACCAGGGCTGGAGGAATGGCACAGCGGTTAAAGCGCCTGCAAGGCCTTGAGTTCAATTCCCCAGCACCACATAAAGCTGGGCATGATGATGTATGCCAGTAATCCCACCACTCAGGTGGCTGAGGCAGGAGGATTGTTGTGAGTCCAAGGCCAGCCTGGGCTCCACAGTGAGTTCAGGACCAGCCTCAGCTACATAGTTGAGCCCCTGTCTCAAATTACTTAATAATAATAAAAAAGATAAGCTGAGGCCTAGTGCCGAGGTGGAGTACCCGCCTCCCATCCAGCTCCTCTGTCTTTCTCTGGGGCCTTGTGGGTTGCCATCTCAGTCATGCCCCAGGAAGCTCCAGCCACAGCTGGGGGTGCCTGAGGCTATCACAGGGGAAGCTCCTATGTGGAGGAGGCAGGGACGCTGCTCAGCACCCTACGGACCTAGTATGCCCCAAGGCCAATGTCCCCCCTCCAGCCCTGGCGTGCCCAGCGCCCCGAGGCCTTCCATACCAACCCGGCTCAACTTACTGCTCTCCGGCCCCCAGCTGCACTGGCGCCTCATCTGTCCTGGCTCAACACCACCCCTGCTGCCCAACTCCACATAGTCCTAGCACCTGCCATCTACACCGCAGCCCCACAGGGGCACGCGCCCCACCCACCAAGCCACACCCCCTGAACAGAAGCCCTGCAGCCCAGCGTCCCACAGACGGTTCCCTGGGGGCCCCACTATGGGGCGGCATCCCAGGTCCTGAGCAGCGTCACAGGCCTCAATCTGCTCCACAGCAGGAGCTTCCCAAGGTGACAGCCACACAGGTCCTATTCCCTGAGGTGGACCCACCCTGCTCTGAGCCTGTGTGAGAGGAAAGGGACAGATGAATGAAGAAGGTTGCTGCTCCTCTATCCCCCTGGCCCAAGTAAGAGGTCTGGCCAGAGGTCTGTGCCAACAGCACCTGCGGTCCCCAGGCAGGCTTGTCTCAAGACGCCCCCTCTGCAGTCACCAGCAACATCAACCCAGGGGCTGCACAACACCCACCCTGGCAGCAGGACCCAAGGCTGCCCCTGATCTGCTGCCCAGAGAGGTAGCACAGTGCAGGGGAACAGTGGCCTACTCGTGGGCATCCACACCATGTGCCCACTGTAGTGATGGCCCAACGTGAGACAGGAGGGCACACAGACAGCAGGGAATACCCACACACCAGGATGTCTGTCCCCCAGCCAGAACAAGGACCAAGGCTCTGCCATGTGCCACTGTAAGAAAAGACCAAAGGGAGGCTGTACTTAGGAAGACACACTAAACACAGCCGGACACAGCGTGTGACTCTGCAGATAAAACATCCAGAGCAGGCCCTCAGATTGGAAGTGGATTTCTGAGGGCTGGGGACTGGGGCGGGGGAGGGGAAACAGCTGACACAGGAGAGCAGGGTGACATGTGGAACATGAGCCATGCGTGGACCCGGTCATTCTAGCACCCAAGGAGGCTGAGGCAAGAGGATCCCAAGCTCAAGCCCAACCTGCTCAACTTAGCAACTAAGGGAGACCTTGTCTCAAAATCAAAAATAAAAAAGGTCATAGCATATGTGCACAAAGTTCTCCAGCCCAATGTAGCCACTGTATGTCACATAGAAAAATGAGGGGGAAACAAAACTAAAAAAGGCTGGGGACACAGCTCAGCGTGAATCAGGGCTCCGTCCCCAACGCTGAAAAGCAACAGTAACAAAAACAGGCACAGACACACACACACAACTTCACGACACTCTGGAAAAGGAAAAGCCATGGGGATAGAAAAGAACAATGTGGCTGCCAGGGACCTGAGTGGGTAGATCCCCAGGCAGACGCAGAGGGGCAAGCCGCCCACAGGGCAGACCAGAAGGCCTGGACGGCTAGGGGCTGGACCTGGAGACAGAGGGCACAGGACAGCAGCAAATGCTCTGATGGGGGAGGAGCACCTGGCTCCACAGCAACCCCCACTAGATGTGGATAGACACAGGCAGATGAAACGGGATATGCCATTGCGGTGGGGCCTAGCAGGGGCGGGGTCACTATTCAAGCGTTAAGTAACCAAGTTCGATTCCCCAGCACCACCTAAACAGGATGTGGTTGTGCACACCTGTAATCCCAGCACTTGGGAGGCTGAAGCAGGAGGTTTGCCCTGAGTCCAAGGCCAGCCTGGGCATCATAGTGAGTTCAGGACCAGCCAGGGCTACAGTGAGACCCTGTCTCAAAAAAATAAAGTTTGGACTTTTGGGCTTGGTTTTGTTTTGCTTTATGCCATACTGGGGGATTGAACCCAGGGCCTCCATACTAAGCTACATCCCCAGCCCTCTTTTATTTTGTGACAGGGCCTTGAAAGTTGTACAGGCAGGACATAGACTTCCTCCTGCCTCAGTCCCTTGAAGCTGTGGGATTACAGACATGTGTCCCTAAGCCTGGCTTTTTTTTTTTTTTTTTTGAGATAGGGTCTCATTATGTTGTCTATATTTCCAGGCTCAAGCAATCTTCCTACTTCAGCCTCCTAGTACTGGGCACTGGGTAGACATACAACCATCCCTTGCTATAAACCAAGCACTCCTGAACAAGGTGTCATGGCATACACCTATAATCCCAGCACTCTGGAAGGCTGAAGCAAGAAGAACCCAAGTTCAAGCCCAGCCTCAGCAACTTAATGACTTAGCAAGACCCTGTGTCATACAATAAAGAGAGGCTGGAGACGTCACTCAGAGGGAAGGCCACGGGCTCAGTCCGCATTCACCAAATGTAGTACTAGGCCAAGGCCAAACCTACTCACTCGGGGCCTTCTCTATGGCCACCTCTGAGTACAATGAAAAGATCAGAGTCACAACAGACACAGGGCTGCAAAGCGGGACCTTCTGCCCATGCTGGCCACTCAGGGCCTTCGCAATGAACCACATCCAGTTCTTTAAGACAGGACCCCCCGAAGCTGGTAAGTCACCCAGGCTGGGCTCAGACTGCATTCTGCTAGCCTCAGCCTCCACCGGGAGCCCAGGCCCTGCGCAGAGCTCACAGGTGTTTACTTTCGTGCGATCCACCGAAAGCTTGCTGCTGGCTGGGCACATGGGCATCCCTGGGGGAAGAAGGCAGTCCAGGTGGTGGGAACCCTGCTCCATGCCTCCGTGATAGTATCTGCTCTCCAGAAAGCAGCTGTCACATCTGCCATCTGACCCCCTACCCGGGAAACACACCAACTCAACTGAAGCAGCACTGGGCCAAGCTGCCCTCCGTGGCCATCCTGGTCCATGAGTCACAGGGACCATCACACAGCCTTTAAGGAGAGCCAGGCCCTAACTGAGCCATCCACTAAATTAGCCATTCATTCTCAACTGTGAAAGATTGTGTCCCCGAGGACACGGGGGCCATGTCTGGGACATTTGTAGCTGTCACCATGGGGAGCTCCTGGCATGCAGCAGGTGGAGGCCAAGAAGGCGCTACTTGCACCCTGCAGGGCCCAGGATGCCCCCACCCAGGACAGCAGCCAGCCCCGTGTTCCCTCCACCAGGGACTCAGTGCAGTGTGCCTTGTGCCCTTCCTAGCAGCCAGGCTCAGGCTCGGCCCTCGATCTATTACGTCACCAGGGAGCCCCACACAGCCATGAAGGGAACCTGAGGAAGCCACAACTCACCCACTAAAGATAGAAGGCTGGCTGGACTAGCAGGAAGCACCAGGATCTGAGACAATTCTATGAGGCCAGACTGCTATACTGCTGCCCACACCCGCTAGAGATGCCACTGATGCGGCTACTGTATCTTTCCAGGCAGCCAGAAGCCACTCACCTCTGCTCAGGCAGGTCCAGCAACACAAAGTCCCCAGAGTCATGCAAAAACGCTTATGCATTTCTGATAATCAGGTGACATACAGCCAGCCACTGCCATGTTCAGCTCCAAGGAGATCACAGCTACCTGGCACTCCCTGAACTGGCCAGGCTGGGGCTGCTCCAGCTCTTCAATGAACCCCTGACCTGCCTATTTATTTTGTGAGGTAAGGTCTCACTCTATAGTTCAGGATGCTCCTGAACTCACTATGTGGCCCAGGCTGGCCTCAAAGTCACCACAATCCTCCTGTCTCAGCCTCAAGTGCCGGGATTACATGTATGCACCACCATGCCAGGCTTATGTGGTGCTGGGGAATCAAACCCACGGCCCTGGGCTTGCTAGGCAAGTGCTCTAACCATTGTGCTTTTCCTCCAGCTAAAAATTGCAAGTCTTAGTCCAACCTGGGCAACTTGGCAATATCTTGTCTCAAAAATCAAAACTAAACACCAGGGATGTAATATTTCCGTGTAAAGAACCTAGGTTCAGTCCCACCACCTGCACCAAAAAAAAAAAAGAAAGAAGTGCTGGGACCACGGTCATTAAGGAGAGCTGACCCAGCGTGCCCCAGGCCCTGGGCTCCATCCGTAGTGCTGAAGAACACAGCCCATCCTGGCACACAGCAGTCTGCTGGCACCCTGAGTAAGCCTGGCTTCTACCCACACGTGTGGACCGCACGCCACTCAGTGCCCTCCCCACACTGCCACCATCCACACCTTAAGCCACTTCCTCGCCACCATGCAACCTGGGGAAGTGGTGCCACCACCCCAAGGCTGGGCTCCCTCGTCCGGAAGAAGGAAGCAACTGTCTGTTCCCTCCCTGAGCCACAGTGGTGGGACAGGAGAGGGGAGGAGACAGTAGGGGCTCTGGATCCTTCCAAAGTATGAAAGCTATGCACCCCTGAGTGGCAGAAGCTGTGGTTCTGGTCCAAATCCTGGCTCCCCTTTGGCTGGAGGGGCCTGGCTTTCTCATCACTAACACCCTAAAATTGAAGGTGGTGAACGCTTTTAATCCCAGACTTCTGGGAGGCTGAGGCAGCTGCAATTTCAAACCCCAGCCTGAGGAATTTAGTACACTAAATAAAAGGGGCTGGCAGCAGGGCTGGTGGCACAGGCCTGTCATCCCAGTATTCTGGGAAGCTGAGACAGGAGGGTTCCAAGTTCTAGCCCAGCTTGGACAACTTACGGACTTAGTGAGAGCCTGTCTTAAAATAAAAACTAAAAAGTAGGGTGAGGATGTAGCTCAGCGTGAAGGCTTTGGGTTCCATCTCCAGTATCACGAAAGAAAGGCTGGTAAAAGCACACTCGTTCCTGTCAGAGGTGACAGTCTCCTATTCCATAACACATGGAGCTCGGGTTGGATTTCATGGGTATAAACATTTATGGAAATTTCCCAAAGGTCTGTTTAGCATGTGCACATCTCACTAAGGGAGGTAAAAAAATCACTGAAGCCCAGTGCGGGGTACATGCCTGTCATCCTTCCACCCTAGGAAGCTGAGGCAGGAGAGCTACCAGTGCAAGCCCAGGTAGGGCAATTCAGAGAAAGGTCTGGGGATGTTGGTAAGTGCGTAAGCTCTGAATTCCATCCCTAGTATCCCAAAAGAACCTATACTGGCAGGAGAGGGGACGAGAAGACTACCCGACAAGCAAAATCCTGCGAAATGCCCGAAGTGGAATCCACATGCTGAGTACGCTGAAGTGACCCTCCTCAGCTGCTGTTCGGAATGTCAGAGCTAAAATGGGAGCGTGTACCCAGCCTGGGGTGGGCTGCGGGTGAAATACACTCCCCAGGACTTCAGGGGAGAGGCCCTTCAGCCAGGAACCTAGCAGCTGCACATGGGATCCCAGAAGATCTCTATGGAAATGAAAGACCCTGCAAGGACCCACCCACCAAGTGGCCAGCCGGGCCCATGGTGCAGGCCTGTCATCCCAGCACTGGGGGAGGCTGAGGCAGCACGAATGCCAAGTTACGTGGATCCTGTCTCAAAAATCAAAAATAAAAATGGGCTGGGGGTACTGGAGAAATAGTGCAGCAGTTACAGCACATGCCTAGCGAGCCCTGGGCTAGACTCAACAGTACACATACGCCAGGCCACAGTGGTGCATGCCTGCAATCCCAGCACTCAGAAGGCTGAGGCAGGAGGATTGCCATGAATTCAAGTCCAGCCTGGGCTACCCAGTGAGTTGAGGAGCCACCCGGACTACAAAGCAAGATCCTGTCTCAAAAACACACACAAAAAAAGGTGAAAAACAAAAACCACCCTTTTGAATGTCACAAGCAGTCACACCGGGGGAAGGAGAGGACTGGGGAGGAGGAGGAAGGAAAGCACACAAAGGGCCCCAGTGGGACTGCAGGCTGTGAGCTCCAAGTGAACCCAGCCAATCAGCCACCATGTGGCCCTGTGCCCTAGGGACCAGGGTCTGGTCTGCAGGCAAGGCTGGTTAAATCAGTCTTTTTTTTCTTCTTTGGCAGGACTGTGGATTGAACCCAGGGCTTTTACATTAACCTACATCCCCCGCCCTTTACTTTTGGTTTCAATCAAGGATCTCACTAAGTCACTAAGTTGCCCAGGCTGGACTCAAACTTCGGATCACCCTGCCTCAGCATCCCAGAGTGCTAGGATGACAGGCCTGAGCCACCACACGAGGCTAGGTCACATTCTTAAGCCTGTCAAGAGTCCTCAGCGTCTTAAGGAGGCTAGTGAAGGAGTAATCATCCTATCTCCTACAGAGGAAGCCCACAGAATCCTCCCAGCCCCCCAAACTTCAACCGCCAAGCACCCAACGTGTTTCTAATCTGGACACCAGATGGCAGCAGCACCCAGCTCAAAAACACCCGGGAACCCGCGCAACTCAGCTACGGCTTTTTCCCCACCTCACTACAACTTCACTCCCCAACTCCAAGGCGCCCTAGTAGCCACCCCACCACCACCACCACCTAGTTCCGCACAGGAACTCACTGTCCCACCAAAGACACCTGAGGAGATAGAAACCCCCAGGTGCCCACGATCATTCCAAAATGTGAAGCTGGCAGCACAACGGGACCATTTTGTACAGCATGAGGGGCCAGGAGGAAGAAAAAGAGGTAAGAAAGCAGGAGTGAGGGGAGGTAGAGGACTCGCCGAACCGCCATCTAGGCAACTTGGCTAGCTCGGCATGGCAAGAGTTCCTGGCCGGCTGGAGACAGGCAAGACCAAGCGGAAAGCCACACACTCCAGGGTCCTGTGCTTAATGCACCAAGGCCGTGGGCAATCAGCGTCTTTTAAAGAAAAACGTGGTCTGCCTCAACCGGTAATGGAGGCCCAAGGGCTCCTCTTTCAGCCTTCTATCTACCAACTCTGGGATTTTCCTCTAAGAAATCATTTAAAGGGAAGCGCTTTAAAAAGAAAAGTTCCGGCCAGGTCCAGTGGTGCAGGCAAGTCATACCAGCACCCTGAGAGGCTGAGGCAGGAGAATTCCCAAGTTTGAGCCCAGCCGGGGCAACTTTAGTGACTTAGCAAGACCCTGTCTCAAAACAGAAAATAACAAAAGGGCAGAGGAATGTAGCTCAACGTGAAGGACCCGAGTTCGGTCTTCAATATGAAAATAATAATAATATTTTCAAAAAGTTTACCAGCCAAGGAGCTCCAGACTCCACAGCCAGCTGCCCGCCGGCCAGGCGTGTCAGCGTGGGAGTCCCCGCCTTTGTTCCTGCCTCTTACAAGACTCTGAGGTTTCGGTGACTTCTCCTTCCGTAAGACATGTAGCAGGCCCAGCAAGGAGGGGGAGTCGCGTGTACTGGCGGCTCCTCAGGCGGGATGCCGGGGCTGGTCAAGAACAAAGGTGCCGGGCGGACCCGCAGCCACGCTTACCTGCTTGCCCCGGTAGAAGAGCCTCTGCAGGCCGGGCTCCACGTGAAACGCCTCCTGAATCTTCCGCCTGAGCTCCTCCACCTTGGTGAGCCGGGACAGGGAGTCCACCGTGTGCGTCTCCTTCCCGTCCATGGTCCGCACCTGGACCCACATGGTGGCGATGCTGGGGGGAGAAGGCAGGGTCCGTGGGTCAGCTCAAGCTCTCAGGGGTAGGAGGGACCAGGCGCCCCCCCCCCAACTCCTGGTCTCTGGATTTCCAAAAGTCTGGCCCAGGGCCAGGCGCACAGAATTAGGGAATTTTAGTGCCTTAATGACGGGCAAATGTTGAGGATTGAGCAGGAAGGGTGGAGCGACCTGAGATCCGCCCTCGGGCACCCCCGCCTCCTCTTTGCACAGGAGAACCCCGTCAGGGACGTCGGCCGACCCGCACCCATTCATTCCCGGGGTGCCCACTGACCCAGGACAGCCCCAAATGTGTTGGGCAGGCCGCAGCTTCGGAAGTCCTCGAGGACAGAGGGGAGTTCCCCCAAGGACCAAAGAGAAGACGGAACCTCTCCCCGCCAAAACGATACGCAGGACACAGTACCCCCATCCGGCCGAGCTCCCCCGCGGTGGCCATGGTAACCGGCCGCCCCGTCCCGGCAGCCCAGGCCAGCGCGCGCACCAGGAGCCTCACCTCAGCCCCGCGGGCGGCCTGCACTCCCTGGAACTCCCGGCGTCCCCTCCCGGACTCACTGGTCCACGCGAGTCACACCAGAAAACTCACGCCCCCACCCCCGCCGCGCTCGCCGCTGCTAGAACTGACCGAGGGGCCTCCGCTCGCCCAGTCCCGCCCCCTTTCACTTCAACTGCTTCTCTTATTGGCCTGGACGCCCTCGGACGCCACGCCCTCCTCTCTTCCTATTGGTCCAGACGCGCCCGGGGAACTAAGGGCGCGCGAAATCAGGCTCAGGCGCGACAATTGAATCGCGGGGCGCCCCGCGCGCAGGCGCGGAGCCTGACACCCTCCCTAGCGGCCCGCAGGACCTGTCCCCGCCCCCATCCAGCCCGCGCGACCTCCACCCGCTACCCGCGGCCTCCAGTGCGACCCAGCCCGAGCTGGAAGGATCAGGCGGAGGCGACTCCCAAGGGGCGGATTGGGGACAAGGCCTTGGATCCTGGGATTGAGGAAAACGCAGCTCCCTGGCGGCGGCGCCCGTGCTGATCATGCCTCCGAGCCACGCGAGAAAGTTCTGCAAAGTCTCCGCGATCCAGCCTGGCGCTCCAAATCACCCCGCCGCTCACCTTTCCCTTTGTCGCAATCCAACCCTCCTGCCTACGCGGCCGGGAACGGCGACGGAGCCGTATGAATGGGACCTCCCGCGCGCGACCTAAAGTGTCCTCACGCCGCTCCCCGCTCTGCCAGCGGCTCTGATTCGGTTCCCGCGAAAACTCGGCGTTTGGAAGTCTCGGTACCGCAGGAGGCCGAGCCGGAGGCGGGCGCCGGCCTGCTGATTGGCCGCCGCAGTGGCGGGAAGCGAGGAAGGAGGTGGGGGGCGCCCCCTCCCGCTTAAGTCCGCCCCCCAACTCCGCCCAGCTGGCCCCGACCCCGCCCCGCTCTACTGGGTGCGCCCAGTTGCATGGCGGGGAACCTGAGATCCCCACCGTGCACCCCCATGGGAGCTGCTCCAGAGTAGACATCCTGGAGTGTAGACCCCTGAGCTCATTCTAGGCCGCTCTCCAGGACAGCCTCCTCCCCTGGGCACACATATCCCTAACCTGAAGGGCAGATAAGTGGCCACATAGTACTGCAGAATACCAGAGACCCCCACCACGAGACAGCCTGCACCCCAAAAGCTGGCCGGGTTGCCCCCAGCCCCACTGCATAGCATCAGGGCACGGCTGCACTTCCCACCCACTCGCAGGGCCTGTTGGCTGGGTTTTCCCGCCTCGCTTTCCCGCCTTCCTGGAGTTGGCCGTCCTGGCTGTCCAGGCGGGCAGGGCTGCCCTGCCCCCTCAGCCAGACCTGCTCCATTCTGGCCAGTCCAGGCGGGTACACAAGTGACCGGTAGTGGGCATATACATGGCAGCTGGGCAGGGTGCCCAAAGCGGGGAAAGCCCCCCACTTGGTGGGGATGAGAGGGTGAATTCTTGGGGGGGGGCATATAGACAAAAAATGAATGAATAAAGCAGATGATTTCCCATAGTACAGCAGGGCACTGAAGATGGGCCTGATCTGAGGGTTAGGGAGTGACCAGCGACCATGCGGGGCTGCGGAGAGGCGGGCAGGAGGGTGACTGCTGTGGCCACTGTGCAGACAGTACGCTTGACATTTGAGATCCAGGGCTCCCCACGCTGAAGTGGTCTGCAGGGAAGAGGAAGAAGGCCAGAGCAGCTGGGGCAGAGAGAGGGGAGGGGACGGGGTGGGGGGTTAACACGGAAGACCTCGAAGGCCACCGGAAGGACTTCGGTCCTTCTCCTCTCCCCAGCAGAAACACTTTGAGTTTCATCTTTTGTCTGTGCCAGGTTTGTCTGGCTCAGTGCTGAGCACATCCTGCCAAAGAGGAGTCTGCTGTTCCTCCCCTCCCCCTACACACACGCACATGACACAGGCAGGATCATGGCCCCAGAGATGTCCTCATCCCCAGACTCTGTGACCGCAGCTACAGGAGTCAGCAGCTGTGATAGAGTTTGGAAGTTCCACATGGGGAGGGTGTCCCAGAACCCAGGGAATCCAGGCACCCCAGGGTGGACGAATGGAGGGTGGGGGTGGGGAGGTCCAAGTCAGAGAAGCAGGGATGACAGAGAAGCTAGAACATGGCGGCCAGTGGCCAGACCCCCACACAGCCTCAAAAGCCAGAACGGGCATGCAGAGGGCTCTTCTTGTGCGCACAGGCTACCCACACCTGAGGTTAGCCCTGGAGACTCACTCCAAGTGAGTGCAGCCTGTCATCCTAGCACTCTGGGAGGCTGAAGCAGAAGGATCCCAAGTTCAAGCCCAGCCTGGGCAACTTAACAAGACTGTCACGCTCAAACTAAAAGGACCCTGAGGATGTAGCTTAGTGCCAAGGCACAAAGGCCTTTATCATCCAGGTTCCACACCAAAGGAGAAAAAGTAGTTTCTTCTGGACGTCCCACCTTGGGAGCCATAGGTAATGAAACTTGCCCTCTAAATTGATGATTACAGCAGCTACAGGAAGCTTATACTTACTAACAGGAAATCCAGGTATGGCTGTTAACTATCTCCAATTCGAGGATTCAGCCAAAGCCACTGAAAGCAACTCAGGCCTCTCAGGCATTCGTGGACCATGCCACAGGTGTCCACAGGACTTAGGCCCACCCACCTGAATCTGGGAGGCAGGCGGGATATCCCAAAGGCAGCTGGCCTCTTCCTGTCTGTGCAGCTGTTGCAAAACTTGAATGTGGCTGAAAGATAGATTGCAATCTCCATGAGCCCTGGGTGCAGGCGCCACCCCAGGGGGTTTTGGACAACTGAAGTTAGGGACCACAAAAAGGGGTACCTAGCTTCCTGACAACAAGGGACTTTAAGGGGGGAAATCAGAGCACTAATTCCTCAGGGGTTTTGTTTGTTTGTTTTGTTTGAGATAGGGTCTCCCTCTACGGCCCAGGCTGGTCCTAAACTTCCTATGGATCCCAGGCTGGCCTTGGACTCAATGCAATCCTCCTGACTCAACCTCATAAATCCTGGGATTACAGGCGTGTGCCACCACTCCCAGATTATGTGGTGGTGAGGAATCAAACTCAGTGCATTGCACTTTCTGGGCAAGTGCTCTAACCACTATGCTATTCCTCCAGCCCCCCTAATCTTGAGAAAACCAAAATTTCTCAAATTTGCCAGCCATAGTGGCACACTGCTATGATCCCAGCACTGAAGAGGAAAGGCCAAGGCAGGAGGATCTGAAGTTCAAGATCAATGTGGACTACACATCAAGCCACTGTCTCAAAAAAAAACAACAGCAAGCTAAGCCTGGTGCGGGCCTGTCATTTCCAACACTCTAGGAAGCTGAAGCAGGAAGATCCCAAGTCCGAGCCCAGCCTAGGCAATTTAGCGACTTAGCAAGACACTGATGATTCAATATCAAAAATAGGGGCCTAGGGTATAGCTCAGGTGGTTAAAGTGCGGGCCCTGGTTTCAGTTTCCCAGCACCATACAGCTGGGCATGGTAGCACATGTCTGCAATCCCAGCACTTGGAAGGCTGAGGCAGAAAGACTCCTCTGAGTGTGAGGTCAACCTGGGCTATAAAGTGAGTTTAGGACCAGCCTGGACTAAGTGAGACCCAGTATCAAAAAATGTTAAAGGGCTGGAGGAACATAGTGGTCAGGGCACTTGCCTAGCAAGCCCAAGGCCCTGAGTTTGATTTCCCAGCACCACATATGGCTGGAACGTGGTAGTGCACATCTGTAATTCTAGCAGTCTGGGAGGCTGATGCAGGAAAATTGTACCCCAACCAGGGCAATTTAGTGAATTGGTGAAACAGTCTCAAACTTAACAGCAAGGACTGGACTAGGGGTCAGCACAGTGCTGAGGCTCCATCTCCCGCACAGAGAAATCAGGGAAGCAGGGTGTCAGTGATGACTGAAACCGTCCTCCAAAGGGACGTGCACGGGAGATGTGGGCAGTGGGCACTCCATGTGCAAAGCCAACACCGGGAGTCACCACTAGGGGGCAAACTCTCAGAGGTGAAGTCATTCAACAAACTTTCATTGACACCCAACCCGTCTTCGTCAGGCCCTGGCATCAGCCAGACATTTGTGGGGACAAAGTCCCTCGAGACATTGCGTCAGTTTGGAGGGACTTCCTACCCTATGGAGGACATACAGGCCTAAAGAGGAAGGTCCCTGGTTCGGGGAGAGGAGCGAGCTTCCTGCCGGTCAGAATGGTATAGTTGTGCGGGTTGAGCACAAAATGCTCTGAGCATTTTTAGTACACACCAAATGACAAATGCTAGCCGCGCCGGTAAGCACTTTTTTCTCTTCCTTTTATTTTTTAAATTTGAGACATGTTCATGCTCTGTAGTCCAGGCTGGTCCTGAACTCACTATGGAGCCCAGGCTGGGCTTGAATTAGCAGCAATCCTCCTGCTTCAGCCTCCTAAGTGCTTGGATTACAGGTGTACGCCACCCATCCAGCTTGATAATTTTTGTCTAACACAAACTGCTGTGAGATAGAAGTACAGACAGGAATCGGGTTCTCTGCACTGGACGCTGCGCCAGTGCAGATGAGGTGTGCGTGCTCCTTGCAGGGGCGGGGGATGGGAGATGGGGGCGACTGGGGGTGGGGCGGCGGCTGAGAGGACAGAAATGGGGCAAATCCCATGGGTCTCTCATTCTTTTATTTATTTTAATTCTGGGGATGGAACCCAGAGTCCATGGTCTTCACACTGAGACACAGCCTCAGCCCACTTTTTATATTTTTGGGTTGGTTTGTGAGTTGCTTTGTTTTTGTGGTGCTGGGGATGGAGCCCAGCAATTGCATACTGAGCCCTTTTGTGTAGGTTTAATTTTGAGACAGGGTTTCACTAAATAGCTAGGAAGCCCAGGCTGGGCTCGACCCTGCAGTCCTGCTGCCTCAGCCCCCAGAGCTGGCATGACAGGCCTGCGCTGCTGGGCTCAGCATGGACTATGGAATTCTTCTTTTAGGGGTGGGTGGTGTGTGTTGTTTGTCTTTGTGGTCCTAGGGTTCAAGCCTAGGGCTTTTACTATGAAATACATCCCCAGCCTTTTTTTTTTTTTTTTTTTTTTTGAGATAGCATCTCTCTCTGTAGCCCAGGCTGTTCCTGAACTCACCGGTGTAGCCCAGGCTGGCCTTGGACTCAGAACAATGCTCCAGCCTCAGCCTCCTGAATGCTGGGATTATAGGCATGCACCACCACGCCTGGTTTATGTGGTGCTGCCTGGTTTATGTGGTGCTGGGGAATCAAACCCAAGGCCTCGTGCTTGCTAGGCAGGCACTTTAACCCCTGTGCCATTCCTCCAGCCTGCAAACTGGAATTCTTAAGCGACTGTTCACTCCAGGCAACAGCCTCCTCCTCTCCTGGCCAGACTCCCCCGCACAACTCTGGGCAGCATGACATCACAGAGAGGTGACATCACCCCCACACCCACAGGCCCCACGGGGAGACCCAGTGGCATGGACCCAGTGGAGGGGAGAAGATGAGGCTCTACTGCCCCAACCCCCCATGTCGGTGGTGAAATCGATCAAGTTAGTGCTGCCCCAGGATGTGGTCTTCCCGGCCGGCTCCAGCATCAGCGGGCAGGTGGTCCTGGACCTATACAGCACCCTGGTGGAGCCAGTGGTGAAGGTAGAGCTGGTGGGCCAAGGCTACGTCGAGTGGACTGAAGAAGTGGGGGCCTCTCGCGACTACAGCAGGAATGTTATTTGTAACAACAAGGCCAACTATGTGCACAAGATAAAGACGTTTCCTGTGGAAGGTAAGCCCTGGCTAGCAGCCAGCCTCAACCATTACAGGAAACGGGGGTCTGGAAGGAAAGCACATCTGAAAGTCAGTCAACAAACCTGAAGGCTGAGCTTGATGGTACAGGATTCTCATCCCAGCACTCTAGAAAGCCAAGGCAGGAGGATGGATCTTGGGCAATTTAGTGACTTAAAGAGATCCTGTCTTTAAAAAAATTGGAGCAGGAAGAATACCTCAGTTGTTAAAGTGCTTGCCTAGCAAATCCTAAGTACCCAAGTTCAATTCCGCGGCACTACATTAGCCGGGCTTGGTGGCGCAGGCCTGTACTTCTAACATTCAGGAGGACGAGGGAGGATTGCTGTGAGTTTGGGGCCAGTTTGGGCTACATAGTGAGCTCAGAACCAGCCTGGAACAGAGTGAGATCCTGTCTCAAAAAATAAGCAAACAAATAAATAAGGACTGGAGGAAGGGCACAGTGGTTAAGTGCTCGCCTTGCAAGGGCAGGGCCCTGAGTTCAGTTCCCCAGCACCACCTAAAGCTGAGCATGGTGGTTCACACCTGTAATCCTGGGCTCCGTAGTGAGTTCAAGACCAGCCTGGGATACAGGCGGAACCCTGTCTCAAAAAAAAAAAAAAAAAAAAACAATGGCTGGAATTGTAGCTCAGTGCAAAGGGCCTGCATTCAATCATCCATACAAAAACAAACAAGAAAACAGGCCCAGGCAGCTCAGTGGCCCGGTGACTATCACACAAAAATAGCAGGGGACACAGGCTCTAGGCACAGCTGGGCACACAGGCGTAGGCCTGGCAGCCCGGCACTCTGGGAGGCTGAGGCAGGAGGCTGGCAAGTTACAGACTTAGAGAGACTGCCTCAAAATCAAAACTAAAATAAAGGACTGAGACATAGCTCAGGGCAAAGTCCTGGGTTCCACCCAGGGCCACAGAGGGGCTGCGAAGGGCTAGCCGTGGTGACCTCGCGGCGGCCTCGGTGTGCTTTCAGGCAGCTGGCTAGGCGCGGGCAGCCACACCTTTGACTTCCACTTCAGCCTGCCCCCCCTGCTCCCCTCCTCCTTCACCAGCGAGAGCGGCAGCGTTTACTACTACCTGCAGGTGTCCTGCGGCGGCCGTGAGCACGTCCTGGCCCGACAGAGGACCTACGTGCTGGTGCAGGGGGCCTCGGACCCCCAGCAGGAGCCCGTGCTGCAGGTAGTGGGGAGGCAGAGGTCCCAGAGCGCCCAGAGGAAAAGGACAGGCGGCGGCAGGGACAGTAGGGTGGGCCCTCGGGAGGGTGGCCCCTGCTGGGAAGGGAAGGGCGCTGGCAGCTCCAGAGCCCGGTGATTTCGTGAAAGGTGAGTCAGAAGCCAGGGCAGGAACCCAGCTACTAATCTCCATCAGGCCGGTCAACCTCTGGGAGACATTTGGCAACATCTGGGGACAGGTTTGTTTGTCGTGACCAAAGTAGGGATCATCCAAAGAGACAGGCCAGAAGAGGTGGTCATAGCTAACACTGTGTGAGATGGACCCCACCCCAAAGTCACGGGGGCCTTCTGTGGAATGGAGGGGAAGGGCAGTTCCCACGTGTCTGAGGACATCTGGTGACAGCACAGCCAGGAGAGTGCCTGGCCTGTGGAAACCAAGAATGTAGCTCAGCACCCTGTAGGGCCCAGGAGGACAACCTGGCCCCAGTGTCCCAGTGCAAGGGGGCTCCTGGGTAAGTTACTGGAACCAAATCGGGTAGGCAACCTGGAGGCAGCAGGACACACTCTAATGGACAGATGGCGGGCATCAGGGGCCTCAGCTTCTGGGACCAGCCCCCACAACTCAGTACACAGGTGTCGCCGTGGGCAGCAGCCTAGGGCCCCAGCGAGGCAGGGCTCAAGGGTGCGAGGTTGCCTGGGGTCCATGAGGTCTTCTGACCCAGGGGTGATTCTGCCCCCCTCAGAGGTACACCGGGCAGTGTCTGGAGACATTTATGACTATGAAGATTGGGGAGGCTGGGCCCAAGGGGTGCAGGGCTGTAACCCCAATATTCTGGGAGGCCGAGGCTGGAGACCACAACTTCAGGCCCAGCCTGGGACAACTTAGCAATACCCTGTCCCCAAATGAAGATTAAAATAAAAAAGAGGGCTGGGGTACAGCTCAGCATGTGTAAGGCTCCATCACCGGGAACGGTGTGACACACCTGTAATTCCACTACTTAGAAGGCTGAGGCAGGAGGATTGCCAAAAGTTCAAGGCCAGCCTGGGGACATAATAAGTTCGGAACCAGCCTGGATGATAGAGCAAGACCCTGTCTCCAAAAAAGAAAGAGAAAAGGCAAAAGGGTCTGGGGTGTACCTCAGGGGAGAGGCCAGGTCCATGCTTGGTACCAAAACAAAAACAAAACCGGGAGCACTGGGCCTGGTGACCAGGGAGACAGCCCAGTACAGCATTGCTGGCCAGCCTGGCCCTAGAGTCCTCAGAGCTGAATGCAGCTCTGAGGCCCACATAGAGCCCCGGGGCTCCTGTGCACCTGTGTGAGCACGAGTGTGCGGTACTGACAAATGACCCCAGGGCCTTGACATGGAGTTCCATCCCAGTCATTTTTATTATTTTATTTTAAGACATGATCTCACTGAGATGCTAAGTGCCCCAACACGGGCGTGGACTTGGTATTCCCCCACCTCAGCCTCCTGGAGTGCTGGCATGACAGGCCTGTGCCACATGTGTGGCTTTTTCCAATCGTGTGCCTTGAAACCATGGGCGCCCCTAGGAAGTGAAAGGAGGAGCAGCCTTGGGCTCCTGAGAAAGGCCAGAGTGGCTCAGGTCACCAGGGCACTGAGAGCACTTCCAGTCTGCTCCTGAGGCAGAGCCACAGGGGCACCTGCCACCCAGGAGTCACTTGTCCTGACTCTATTAGGATGACAAAGACTGAGGGCTGTTGGGTTCACAAGGTCCCACCTGAAATTCCCACCCTCACTTCTGGGCCCCTCCAAGGGGGCAGCCTGGCCTCCATCCCTCTCCTGGGAAGTGGGCCAAGCAACACTGCCTCCAGGTCACTGGCACAAGCTGGTAATCCCAGCACCTAGGAGGCTGAGGCAGGAGGATCACATGTTTAAACCCAGCCCAGGCAAGACCCTGTCTGGGAAAAAGAAAAAAAAAAAGAAAGAAAGAAAGAGCCCAGTGGTCGGGACATTCTTTCTAGTGCTCTGGAAGGCAGAGGCAAGAAGATTGCGAGTTCAAGCTCAGCCTGGACAATTTAGTGATTTTATTTTCTATATTTTTGAGACAGGGTCTCGCTCTGCAGCCCAGGCTGGTCCTGAATTCACTATGGAGCCCAGGCTGGCCTTGGACTCACGGCAATTCTCCTGCCTCAGCCTCCCAGATGCTGGAGTTACAGGTGTGCACCACCATACCCGGCTTATGTGGTGCTGGGGAATCGAACTCGGGTCCTCAGCGCCTGGCCGAGCCATTCCTCCAGCCCTATTTTTCATTTTTACCAAGGGGTCTTGCTAGCTCACTAAATTCCCCAGGCTGAGTTCTTGGGTTCGAACTTGCAATCTCCTGCCTCAGCCTCCCATAGTACTAGGATGATACAGGCTGGACAACCGGCTGGCTTTTTTTTTTTTTTTTTTTTTTTTAAGATAGGATCTTGGATCTTGGTAAGTCACTAAGTCAGCCCAGCAGGGCTTGGCCGTGGGATCCTCCTGCCTCAGTCTCCTGGAGTGCTGGAGTGACAGCCTGGGCCATGTGCCTGACAGCTGTGTCTCCTCTTCAGCACCCGTCTTCCTCCCTAGAGCAGGGACTAGCTGTGGGTTTCCTGTCACCAGATGCCAATAAATGCCAGCTGGATGGAAGAGCCTCTGCGTTTCTTAAGCCAAACGAATGTCAGACCAAAGACACACAGACAGAACCCCCTTATCCTCCAGACCCTGTGGGGCGTGCCTGCTATCCCAGCACTGGGAGTTCCAGCCCTGCCTCGGCAATTCGGTGACTTAGCAAGAACTGGTCTCAAACACAAAAATAAACGAAGGACCAGGGATGTAGCTCAGGGTGAATACCCTGGATTTGGCCCTCAGTATCAAAAAAGAGGGGCCTGTGGCTGTAGCTCAGCAGTTAAAGTGCTTGCTTAGAAAGGTCAAGGCCCTGAGTTCAATTCCCCAGCACCACATAAACTGGGCATGGCAGCGCACGCCCATAATCCCAGCATGAGGAGGCTGAGGCAGGAGGATTGCCGTGAGTTCAAGGCCAGCCTGGGCTCCATAGTAAGTTCAGGACCACCTTGGACTACAAGCAAGACCTTGCCTCAAAAAAAAAAAAATCATCTAAATCCAGTAGTCAATCTATCATTTTGTTATTTAGTCTTCTTGGGGATCAGGACACGTGGGGCACCCCACGTGGCCTGCATCTCTGGTGCCTCCTTGGGGACAGGGACACACACACACACACACACACACACACACACACACAGCCGGATGAGGTCTAGTCAGGTTAGGTCCTCAGGTTAGGTCCGCGGGTCTCCTGCAGGGTTCTAACGCATGCGCATCTTTGAATAAGACAGGAGGGATTGAAGACCACAAGCCTGGGAAGTGGGAGGTGAGGTCACGGGGGTCAGCGATGCGGTCACCGAGGTCCCATAGAAACAGCACTTAAACTGTGGTTGCTTCCCAGACATGGCACACCCCAGTCATCCCAGCACTTGGAGGCTGAGGCAGGAGGATTGCCTTGAGTTTAAGGTCATCCTGGGCTACACAGTAAGTTCAGGGCCAGTCTGGACTGCAGAGTGAGACCCTGTCTCAAATCAACCAACCAACAAACCAAGGTTTTCGAACACAGGTCACCTGTAGGCTGTGAATCTTAATTTTAAATTTATTTTTTATGTTTTGATAGTACTGAAATCTAGCCCAGAGCCCTTGCCCTGAGCTGCATCCCTAACCCACCTTTTAATTTTGATTTAGAAACAGAGTCTCACTAAGTTGTCCAGTTGCCCAGACTGGACTTGAACACACACACCTGCCTCAGCCTCCCCAGGTGCTGGGATTACAGTCCTGATCGCTGGGCCTGATGAGACTTACCCAACAGGAGGCAAGGATGGATTTTTTTTATTGTTTTGTTTTGATGCAGCATTCCGGCTCGAACCCATGGCCCCATGCCTGCTAGGCAGGCACTCCACCACAGCCCGTGCAACCCCAACCCACACACGTGCTTCTGTAAGTGTAAACCCTGGGCTGGAGGAATGGCTCAGCAGTTACAGCGCTTGCCTGTCAAGACCCTGATTTGATTCCCCAGCACCACATAAGCCGGGCGTGGTGGTGCACGCCTGTCATCCCAGCACTCAGGAGGCTGAGGCAGGAGGACTGCCTGAGTTTGAGGCCAGCCTGGGCTCCATATCACTATGTGCTGGGATTCAACACCAGCCAAAACCACAGAGCAAGACCCTGTCTCAACAAACAAACAAAACAACAATAAATTAAGCTAGGGAAGGAACTCAGAGCCAAGCCCAGGGCCTAATCCCCCCACCACAAATCCATCAGTCTCCAGGGCTACTGATCCCAGCTCCCATGGTCTTGTGTCCCCTTCATCCCCAGAAGCCCCTGCTGGTGGAGGCCAGGAAGAAGGTGTCCTATAACTGCTGCCAGGCGGGGACTGTGTCCCTGCAGGTGCAGATGGACAAGAACACCTTTGTACCCGGGGAGAAGATGGCGCTGACCACGGAGATCCGCAATCAGACCCGCAAGCGCCTGCGGAGCATGGTGGTGGCCCTCTACGTGCACATGCGTTACAAGGGCTTCACGCCGGGCGCCGAGCGGCGCTGGCACGAGGACAGCAGCGAGGTGCTGCGGCAGGAGGCCGAGGCCTATGTGGGTGCCTTCGCCACCACCAGGGTGGTCACCGCCTTGGCCCTGCCGCTAGTGCTGGCCGTGAGTGGGGGCTCCCCCGACCCTGACTTCATGCGCACGCACTACGAGCTGGTCATCACCGTCCACCTGCCTTGGTCCCTGGCCAGCCTCAGGGCCAAGGTCCCGGTCATTATCACCAGCAGCCCCACAGACTCGGGCCACAGCCCGCTGCCCCAAGTGGGCGTGGTGCCCGAGGTCACTGCCCCAGCAGCTACTTATTAAAAGCTATATGTCACTCAGCCAGAGAGTTTTATTATTCTTGTGCTGGGGATTGAACCCAGACCCTTCACACGGAGCTACATCACCAGCCTTTAAAAACATTATTGATTGATTGATTGATTTTTGCTTTTTTGATACAGGGTCTCGCTTTGTAGCCTAGGCTGATTCTGAACAGGCGATCCTCCTGTCTCAGCCTGCTGAGCAGTGGGGTTACAGGCACGCGCCACTAAACCTAGCTTTCTGTGGTGCTGGGGAATCAAACTCAGGGCCTCACACTTGCCAGGCAAGTACTTTAACCACTGAGCTCCTCCTCCAGCCCCTCCTGTTTTTTTTAATTGGAAGCTGGGTGTTACTAAGTGAATAAGTTGCCCAGATTTGCCTCCCACTGGAGATCCTCCTGCCTCAGCCGCCGGGTGCACTGGGATGGCAGGCCTGCGCCTCTGGCCTGGAGTCGGGGTGTTCCTAACCCCGCTGGCTCCTCCCAAGCCCTGGGGCCCCTCCTCCCCCGCCCTGGGCAGGGCAGGCTCTGCCCCCACAAGCCCTCCCAGGCTTCGCCCTCCTCCCAGGCTTCCGGAATCCACATCCTTCTTTTCCTGGGCTGGTGTTCTGTGTTTCCGCGTGGGGGCTGAGCCCTGGGGCTCTACGTGGGCCGTATTCCCAACCTCCATCTATGTGTCTATTTATTTTTAACCTTGAGACAGGGTCTTGCTAAGTCCCTCAGATGCCAGGCAGGGCTAGAATTTGGGATCCTCCTGCCTTGGGCTCCCCGGAAGCTGGGATGACAGGCCTCCTGCACCGGGAGATTCTAACCGGCTCTGCATTCCCAGCAGCAAGCCCCCACCCGCTCCCGGGGCGCCTCTCACACAGACCGCCCCGCTGCCCCCCAGGTCCGCGTTGGAGACGCTTCCTGTGTGGTGGCTCTGGGCGCCCACCGGGCCAGGTGGGCCAACGGAGACAACGGAGACGGCAGCGGGGCTGCCACTTCCTGTCCCCGAGCCGCTCACCTACCCGGCCCCCACCCCAAAATAACCTCCGATCCCGGGAACCAGCTGCCGCCTCCGGGGAGGGGGATGGGCCGAGCAGCTGCCACCCCCCCCCCCCGTGCCCGCCCCAGGGGACGTCACCCGTCAACCCAGCGGCCTTTGCTGCCCCCTCTGCGTTCCGGCCCCAGGGGTGCCCAGCTTCCCCCGCATCCCTCCGGGCACCTGAGCCGGAAGAGGAGTCAGGGCAGCGGGGAGGAGGCGCACCCCCAGCTTTAGAGACTGGGGACCCTCACTGGCATGCAGCTATGTGCCCCTGGGTGCTCCCTACTCCAACCACCCCCCGCATGTGTCTTTTCTTTTGGGGGGAGTATTATAGGGGAGGCTGGTTGCCAGCCCCCACTGGCCGGGGACAAAGGGGGCAGCAGGTAGAGCCAGGAACAGCCTGTCCTCTTGCTGCCAACATGACTGGCAGACCCTGGCAGCTGCCACTGACCGGTCATGCGCAGGCTGGTCAGGCCACCCAGCAGTGCTCCTCAGCATGGGGCAGCTGTAGCAGTCGTGGGTGTCCTCCCCAAGGGACAGGACACCCAGGCCCAGGAGGCTTCGCCCCTAGTCAGCTGCCTGTGGGGCCTGCATTTCTAGCACATTCTTTTTTCTTTCCCCCGCCCCCAGGCATGGACTGGACCCCAGGGCCTTTGCACTGAGCTACATCCCCAGCCATTTTTTTTTTCAAGGCTAGAATTTGTGATTCTCCTGCCTCAGTCCCCCAAGTGCCGGAATGATAGGCCTGGCTCTTTTAACATACTCTTGCAAGGAAACCAGGAGTCCAGCACTGTCTGCCGCGGAGCCAGGCAACTGGGGGCAAAGGCAAAGCAGATGCCCTCCTGCCATCCAGAGGTCTCAGGAGGCTGAAGCACCTAACACTGGTGTGCAGGGAGCTGGGCCAGGGGGACCCGCCTCAGCCTGCGGGAGGCAGCTGGGGAGAAGTGGGCCTGGGAGCATTCCACCGCCCCCCCCCCATGTCCGCCACTACCACCGCCCACCTTGTAGGGGGCAGCGGGCAGCTGGAGGCTGGGGAGGGTGGGATGCGCCTGGGCCTGCATGTTAACAGCCTCCCACAACCGTGAGCCCAGACCCCTGCTGGCCCCGCTAGCGTGGACCCAGCATCCCAGCGCTCTGGGAGGCAGGAGGATTCCAAGTTTGAGCCCAGTGCAGTCCACTCAGTGTGATCCTGTCTCAAAACGCACATGCACGCGGCCGGGCTCCCCCAGCACCCAAAGGCAGCGAAAGAAGGCTGAGGCAGGAGGATCGCAGGGCTGAGCACCGCCTGGGCAGATGAACAACGTGGTGAGACCCTGTCCCAAAATCGGAAATACGGAGAGATGGGGGACCTGTCTCAGCGGGAAGGCCTACGACGGAAAAAGCAAAACACAAAATCAAAAATCAGCCTTCCTGGACCTGTGAGTATTGCCCCTGCCCGTGGCATCTGGGGTGCCGGTGTCCCCAGCCAGGCTCTCCAACCCCTAGCTCAATCCCCCTGAGCCTGCAGCCTTGGGTGTCTCCAAGACACTCCGCACGGCCCTGCTGCCCTGCTCCAGAGCCCCTGTGGCTCCCCAGCACCCCCCAATCTGCAGCCTGGCGCTCGCCACACTACCCATCTCACCATCACCATGTGCTACCCTCCACTTCACTCAGTGCCCTGGCATTCTCTGTTCCTTTGGCTGGAAGGGCTGTTCCACGTGCTCCCTGGCCCGGGCCTCTCGGCCTGTTTTCCCTGCACACAGCAGGTGCCGCAGAGGCTGTGTCCAAACGGGGACTGTCCAGCGGGAGCCTGGCACACAGCAGGTGTGGAATAATTGCTTGTTTCTTTTGGTACTGCAGACCGGACCCAGGGCTTTTGCACTGAGCTTCATCCATAACCCCCTTTCTAAGTTTTAAATTTTGAGCTGGGAGTGATGATGCACCCCTGTAATGCCAGAACTCTGGGGGGCTGAGGCAAGACAACTGCCATGAGTTTGAGGCCAGCCCAAGTTATAATACCAGCCTGGACTACCCAGCAAGTCCTTGTCTCAATAAATTTAAAAAATATGAAAGTAAATAAGTAAATAAATTTTGAGACAAGGTTGTCCTAAGTCACTAACTTGCTAAATTGGCCAGACAGTATGAGATTGACCCAGTCATATGAGCTCTTCCTGCCTCAGCCTCCTAGGGTAGCTGAATGGCCTGATAGTTGTGTTGAATGACTGCATAACCAGTGATTTTCTCATAAATTAGTAGGGCAGGGGGCTAGAGGACTAGCACAGGGGTCACAGCACTGGCCTAGCAAGCACAAGGCCCTGGATTGGATTCCTCAGCACCACATAAGCTGGGTGTGGTAGTACGCACCAGTAATCCCAGCACTTGGGAGGCTGAGGCAGGAGGATTTCTGTGAATTCAAGGACAGTCTGGGCTCCACAGTGAGTTCAGGACCAGCCTGGACTACAGAGCACCAGGCCAGGTGAGACTACACCGGCACCAGTGCGCCACCTTGTGGTAGGACAGTCCCCAGCTTGGACTACCAGCTCAAGGGAAGGGAGTGGTCTTCGGAGCCCTGCAAATTAGAAATGGGTTTGGGGGGGTAGGGAAGAAGAGAAGGCGGCAAGAACAAACACCTTAGAGACAGAAAACACAGGGCTCAAACCCCATTATGGTCATCTCAGGCTGTGTGATCTGGGGCAAGTTACTCTGCCTCTCTGATCCAGGACCTTCTCCAGAGAACGCAGGCGAATCAGGCCCCTGAATGACATGAGAGAAATGGGAAAATGGCAGGTATTTCTTACGTCCCACCCTGGGGAGGGGAGTCCTGGATGGTGTCACTGCTGGGGTGTTTCCAGGGGAGGGGAGGTGACAGGTCCCCATAAAGACCTGGCTGAACACAGCAAGGGCAGAGCCACAGGTGAGGCTGGTAGATTTAGCGCAAATGAAAAAACACAACAGGAGGCTGAGATGTAGCCCAGCAGTGAGAGCCAGGCTTGGGCGCATGCCTGCAACCCCAGCACTCGGAGGCTGAGACAGGAGGATTTCCATGAGTCCAAGGCCAGCCTGGGCTACTACACAGTGAGTTCAGGAGCAGCCTGGGCTACAGAGCGAGGCCCTGTCTCCAAAAAAATAAAGAGAAAGCATGCCCAGCTCGATGAGAATTTTAGACAAAAAAAAAAGGTTGTCATTGAGTTGTGGTGCTGGAGATCAAGCCCAGGAGCTGCGACCCCAGCCTATTTTTATTTTATGCATTTATTTATCGAGTTTTATTTTTCCCTGTCCACAGTACCCCACAGACAATTTATTTTTGAGACAGGGTCTTGCTTTGTAGTCCAGGCTGGTTCTGAACTATGGAGCCCAGGTCGGCCTTGAACTCATGGCAATCCTCCTGCCTCAGCCTCCTGAGGGCTGGGATTCCAGGTGCACCCCACTGAGGGCTGGGGTGACAGACCGCCTCTCGGGGTCTGGCCTGGGACACTTTTCTTTTCCCTCTCTCTCCAAGGTTTCTTCTTTACTTTCCTCATTTCTGTGCTCAAGTAGCTGAGCCAGTGATGCCCCAGAGCTGGGCAGGGGGGAGAGGCAGGAGGGTCACAAGTTGAAGGCCAATCTGGGCAATTTAGGGAAACCACATCTCAAAACAAGAAATAAAATTAAAATGGGCCCGGGATGTAGCTGGGGGCGGTGGGGGGGTGGCGCTCCACATTCAGTGTGCCCGCAGACCCACTCTCGGGAAGGCCTCTCATGACCTTCATAGCCAGGCCGCCCTCAGGCTGGCTTGCTCTCCAAGCCTGTGGACTGCTTCCCTCCTCTTGGGGCCCCCACAACAAGCCCTGAGGCAACACAAAGCAGTGACAGGAAAGGAAAGGCCCATGGCAAATACTGTGACATTTCATATGTCATATATTGCTTTAACTTTTTTTTTGGTCCTGGAGATTGAACTCAGGGCCTCTGCACGACCTACAGTTCCAGCAACAGCCCCCACCTTTTTCCAGCTTTCTGGGGTTTTTTTTGTGACAGAGTCTCGCTGTGTCATCCAGTCTGGTCCTGAACTCACTGTGTAGCCCAGGCTGGGTTGTAAGGAATGCTGGGAATGATAGGTGTATGCCACCACACAAGACTAGTTTTTGTTTGTTTTTGAGACAGGGTCTCGCTTTACACTTCAGGCTGGCTCTAAGCTCACTATATAGCCCAGGCTGTGCTTGGACTCATGGCCATCCTCCTGCCTCAGCCTCCTGAGTGCTGGGATGACAGGTGTATGCCACCACACCTGGATCCAGGGCAAGCTTTTGTAGGGTGATGGCGACTTAGACACAGGCCTCACACGCATGATACAGGCATTCCCACTCCTGTGCTATATGCACAGCCCTCGTTCTATTTTTATTTTGAGGAAGGGTCTTGCTAAACCACTAAGTTGCCCAAGCTGAACTCAAGCTTGTGATCAGCCTGCCTCAGCCTCCCAGAGGGCTGGGAATGCCAGGCCTGTACCTCCAGGCCCAGCTTGCTCTAATCATTTTGGGCACTCAGACTCACTAGCTGCACATGGCCACATAAATTTAGAATTTAGTTTCCTGGGGCTGGGAGTGTAGCCCTTGGGTGAGTACCTGCCTAGCCTCCCAAGGCCCTGGGTCCCTCTCCGGTATTCCAGTGAGACATTTTCGCTGGTTGTGCTGGTGCACACCTGTCATCCCAACACCCTGGCCAGCTGAGGCAGGAGGATTCCAAGTTCCTGCCCAGCCTAGGCAACTTAGCTCACTTAGACTCTGTCTCAAAATCAAAGATAAAAACAGCGCATGATGGAACTCAGTGGGAAGTCCCTCTAAGTGATCTCCCCCACCACAAAAAACGAAACAATTTCTTAGTGTACAGTGGTGCAAGGGTGGCTCTGTGGCATGGAGCAGGATTCTAGAACATTCCAGGCCACATCCTGTGGCCCCACTGCATGGTGTTCTTCCAGCCTTGTGAGAACACGCTGTGGCCTCCACTCACGGGAGCCCAGAGTTCTCCGTGTTGTCCCCAGAGCTTCCAGGAGCCGCGTCTACCGCATGGAATTCGGCAGAGGCGGCAGGAGGGCGGCCTGGGTGGGATGCAGCCTGGCTAACAGCCGAGGAGGGCCACCTGCACTCAGACCCTCTGGGGCCTTCTAACCCAGTGATGCTCCACAGGGCCGGCCGGTGCCAGCCCCTTGGGCCGCGTCTGGGCCGTCGGAGACTAAAACACTGGATTATAGACCAAGGGGACAGAGGGCATTTGTTTGGAGGGAACAAACCAAACAAGGCACCTTCAGTAAGGGGCTGCTCCAAGGGTCAGAAAGCCCGGGGCTGACGGGAAGCTGAGCCGACAGGGACAAGCCCAGGCCTCACACCCAGCTGCATCTCCAGCCCATTTTTAGTTTTAATTTGAGACAAAGTCTTTCTAAGTCTCTAAGTTGCCCAGACTAGATTTGAACCCGAGATCCTCCTGCCTCAGCCTCCCGGAGAACTGGGGTAACAGGCTTGAGCCACTGCCAGGCCCCTTCATGTTAGGATTAAGGAGCTGGGTTTGGGTCTGAGGAGCACACACGGATCGGTATGATCCCAGCTATTCACAGCGCAGTGGGGCGAGCCCTGCCGCAGCAGGCCCAAGGTGCAGGGTGCGGGTCCCACTGGCCGGGGTGGACTCTCCAGTCCTCAGGCAGGCCCCTGCCACGGGCTTGTCAACCCAGTTATCTGGGAGGCTGAGGCAGGAGCGACTTGGCGAGGCCCTGTCTCAAAAGTGGGCTCAGCGTGTAGCTCCGTGAGTGGGTCCTGGGCTTGCTCTGTAGTGCCGAAAAGAAGGAGCTGTGGACCCCAGAATCCGCGCGGGGCCCTAAGCCCTACTCACTCACCTTCCCGGACCGAGTCCATGGAGTCTCCAGGTGAGGAGCAGACCCCTAGCTCAAAGGTCTCCGTCCCCTCCAGGGACAGGGCGCGTGACTTCACGGGAGAGTGGGCGGGGCCGGCGACACACAGACCCCCCGCTTGATTGGCCCTCCGGCCCGTCATTCCGGGTGAAGGCCCCGCCCCGCCCGGGACACTTTTCCAGCGGGCGTTCGAGTCCGGTCGCCACGCCCTGACGTCCGGCGGATCTGGGTAAGCAGCGTGAGGGGGACCCCCAAGTGCCCTGGGGCCCAGGGAGGGGTCCAGCAGCCTCGGGGGGGTCTCCTCGCTTCCCGTCTTGTCCGGGGTAATGCAACTTCGGAGACAGGCAAACTTGCGACCGTGTAGCGGCGGCGCTCCGGCGGCCGGCGGGGTCCAGCGCCCCGCCCTCCGGGTGTGGGGTGGCGGGCGGGCGCCCCCAGGCTAGGCTTGGATATGCGGCTTTGCTGCACGTGCTGTCGCGTGGGTCCGCCACTCCCCCTGGGGCCTTTGGAGACCCCAGCGTTCCCTCCCCGACCCCTCTCCTGGGCCGCGGGCGGCCTGCCCAGCGCCCGCCTGTGTCCTCGGCTTCTGCCGGGGTTCCTTCTGGGCACAACCCGCGGCCCCACGGGATGGGCGCAGGTTGAGCACGTCGGGAGGCCTCACCTGTCTGCCGCGGGTGTCCCCACCAAGTCTGGGACCTTGGTCTCTTGGGACTTCTGTGTCCCTGGGTTCCTTCCACAACCCCCACTCCCGGCCTTGGGGTGGAATCCAGGACCTTTGCACTAAGCTATGTCCCCGGCCCCTTTTATTTATTTATTTTTGTTTTGGAAGAGGGAAGGGTCTAGTTATGTTGCCCAGGATGGTCTCCAACTTGGGATCCTCCTGCCTCAGCCTCCCAGAGTGCTGACAGACTTGTGCCCCTGGGCCTATCTTTCACTCAGTTTCTAAGCTGAGAAAGTGGACCTGGGTGGGAGGATCGGGAGTCAGGGGTTTGGTGCAGTCAGTTCCAGCCAGCTTGGCTCTGTTAGCTGGACCCGCGGATTATTAACCTCAGAGGATATCCTCGGTGCTGGGACACAGGGGCCACCCCTGGTGGTCAGCTCCCAGAGAGGCCGAGAGACAGAGGGGACAGAAGACAACCCCAGCAGGGCCTGAGAAACTGCAGAGGCCAGGACTGGGGTGCTGATCCACCCCGCCCTGCCCAGATGCCTGCAGGGTTCAAAGAAGGTGAAGATCTGGACACAGTAGTGCGGACCAGTAATCCCATCACTCTGGGAGGGTGAGGCAGGAAGATTGCAGGGGCAGGCCCAACCTAGGCAGCTTACCAACCTAGAGAGACCCTGTCTTGAAATTAAAAATGAAAGTGGGCTGGGTATGTGGGTCAGTGTGAAGGGCCTGGGCTCCACCCCCAGCAGCACCCCAATAACACACAAAAGAAGGAGCAGATGCAGGTCTGGTAGCACAGGTGCTACTCCCCACCCGCTTTCCGGAGCCAACAGGAAGCAGAGCCCTTTGTAGGCGCTGCCCCCCTGTCCCCCAGCCCACGCTCCCGAATGCAGGGCCCCAGACGTGCCCTCTGCAGACCCTGTGCAGAGGTCTGAACAGAGATGTGGCTCACGAGGCCATGGCAAGGGACTACCTTCCCTGGTCCTGCAGCACAGGCCTGGGGGAAGCCAGATCTATCCCCAGACGTGGCTCAGGGTTCTACCCACCATGCCAGGCCTTCATGGAGTCAGGCTCCAAGCCCAGAGCTGCTTTTGGTCCCATTCTCCAGGAGGGACACTGAGGCCTGGGGAGAAGATGGGCCTCACCCTTAGGGCACTGTGTGGGCAGAGCAGGTCCCCAGCTTCCCTCTAAGGGGTTGGGTTTTTTTCTGGTATTGGAGATTGAGCCCAGGGCCCCCACACTGAGCTACACTCCCAGCCCCTTTTAATATTTTGAGACCGGGTCTCCCTAAATTGCCCTGGCTGGGCTGGAACTTGAGATCCTCCTGCCTCAGCCTTCTAGAGAGCTGGAATTAAGGCCTGTGCCACCAGGCCTGGCTTTCTTTGAGGATCTTTATCTGTGTTATCTGACTCTGCCATGAGCCTGAGCCTGAGCCCACCTGTGACTCCCCCCACCTGTATCTGCAGTGGGGCCAGGAGTGTGCATCTCTCGTACTGGAGATAGAAACAAGGGCCTTCACACTGAGCTATCTTTTTTTTTTTTTTTTTTTTTTTTTGATACAGGGTCTTACTCTGTCAGCCAGGTTGGACCTGAACTCGAAGCCCAGGCAGGCCATGGACTCATGGCAATCCTCACGCCTCAGACTCCTGCCTCAGTGCTGGGATGACATGTGTGCACAATCACACCCAGCTTTATGTGGTGCTGGGGAATCGAATTCAGGACCTTGTACTTGCAAGTCAAGTGCTTTCACTGCTGTACCATTTCCCCAAACCTCTCTCTTTTTTTCTTTTGAGATTGTCTTGTTCTATAATCTAGGCTGGTCCTGAACTCACTATGAAGCCCAATCTTCCTGCCTCAGCCTCCTGACTGCTGGGATTACAAGCATGCGCCACTATGTGTGGCTTATGTGGTGCTGGAGAATCGAACTCAGGACACTGCTTACTAGGCAAGGGCTCTAACTACTATGCCATTCCTCCAGCTCCTGAGTTATATTTCTAACCCATTTTTATTTTTGATTTTGAAATAGGGTCTGGGCAAAGTCACTGAGTTGCCCAGTTTGGATTGAATTGCAATCCTCCTGCCTCAGCTCCCCAGAGTGCTGGGATGACAGGTCTGTGTGTGCACCACCACACCTGGCTACTTAGTAATTTTACTATTATTATTCTTGGGCTAGAGGAATGTAGCGCAGTGGGTAAAGCTCTTGCCCGGCCAGTGCAAGGCCCTGAGTTCAATTCCCCAACACCACATAAACCAGATGTGATGGCACACACCTATAATCCCAGCACCCATGAGGCTGAAGCAGGGTGATTGCCTTGAGTCTGAGGCCAGCCTGGGCTGCACAGTGAGTTCAAGACCAGCCTGGACTACAGAGTGAGACCCTGTCTCAAAAAACACAAAACAAAACAAACAAGGAATTTGTTAGCTACTGCTCTAGGCACCTGGGGACATTGCTTCATCCCCTCCGGCTGGGCAGGTAGCTTGCCCCAGGGTCACGTTGTGACTGCCACAGGAGCTCACGCGGCAGCCTACGTGGCAGGGCGGGGATGAGGTGTTCCTGGAAATGGGTTTCAGGGTCAAGAGTCAGGGGGAGATGGTTGGCAAACCCTGCTGGCAGATCGTGCTCTGCGTAGGTTCTGTCCCAGCTCTGCCTCCCTGAGCTCCAGGTGACAGGTGAGTCACTGTAGGATCAGCCAGGGGCAGGGTCACACACCTGTCCTGCCAACTACTAGGGTGCTGAGGCAGGAGGATTATAAGCTCCAACCAAGCCTGCGCAACTGAGTGGTTTGGTGAGGCTTGTCTTAAAATTAAAAAGGCTGGGGGTGGCGGGGTGGGGGTGGCGGGCTGGATCCCCAGCGCTGGGAAAAAGAAAGAAAACCAGAACCGGTCGGGTAGTAGAGGCTCGTCACCACAGCACTCTGGGAGGCTGAGGCAGGGGGATTGAAGGTTGGAGCCCAGCCTAAGTGACTCAGTGACTTAGCAAGAAAGTGTCTCAGAATCAAAAAGTTTTGGGGATGTCACTCAGGGTGGAGGCCCTAGCCGCATCAGCCTGACTCCACCTCTAGCCTGAGCCACCGAGGCAGGTTAGCAGGGAGCACCAGTGACACTGGTGTCCCCATTGACTGGGGCTGGGTGTTAAGGGGAGAGGAGGCCAAGGACAGCGGCGCATCCTCTGCTCCAGCCCCGCTCGGGCCGACTTTCCTCTCTGTCCACAGAGCCTGCTGCTGAGACCATGTCTGCTGTGGGGACAGAGGGAGATGCCAACAGCCATGTGACCCCGGAGGAACCGGTACAGCAGGTGAGGCGGCCTGGGGCCTGGGTGGCCCAGCCCTGGGACTCCTGGAGGTGCAGCGTCCGAACAGGCCTGGCGCAGGTGTGCGTGGCTGGACGCATCTCTTTTTCTTTCTTTCTTGTTTGTTTGTTTTTGAGACAGGGTCTCGCTCTGTAGCCCAGGCTGGTCCTGATCTCACTGTGGAACCCAGGCTGGCCTTGGACTCACGGCAATCCTCCTGCCTCAGCCTCTTAAATGCTGGGATTGCAGGTGTGCACCCCACACCCAGTTTATGTGGTGCTGGGGAATCGAACCCAGGTCCTCCTACTGGTTAGGCAACCTCTTTAACCACCATGCCACTCCTCTAGGAGGAACAAGTTTATCAAGTTAGGCGACCTTTCTTGTGCTTGGGATCAAGTGCATGGTGACCACATACCTTGACTCAGCAAAACATTTTTGTTTTAAGATTTTTCCCACAATGCTGGAGTGGAATCCAGGGCTCCGTCCATGCTAGGCAAGCGCTCTCCACTGAATGGTACCCCAGCCCTTTTGATTGATTGATTGACTGATTGGTTTCTGGGGTGCTGGGGATGGAACCCAGGGCCTTCACATCGAGCTACATCCCCACCCGTTTTTTTATTTTTCATTTTGAGACAAGTTCCTACTAAATTGCTAAGTGTCCTGGGCTGTGTGTGATCCTCCTGCCTCAGCCTCTCAGAATAGTGTGACTCTAGGCCTGCACCCCTGGGCCCGGCTTTACTTTTGAGGCAGGTCTTGCTGAGTTGCCTGGGCTGGCACATCAGCTTCTGCCCCACAAGGAGCTGGGGCTGCAGGTGTGTGCTGCTGCCTCTGTCTGAAAACGCACGCGTATGATGGGGTGCTCTCACGCATGGGAGCTCCACCCCAAGCCCTGTTTTTATTTTTAATTTTCAGAGAGGAATGCACAAGGACCTTTGCGTCACCCAGGCTGGGCTGGAGCCTAGGATCCCTCTACCGCAGCCTTGCAGAGGGCTGTGGGACAGGGTGCCCTGCTTCCAGGCCTGGCTCCGCCTTCACTCTTATTTGATTGGGTCTTGGATGGTGTCAGCTGACATTGACCTGTAAAGGGACATACAGTAAAAATCGTCCACTCTCTTGGGCATATAGTTTGTGTCATTATGGTCAACTATGCAGTTGTAACCAGAAAATAGCCCGCGCCTCTCATCCCAGCGGTCATAGAGCTGGAGAAACAGCGCAGTGGTTAGAACCCTGAGAGTGACTTCCCCAGCACCACGTTAAGCTGTGTGGTGGTGCATCCCTGTAATCCCAGCACTCGGGAGGCTGAGGCAGGAGGATGGCAAGTTTGTGGCCAGCGTGGGCAGTTTAACAACTCAGCAGGCCCTGTCTCAACATCAGAATTGAAGAGTGAGGGGCCGAGGATGGAGTTCCATGGCGGGTCCAGCCTCCCACCTGGGAGGCCTGCTCCATTTCCAGCACCACAAAGTGAAACAACAAGCAGAAAAGATGGGCCCGGGTGGGGCCCAGCGGGAAGGCCGGGGCGGGTCTAGTCCTTGGAGCCTGGGAGCCCTGAGTATTGGCCTGCCCGCCTCAGCTGCCTCTCCCCGTAGCCCAGCGTGGTGGCGTGTGTGGCCAGCCTGCCTCTCATCGGCTCTACCTGCGATGCGGTGTCTGCGGCCTACGTGTCCACCAAAGAGAGCCACCCATGCCTCAGGACCGTGTGCGACGTGGCGGAAACAGGCGTCCGGACCCTCACGGCAGCAGCGGTTAGCGGGGCCCAGCCCCTCCTGTCCCGCTTGGAGCCCCAGCGTGAGTGAGGGGCACCTGGGCACAGAGAAGGCCACCTCCCGATGTCTCAGGGGTCCCCGGCCTTGGGCAGGCACAGTGGGGCTGGTCCCTTTTTTTTTTCACATATTGGGTCTTAGTATTTTTACCTCCCCTTTCCTCCCCACGAAGTCCACCTGCCTTTCCTACGCGCACTGCCTTCATCCCCAGCTCTGCCTGACGCCCTGGCCGAGGCCTAGAGCGCTGTACTGGAGAGCGTGGTCGTCATCTGAGGGCAGGTGAGCTCAGTGCTCTCCCACGTGGGATGATGTCAGCTGCAGGATTGTCATAAACTGCCCTTATCATCTTGAATTAAGATCCTGCCATACCTGTTTTCTTCCTCAGAGTTTTGACCAGGAAGGGCTGTTTTATGTTGTCAAAGTCTTTTTCTGCTTCTATTAAGATGATCATGTGGTTTTTATCCTTGTTTTTGTTAATGTGGTGTGTTACATAAATTGATTTGCGTATGTCGAACCAGCCTTGAGGCCCTGGGATGAAGCCAGCTTGGTCATGGTGGATGATCTTTTTAACAATTTGCTGCATTCTGTTTGCAAGTATCTTTTTGAGGAATTTATTTTGAGACAGACTCTTGCTCTGTAGCCCAGGCTGTTCCTGAAATCATTATGTAGTCCAGGCTGGCCCTGGACTCACAGCAATCCTCCTGCCTCAGCTGCCCAAAGGCTGGGATGACAGGCATACGCCACCATTGTTGAGGAATTTTGCATCCATATTCAGTACGGAAATTGACCTATAGTTTTCTTTCTTTGTTACATCAATACCTTGTTTGGGAATTGAGATGACCCCTGCTTCCAGAAGGAGTTGGGCAGCGTTCCCTCTTTCAATTCCATGGAAGATTTTAAGGAGCACTGGCACTAGCTCTTCCCTAAAGTTCGGATAAAATTCTGTGGTGCATCCATCAGGTCCTGGACTTTTCTCTGTTGGTAGATCCTGGTTCGCTTGTTTTTCGTATATCATATATGTCAAGGAATGTATCCATTTCTTATGAGTTCTTGAATTTATTGGATTATAAGTTTCAAAAGTTTTTTTTCTAATTCTCTGGATTTCAAAAGTGTCTGTTGTGATTTTACCTTTTTCATTTCTAATTCCATTGATGTGAATTTTTTTTTGATGAGTTTGACTAGAGACATATCAATCTTGTTTATCTTTTCAAAGAACCAACTCTGATTCATTGACCTATGGTATTGTTTTTCTTTTGTAGAACAACAGGTCTGTATTTATAAACAAAGGATGAGAGGGGTGAAAGCTTCCTCTATGTGGGAAGGGGTCCCCAGTGGGCTGCCCCCAGTCTTTTGTGTTGTTGGATTTTTTTTTTTTTTACTTTCAACTTCTTTATCTCCTCTGTGATTCTTATAATTTCTTTCTTTCTTCTCTCTTTGAATTTGGCTTTCTTTCTCTCTCTAGGACTCAGAGCTGCATCACTAGATGGTTTATTTGAGAGTGCTCTGGTTGACTCATATACGCACTCATGGCCATGAATCCTCCTCTGTGCTGTTTTCATCATGGCCCACAGAGTGTGGAGTGATGGCTTCCGTTGGCATTTGACTTGAGGAAGTTCTTGATTTCTTTTCTGACCTGTCCCTTGTTCAGTAATATATCATTTAATCTTCATGTGTTTGCACAGTGTCTGTAGTTTGTTTTGCTATTATTTCTAGTCTTGTTCCACTATGATCGGAAAGCATACAGAATATGATTTGCGTTCTTTGGCATTTTTTTAAGCATGTATGATGTGTGGTCTGTTTTGGGAAAAGTCCCATGTGCCGCTGAGAAAAAGATGTTGTCAGTTGATGTTGAGTGACATTCTGTAGACATCTGGGAAGCCCATTTGAACTTTCATGTCCAGTTCATTCTTTCTTTTGACAGCATCTTGTTCTGTACTCCAGGTAGTCCTAAACTTACTGTGTGGAGGCTGGCCTTGGACTCATGGCAATCCTCCTGCCTCAGCCTCCTCAGTGCTGGGATGACAGTGTTGGGTGGCATACGCCACCACTCCCGGCTTATGTGGTGCTGGGGGACCAAACCCGGGGCCCTGGGCTGCTGGACAAATGCCCACCTGCTGTGCACCCCCCAGTCCTCCAACCTCACAGCAGGACTTCTGGCTTGTCCCTCTTCCCACAGTGGCATCTGCCAGCGAGTATGTCCACAGGGGTCTGGACAAGCTGGAGGAGCGTCTGCCCACCCTGCAGCAGCCCACCGAGAAGGTAGGAGTGGCCTGCCGTCAGCAGCTGCTGGGGAGATGGGAGGCTAAGGCAGGAACATCTCAAGTTCTGGTAACTTAGTGAGGCCCTTTCTCAAAACCAAAAATAAAATGGCCTGGGGATAGAGCCTGGAGAACAGGCTGTGGGTGTGATATCCAGTACCACGAAAAAGGGGGTGCTCAGTCACACTGCAGTGGGCCGTGCAGACAGGCCCCGGGCCCAGGCACATCTTCTGGGCCCAGGTCACACCAGTGACAGGCTCCAGACAGCGGAGGCCAGCCATGTTGACGCTGACAGCAGCCTTCGGTCTGCCACCCGCCGAGAGCCTGCTGTACACCTGGTATGGGGCGGCACCCTTGTGCTTGGTGCTCATTCTGGCCGGGTCCAGCCTGGAGCAGCAGGGGTCACATTCCAGAGAAGGTTCCACCTGTCCTCAGGAGCCCCAGTGCTACAGCTGAGCTCTCTGTGTTCCTTGTTTTTGTCATTGCCTTGGTGCTGAGTACGGAGCCCGGGCCTTCGCGGGGAGTCCCATCCCCAGCCCGTGTTTTGGTTTTCATTTTGAGATGGGGTCTGTCTCGCTAAGTCACTAAGTTGCCTAGGCTGGACTCCAATCTGCCATCTTCCTGCCTCAGCCTCCCAGCGCTGTGGAATGACAGGCTTGCACATCACACCCAGCTAGGCGGCAGCTCTGCTGTCTTCCTGACCCCAGCTGTCCCCGGGCTGCTCCAGGAGGCCATCCTTACCCCTGTGCATAGAAGGCTGAGGTCCAGGCCGAGCCCCCACGGCAATCTAGCCAAGCGGCCACCCTGGGCTTTTGGCCTGGAGAGGGGCACGGGCTTCTCCTGCCTGACCCCTGGGAGGTTTCCACAGCCGCAGTGACGCTCCCAGGGTCTGGAGGCTAGGCTTATCACCTGTGCTGGTCTTTTTTTTTTTTTTTTCCAGTATTGGGGTTGGAACTTAGGCTTCTGTACTGAGCTACATCTCAGGCCTTTTTTACTTTTTATTGTTTGATTTTTGAGACAAGGTCTCCATCCTTGGACTAAGTTGCCCAGGCCTCAGCCTCATTGGACTTAAAACTTAGAATCCTCCTGCCTTAGTCTCCCAGAGTGCTGGGATGACAGGTGTGAGCCATCATGCCTGGATCTTATTTCTTTTTCTTTTATTATCCCTTTTTATTGTTCTGGTAGGGCTGGAACCCTAAGACCTCACGTTTAGCTAAACCCTCAGCCATTTTTTAAATTTTTGAGATAGAATCTTGCTGAGTTAAGTAAACAGCCCTGACTAGGTTCAAACTTGGGATTCTCCTGCCTCAGCCTCCTGGAGTGCCAGGAACATACCACTAGGCCAGTGCCCCCCTTGGGCCACACCCTGACTCCTAGCCCCACAGTCCACCTCACAGGGAGAAGAGGGGTCTCTTCTGGGGTGCTGGGGGGCATCCTGGTATGACGGGTAGGCAGAGGTGCTGATGTCCCTTCTCTGTAGGTCTTGGCTGACACGAAGGAACTGGTGTCATCTAAGGTGTCAGAGGCTCGTGACATGGTGTCCCACACGGTCTCAAGTGCCAAGGACTCCGTGGCCACCTGTGTGACGGGCGCCGTGGACATAACCCGTGGGGCTGTGCAGAGTGGTGTGGACGTGACCAAATCTGCGGTGAACAGCAGCGTCCACTCAGTCCTGGGGTCCCGCATGGGGCAGATGGTCCTGAGTGGGGTGGACACGGTGCTGGGCAAGTCGGAGGAATGGGCCGACAACCACCTGCCCCTGACCGACACCGAGCTGGGTGAGTGCCACCCTGCTGCAAGGGGACCTTCCTGGGACCTCCTGGTCAGAGGGTCACTGACACCTCATTCCTGCCACCTGTCCCCGGTCTCTGGAGCCGCCTTCCTGGCTCCCGTGGACCAGTGGCCACTTCTGCCCCTTCCCCTCTCATAGGTTGTGTTTCCCACAGCAGGCACCAGAGGGCACTATGGGCACTTGAGTTGGGTCCTCTCTCCCGTGCCCTCAGCTGTCCATGGCTCCCACCTCCATGCCTGGGGTCAAAGCCCAAGTCCTCCCAGCTGCCCACAGGGTCCCACAGGCCTGCGTGTCACCTGCCGTCCTTCCCTCTCCTCTGCTGCGGCCAGACTGGCCTCCTGCTTGCTCTTCCTCCCCCACACTAGGCTCTATCCTGCCCCAATCGTGCCCCAGGGCATTTGCACCACTGCACTCTGCTTGAAATACTCTTTTCTTCAGCACTCCCTCCGTCCATTGGTTCCAATCAAAGATGACCTCCTCAGAGGTTTCTACCTGAGTGCTATTGTGTCCCATTTAGCCTTGTATTTTTATGGGGACTGTGGATTCTATGCGGGTAACACTTGGATCACAGAAGCATCCATCTCAACACCTGGCATACAGCAGGTGCTCAGCACACTTTTTTCTCAGTACTGGGGGTAGGATTGGGGCTCTTCTACTGAGCTACAACCCCAGCAATATTTTTTAAATATTTTTACTTTGAGACAGGGTCTTGCAGAGTTGTTCAGTTGCCCAGGCTGGGCAGAAAGTCTTAATTTGTGAAGATAGTGGTATTTTGCTTGAACTACGGTCTGTTGACCCCTGACGGTGCTCAAGCTTGGTTGGTTGGTTGGTTGAGACAGGGTCTCGCTCTGTAGCCCAAGCTGGTCCTAAACTCACTATGGAGCCCAGGCTGGCCTTGGACTCACTGTAATCCTCCTGCCTCAGCCTCCCCAGTGCTGGGATTACAAGCGTGCCCTACCATGCCCCACTATCAAGTGTTGGGGGATAGAACCTTGGGCCTTGTGCTTGCTGGGCAAGCACTTTAACCACTGAGCTATGCCCCAGCCCCGAGATCCAGTCTCAAGATAATAGAGTGTTGGGGTGCAGCTAAGCTGTAGAGAAGTTGCCTCGCTGGTGTGAGCCCCGGGGCCGTTCCCACTCCACAAGAAATGAACAAAGCGCAGCCAAATCAGGGTGTCATGAAAGCACCCGAAACCATGTTAGAGACTACCCACTATTAACAGGTGCCTCGGTTGGGTCTGGTGGCACAGGCCTGCCATCCCAGAACTCTAGGAAGCTGAGGCAGGAGGATCCCAAGTTTGAGCTCAGATTGAACAATTTAGTGACTTAGACTCTGTCTCAAAATAAAAATAAAAAGTGGGCTGGGAATAGAAATCAATGTGAAGGCCCTGGACTTGGTCCCCCAGTACCCACCCCCCACCCCACGAGTCCACACAGCTGGGGATAATATAGGATCAGCCAACTGTTTCCTTTTCTTGTTTGATATAGGGTCTGACTCTAGTCCAGGCTGGTCCTGAATTCACTGTGTAGCCCAAGCTAGCTGAAAAATCACAGTAATCCTCCTGCCTCAGCCTTCCAAATGCTGGGATTAGAGGTGTGCACTGCCCCCCACCAGCTAATCCTAGGGAATTGTATCCAGGACGTTGGGCATGCTTGGCAAGTGCTCTAACTGCTGTGTTGATACCTGCAGCCCAAGCACCTGTTTCCTGCCAAGCACTAAGTGGTGACTATTTAAGGGCCCGAGGACCGAGAACCATACACCCCACTGCAGAGGTCTGAGTGTCTCCGTGGGAATCAGGCACAGGTCAAAAGTATTTGGGGGGAAGCTTTTCATCTACTCAGATGCTTACAGTCCACTCCTTGTCCTTTTTCTGTGAACAATGTGGAGTACACCATATCTGGTATTATGAGTCATGTGGGGGTGATTCAAAGCTGGGCACGGGTGGTGTATGCTGGTGATCCCAACACTCTGGGAGGCTGAGGCAGGAGAGTCCCAAGTTTGAGCCCAATGTGGGCAAGTTAGTTGATTTCGTGAAACCCTGTGTAAGAAAATAGTGCTGGGAGGTAGCTCAGTATCAAAGGCCCTGATCCAACCCACAATACTAGAATAAAAGTCTGTAGGAGGGTGTGCACCCGCTCGGGGTCGTGCAGCGCCCACCCCGTCTGAGCCTGCCACACAGGGCCAAGGACTGTGGCATCTGCAGGAGTGGGGGATCCTGATGAAGGTCTAGGGCAGCTGGTGGCTGAGGCTGAGGAATTGGCCCGGGCCCACCCTGAGCTGTAGGACCCCAGAGGCGGGCCGGATCTGGCCCAGCGGCGCATTTTGTGACTCCTTGTCCTGCCATGTTTCGATACGCTTGCCCATTTTGCAGACGAGGAAGACAGCAGACGTTTGTCCCTGGCCCCGGCCCAGCTCTAGAACTAGAGGCAGGGTGGTTCCGGGCTCCCCTCCCCCTCACCCGTCCCTCTCGCTCCGCTCCGCAGCGCGCCTGGCCGCGTCCGCGGAGGGCGCAGACCCGGCCTCGGTGCAGCAGCAGCGGCGGCAGCAGAGCTACTTCGTGCGCCTGGGCTCCCTGTCCGAGCGGCTGCGGCAGCGCGCCTACGAGCACTCGCTGGCCAAGCTGCGCTGGAGCCGCGCGCGGGCAACAGAGGCGCTACAGCAGCTGGGCCAGGTCCTCGGCCTGGTGAGGGCGGTCCCTGGCCGGGGCGGGGGGCGGGGCCTGTGCTTATCCGCGGGTGAGTGGGTGGGGCTGTGAGCAGGGCCCAGCAAGTACGTAAGGGACCACTGAGGAACCAGCGGGGCGGGATATTAGCGGGTAGGTGGGGTTTGCAGACTGGGTGGGCGGTGCCACAAGTCCGGGTGGGCGGAGGTCCTGATGGGTGGGGCCGGAGTGCCTGGGCGGGGCCTTGGGCCCGGCAGAGGTTGGAACGCTGAGTGGGTGGGGTCTCCACTAAGAGGGCAGGGTTTGGGAGTGGGTGGGCGGAGCACCTAATAAGACGGAGCCACGGGATTAGTCCACCCGTAGGCCGTCCCGGCATGTGAGTGAGCTGGGTGCTAGAGCAAAGCAGGTGCCCTGGTGCACGCCTGTCATGCCATCCTTTCCAGGAGCCGAGGGAGGACAGCAAGCTTCTGTGCAGCCAGACCTTGCCTCAAGGTGCAAATAAGAATGGGCCGACGATGTAGCTCGGTGCAAAGGCTCAGGCTCCGCGCTGCGGCCTTGGCACACATCCGGGGTCTCTGGCCCCGCTCCCCTCTCCCTGGTGCAGATGGAAACCGTGAAGCAGGGCGTGGACCGGAAGCTGGAGGAGAGTCAGGAGAAGCTACACCGTGTGTGGCTCAGCTGGAACCAGAGGACGCCACAGGGCGCTGACTGCTTTGAGAAGGACCTGGCCAAGCCTGAGGTATTCCCAGGATGGGCTGGGGTGCTTTTGGGGGGGTGGGCAGTGTCACTCTGCATCTCTGCTCCCCAAAATGCAGTCCCCAGACTCCCCTTCTGTTGGCTGTTCATGTACACAGTGCCATGCCAGGAGCCTGCCTGGATTTCAGTCTGGGAGGGTGGCTGGGTTTTGGTTTTTAAATTTGGTTTTGAGACACAGTCTCACTCTGTAGTTCAGGCTGGTTCTGAACTCACTGGGCAGCCTAGGCTGGCCTGGAACTCATGGCAGTCCTCCTGCCTCAGCCTCCCGAGTGCTGGGATTACAGGCATTACAGGCATTTGCCACCACACCCAGTTTATGTGGTGCCGGGGAACTGAACTCAGGTACTTAGCACGTGACTTAGCACTCACTAGGCAAGCGCTTTAACCGCTGAGCCATTCCTCCAGCCCTTATTTTGTAATTTGATACAGAATCCCCACAAGTGGCACCAGGACCCAAGCTGGGGGCAGTCTGCCTTGGCTTCCCAGCTGGGGTGACAGGCCTGAGCCACTGTGCCCGGCTGCCTGTGTCCTCTTTAAAAGTTTGACTGAGCCGAGCCCTGGGAGGCTGAGGCAGGAGGATCACACTTTTGAGCCCAACCTAGGCAAATTGGCAAGGTCCTGTCTCAAAATTGAAAACAAAAAGAGCCGAGGAGGTAGCTCAGCTCGAGCGCCTGGGGGTCACCGCCAGAGCCAGAGAGAGAGGGAAAGAAGAGAGACGAAAGGAAGAGGAATTGTGTGAGGGAAGAACGACTGGTTGGCCTGCATTTCCCGTGGCCTTCCTAGCTGGGTGCTGATGGAAGCCTCGGCACTGCGGCGGCTCCATCCCGGCTCAGTTTTTCATTTTGGTTATGAGGCAGAGTCTCACTAGGTCACGCCGTTGCCCAGGCTGGGGTGAGTCTTGGGATCCTCCTGCTGCCTCAGCCTCCTCCGCAGAGTGCGGGGACGACAGGCCTGTGCCAGCCAGCCCGGCACGGGGTCTGGAGAGAGCTTGTAAACCCATTTGGACCCCAGCCTTGGGACACCTGGCAGACAGGCCGTTGTCAGACCTCGTCTCGCGTCCCATTCCCATTCCCAAAGACGGTACTGAGGTGTCCTCGCCCCATCCCCCAGCAGGTGGAGTCGCAGGTGCTCACCATGGTCCGGGACGTGGCCCAGCAGCTGCAGAGCACCTGCACCTCGCTGGGATCCAGTGTGCAGGGCCTGCCGGCCCATGTGAAGGAGCAGGCCGAGCAGGCGCGCCGCCACGCTGAGGACCTCCGGGCCACCTTCTCGGGCGTGGGCTCCTTCCAGGAGCTGTCAGGCAGTGTCCTCACCCAGAGCCAGGAGCGGGTCACCCAGGCCCGGGAGGCCCTGGACCGCCTGGTGGAGTATGTGGCCCAGAACACACCAGTCATGTGGCTCGTGGGGCCCTTCGCCCCTGGGATCGCAGAGAAAGCCCCAGAAGGGGAGAAGTAGGGCTGGGGGGCTGCCCCTCCGAAGGGGCTGCAGTGATGCTGGATTCTCCCACCAGACCCCTAAGATCCCCCTACTCATCGCAAATTAACTTTCCTCTTTCTTTTCTGGCCTGGGGATCGAACCCGGGGCTTGCACACTGAGCTACGTCCCCAGCCCCCTACATTTTAAATTCTAGCAAACAAGGACTTGCTGGCTCACTGGTTGCCCAGGCTGGGCTCAAACTTCAGATCCTCCTGCCTCAGCCTCCCAGAGCCCTGGGGTGACAGGCCTGCACCACCATGCCCAGGTTCAGATCAACTTTTCTTAACTTGTCCCCTCAGCTGTCACTTAGGCATCAAGCCGCTCTGACTCCTCTTGCCAACCCCTCCCTCCACACATTTTTAGGATCAAGTTTCCAAATAAAAAGTTCTGTCTTATTGAAGACTGCAAAAGAATTACTTTCCCTTCTAAGGAAGGAAAAGCGCTGTAGGTGGGTCGCTGCTTTCTCAGGCCCAGGCACCGACCTTTTGCGGTGGGTGCGTGTGGGCACCAGACCAGAGCACAACGGGTTCATTCCGGGGCGGGCCACACCTCGGATCGGGCATAGGCCAAGTTCTGAACGTGGGGCTTAATCAAGGTCTGTGCACGTCACCATGAGTTCAGGGCCAGCCTGGGCTATGGAGTGAGACCCCGTCTCAAAAGTAAAAGAGGAAACAAATAGACTACGGTCTCTATGTCGCGTGTCCCTCTGATCCTGTCCTGCCACTCCCGGTTCCTGCCGAGCGGGGGCACCTCGGGGACTTTCCCAGCGGCCCAGTGACTTCCCCGGCTCCGGGGCGGGGCCGGAAGGGGCGGGTACCCCCACGGCCTCCGGGGGTGGGGGGGCGGCAGGGCGGCTGCGCGCTGGACGCCGAGCGGGACTTCGGCCAGGTAGGCTAGCTAGCGCGGGCCCGGCCTCGCCACTTTCCCGGGAGGGTGCCCCTCCACCCCCGCCCCGCACCCCGGAGCCCCCCAAACACCCGATCGCTCCCACACTAGGATCCCAGCCTTCACAGAACACCAGCTTCTCACCAAACACCTCGATCACCCAAAGACCAGGGCGCCTAGGACCTGGGTTCCCCACCATGCAACCTGCCAACACCCAGGGTTCCCCGCATCCTTCCCAAAGCCCCAGCCTCTCCAGATCCCCAACACTCAAGTCTCTCCCTAACAACGCTAGGCTACTAGCACCCCCTCTCCCTCAGCACCCTGTACCCCAGTATTCAATCCCCTCCCAGCACCCAGAAGTCCCCAACATGCAGCCCCCTGCTTGGTGGCCCTCAAACTCTCTCCTGGATCCGGTTCCAGGGCCTCTCTCCCGCTCCAGCCCCAAGTGCCACCCTCCCTACGGTCCCCACCCTGCCACCACCCTACAGGGAGCCCCAACTTCCCTGGCCACCACTTCATGTCCATGTGAGGGCTAGCCCTGGTGCCTCTCTGCCGTGACAGGGGACCTCTCTTCTGTACTGCTGGGACCCACGTAGGAGGCTTGTGGGGGGGGGGGAATAACTTGAGGAACAGGGTGGAACCAGAACCTGCCTGGGCAGGGTGGACTGTGCGTGTGTGTGTGTGTGTGTGTGTGTATGTGTGCGCGCGCGTGCGGGTGGTTGGGTGTGGGTGTGTGGGTGGGTGTGGCTGGGGCTGGGGGGTGTGAGTGTGTGAACCCAGGGCCTTCACTACACCCTGAGCCCCTTTTTTAGTTTTGGTCTTTAGACAGGGTCTTAGGGGCTAAGCTGCTAAGTCTCTAAATTGCCACAGCTGGGATGGGTTTTTTTTGAGTGGGGGTGAGGGGGAACAGGGTCTCGCTCTGTAGCCCAGGTGGGTCCTGAACTCACTATGGAGCCCAGGCTGGCCTTGGACTCACCCACAGCAATCCTCCTGCCTCAGCCTCCCGAGTGCTGGGATGACAGGTATGTGCCACCACACCTGGCTTTGTTTATTGCTTTTTTTCAGTAATAAGTCTTTGTGTGCCAGGCACTGCGGCACTGTTCTGTGTTCACTGATTTATTTGGCCAACACATATGAGGCACTTACTGTCTCTCAGGCTCTTTCAGTTCATTTTTTTTTTGGTCAGCATCTTCTCTCTCTCTCTCTCTCTCTCTCTTGTGGTACTGGCTTGGTCAGCATTTACTAAGCACCTACTGTGTGCCAGGCACTCTAGGTACAAGCCAGGAACAGGGGCTAGAGGAATGGCACTGTGGCTAAAGCACTTGCCTTGGAAGCTTAAGGACCTGAGCTTGATTGCTCAGCACCATATAAAGCCAGGTGTGGTGGTGCACGCCTGTAATCCCAGCACTCGGGAGGCTGAGGCAGGAGGACTGCCCTGAGTCCAAGGCCAGCCTGGGCTCCATAGTGAGTTCAAGAGCAGCCTGGGCTAAAGAGCGAGACCCTGTCTCACAAAAAAAAACAAACAAGCCATGAACAAGAAAGCAATGGCCCTTCCCTGTCCCTGGGGTGCTGCTTACTCGGCAGTAAGTAATGGATGCTGGGTAACCTAAATCAGTAAATCTAGTGTCAGCTGGGGCCGGGCAGAAGGTTGTGGGTACAGGCTAGATCGGCCTGGCTGAGGAGGTGCCATTAGAGTGAAGAGCCTATACGAGGGATGGGAGGAAGCCACCCATGTGGACACCTAGGGACAGCATGTTCCAGGCTGAGGTGTGGCCTGGACAAAGGTCCTGAGTCACATGGTGCCTGTGTGTTTATGGAACAGCATGAGTAAAGCCAAGAGATGCAGAGGACAGAGTCTCCCTCCTCACCCCAACTGGCTACTCCCATATCCCTGACCAAGGCCACAAGCCAGGTGCCCCGCCTCCCCTCTCCTTATGCTCAGGAGACCCCAGGGCCTTGTCTCCAAAGGATGCCCACATCCAGCTGTACCCCCTACTTGTGATCCTCCTCCTTAAGGGGTCCGCCTGAGCTAGCTCAGTCCCCTCTGTCCTCGCCCCCAGTTCCTGCTCACCCCACCCCCACAGACTGTGCTCCCATAAGCACCTGGGTCAGGCCTCTCCCTCCTCTGCCATGGTTCCCACCGCCCTTCCTCCAGGTCAGAGTCCAAGTCCTCCCTGCAGCCTGCAGGGTCCTGCACACCCACCCCAGCCCCTCTCTGCCTCCCTCTCACCCTCCCTCCCCCTTATTCCCACTGTTCCAGCCACCAGGGCCTCCTCGCTGCCCCCCACATGTGAGACTCCATCTTGCCCCAGGACCTTTGCCTGGAATGCTCTTCCCCAGGGCCTGTCTACCCACAGGGCCGGTGCATTTCCTTCTCCACACCTCACCTTCTTGAAATGACCTCAGGGTGTTTTCTCATTTCCTGTCAGTGGTTCCCTGTGGTACTTGCTGCTGGGCGCACCGGCAGGGGGCACAGGACAGTGGTGAGGGGCGCCCTGCTCCTGCCTCAGCCTCCCAGATCGCTGGGATGACAGGCCTGTGCCAGCTGGCCCTGAAAGACAGAAGTTTCGATAGTTGTCAGGACGGAAGTGGGCAGTGGTGATCGCCCTGCCCCACTGCTTCTCTCTGAATCACTGCTGGGGGGAAGGGGGTTCCACCTAAAGTTGTCACCAGCTGGGGACGGGCAGCTGTCATTGTGCCAGGAACTCCCCCACGTGTGCTTTCAGGGTTCTGCAGGGCCAGGCCTGGTGGCGCAGGCCTGTCATCCCAACACTCTGGGAGGCTGAGGCAGGAGAATGTCAACTTTGAGCCCAGCCTGGGCCACTTAATGGCTTAGCAAGACCCTGTATCAGAAGGAAACTGGAAAATAAGGATGGAGTTCAGAGCCTGGACTCAATTCCCAGTACTGCACGTGCACACACACACACGCAGGTGAACCGAGGATCTGTGTGCGTGCACTCACAGGAATATGGCCAGGGGGCTCATGATCAGGCCCTCCGTGGCCTGCCTGGGGGCACAGCCAGGCGGTAGCACTGCGGAGACTTGCACCCTGAGGCGGCTGGCTGCTGCCTCTCCTTCCCTGGGTAAGGTCCTGGGGAGCGTTAGGCTGGAGGGAAGGCCTCGGCCCTTGGCCTGTGTCTGCCCAGGGGGTGTGCCTGGCCCGTGGTGTCCCGTGAGAACCTAGGGTGATACGCTTTCACCCAGAACCTCCTTGGTCAACACAGCAGAAACCTCACAACTTTATTTTCAGGTTGGTTCCTGTGGTGGAGTCTGGGATTCTCGGTTCAGGGTTTTGGACCTTCACTACCCTATTTCCTGTTTTCAGTTCTGAGACAGGATCTTGCTAAATTGCCTGGGCTGGGCTTGAATTCGGAATCCTCCTGCCTCAGCCTCCCACGGGGCTGGGATGACAGGCCTGTGCACCCTCACACCAGGCTCTGATCTGAGGACGAGGGTCCCCGTGGTTTAGGGCCACCCAAGGGACTCCATTTGACCCCTTGCTTGCTGACGACAGTCTCCAGATGCGGTCACACTTGCAAGTTCTGGAGGTTGCGACATTGATGTAGGGCTGGGGGAGCACACAGGGCAACCGCAAGGGACAGTGGTGCCCAGAACTCTCCCTGCGAACCCAGGGGGCTGTGATGTCCCTCGCCTGCTCTGTGTTTCCCCCTCGTGGAACTTGAAGACCCCCATCACCGTCCTGGAGCCCTGGTGAGGGCGGCGTCTTACCCGAAAGGCCTGATGAAGAGTACTTTCCATCCCGTGGCCTGCGTAATCCTTGTCACAACTCTTTCATCTCCCAGTGGGGTGAGGAAACAGGCACAGACTATCTGCCAGTGAGTGACAGGGCTGTGGTGTAGTTCAGCGGTTAGAGCACTTGCCTGGCGAGTGCCAAGGCCCTGGGGTCCATTCCCCTGCACCACATAAAGCTGGGTGTGGTGGCACACACCTGTTATCCCAGCATGGGAGGCAGAGGCAGGCTTGCTGTGTGTTCGAGGCCAGCCGTGGCAACATAGTGAGCTCAGGACAAGCTTGGACCACCCAGTGAGACCTGCTCTCAAGAAACAAAACAAAACAGACTTTACAGAAACAACCGTGGGCCACAGCAACAGTGCTCTAGGCAGGTGGGGCAGTCAGTAACAAGGTCCTGAGGCAGGACTGTGCCTGGTGAGTTGGAGGACCTTGGGGCCGACTTGGCGTGTGGTAGGTCCTCTAGAGGTTGTCTGTGTGTGTGTGTGTGTGTGTGTGTGCACCCCTGCCCTGTGACACCTAGTGTGTATCTGACACACACATAATCAGCAGAGCAACTACGTGGCCATTTCTAAGCGGGAAGTGTCTCTTTCTCTCTGTGTGGGGACTGAACCCACAGCCTTTGCCGCTTTATGTTCTATTTTGAGGCAAGGTCTCGCTAAGTCACTGAGTTGTGCAGACTGGGATCGACACTGTGATCCTCCTGCCTCAGCCTCCTGAGTGCTGGGATGACAGGCATGTGCCACCATGCCTGGTTTATGTGGTGCTGGGGAATTGAACTCAGGGCCTTGTGCTTGCAAGGCAAGCACTTTAACTGCTGTGTCATTCCTCCAGCCCCTCATAATCCATTTTTTAAAACTTCTGAGCCAGGTGTGGTGGTGCGGCCTATGATCCTAGCTACTTGGTAGGCTGAGGCAGGAGGATCACAAGCTTAAGTCCAGCTTGGGCAACTTTCAGACTCAAAGAAACTCTGTTTCAAAATAAAACCACAAAAAAAAAGGGCTCGGTGAGAAGGTCCTGAGTTTGATCTGTAGTTGTGGGAGAAGGAAATTCCGAGTACATGGGCAATGGGGTTTCAGAACATGTCTCGTGGTCTAGACTTGGGTCTGCCCTGGGCCCCAGGGGCCATACTCAGCCCCTGCAGGGGCTGAGCAGTGTCTCCCCCACCCCCAGCACCCCTTGGAGAGCAGCTGGTGGACGCTCAGTGTGGACCAGAGCTCCAGGTGCTCTCGTGCAGGGTGTGGGTCCTTCCCCCTTGGCATGCCTGGGGGCTGGTGTGGCTCAGCTGTTAGGATGCTGAGTTAGGACCCTGGCCCCTCTAATGCCAGCACTTGGGAGGCTGAGGCAGGAGGATTGCTGTGAGTTTAAGGATAGCCTGGGCTACATAGTGAGTTCAGGACTCGCTTGGACTACAGAATGAGATCTGATCTCAAAGAAAGAAAAAGAAAAGGTTTCTATGGCCCTGTCTTCTGAAACATAGTCTCAGTTCCTTGCTGAGCACCTGCTGTGTGGCTCAGTGGCCTGCAGTGCCCAGGCGGGGCAGGCCTCCAAGGCCAAGTGCCCACAGTCTGGGGGGGAAGCAGACAGTTAATGTGACAGATTTAATATGTAGTCAAAGTGCAAGGCTGGGGGTGTATGCTTGCCTAGTATATGCAAAGGCCCTGGGGACCATCTTGAACACCTCACTCAAAAGTATACCCAAACCTGGCCTGGTGCCACAGACTTGTTGCCCCAGCACTATGGGGGGCTGAGGCAGGAGAACTACACACTCGAGTGCAGCCTGGCCAACTCAGCAACTTGGCAAGACTGTTTCAAATAAAGGGCCAGAGAGGTAGCTTGGCGTGGAATCCCTGGGTTGCCACTCAGTTACAGCGCTTGCCTAGCAAGATCAAGGCCCTGAGTTCGATTCCCCAGCACCACAAAAGCTAGGCATGGTGTTGCACACACCTGTAATCCCAGCACTGGAGAGGCCCACGCGGGAGAAATGCCTTGGGTTCGAGGCCAGCCTAGTCTACATAGTGAGTGCAGGACCAGCCTAGACTACAGAGCGAGAGCCAGAAGTTGGGGCAGGTGGCCCTCTGGGTGCCCAAGGCCACCTCCATGGGTGGCAGTTGTGTTTGAAGCCAGGTGGACCAGGACACAGGGGTAGTCTCTGCCCGCTGCTGCTGCTGGCCTGGTGGTAACAATGCTCCCTCCTGTTCTGCAGGTCCCAAAGGCCCCAGGGAGCCGGGGAGCACGCGTGGCAGGGGCCCTCCTGGGGTGTCCGGATCATGTCGCCCCTCGCCCTGGCCTCTGCCGCCCTGAGCCGCACCCATGGCCCGTCCCGGCCCGTCGCTGCACGGCGCCTTTGACCTCCTCCGAGCCGCGGGCCCCTCCAGGCTACTGCATCTGAAGCACAAGCTGCGGACCGTGCACGTGGGCCGCCGCGGGGCCGACCTCCTGCTCGCCATGGTGCTGCACCAGCTGGGCCAGGACACTGAGGCCAGGATCGCCCTGGAGGCCTTGAAGGCCGACGCTGGGGCCCGGCTCGTGGCCCGCCAGTTAGCCGGCGGGGACGGCGCCGAGGATCCGCAGGACGCCGTGGACGTGTGCTTGGCTGTGGCCCGCCTCTACCACCTGCTGGCCCAGGAGAACCTGTGTCCGGCCTCGCTGTGGGACGAGGCCTACCGCTCTGCCCACCGGGCCCTGTGCTCTGGGGACAGCCCCAAGCTGGCCCAGCTGCAGGAGGAGGCCTGGGCACGCTGTGGTCCCGGGGTGCTGGGGGACACTGGGGGCTTTCAGCCACTGTGCTCCGGGGAGGGGCAGCTCCCCATGTCCTCGGCCCCTGCCTCGGCAACCCGGAGCCTCCCTCGGCCTATCGACAGCCCACCCGACTGGAGCAGGGGCCACTCCCTGCGGTCCAGCGGCAGCCCATGCTCGCTGGCCAGCAACCTGGAGATCAGCCAGTCGCCCACCGTGCTCTGCCTCAGCCTGCCCCGCACCCCTCTCGGGCCCAGCAAGCTCTGTGGCTGCCCTCCGGCCAACCCAGTCCCCGAGCCCATCCCTGCAGCCGGCCAAGAGCCTGAGGAGATGAGCTGGCCGCCCTCGGTGGACACCGAAAGCCCCGTGGGGCCGCACGACGACAGTCCAGGCCCGGGGGTCCACGAGGCCGCCTCTCCTCAGGCCTCTCCTGGCCCCCCAGACTCCCCGGAGACTGGCACCCACTGTCCCGTGGAGTGCACCGATGTGCCCACAGCCTCGAAGTCCCTGCCGGCCCCCGGCACGGCTCCCCCCGAAAGTCCTGGCACCGCTGCCGAAGCGGGGCCCACCTCCCCACCACAGAGCCATCCCGGGGCCCCCGAGTCGCCGGCCGCACCACCCCCAGCCAGCGCCTGGCCCCGGACCCCCGGGCCTCCGTCTGTCCCGCCAGACCCACCCAGGCCCACATTTTATAACTTCGTGGTGCTCCACGCACGGGCGGATGAGCACATCGCCCTGCGTGTGCGGGACAGGCTGGAGGGCCTCGGCGTGCCGGGCGGGGCCACCTTCTGCGAGGACTTCCAGCTGCCAGGCCGTGGCGAGCTGCAGTGCCTGCAGGACGCCATCGACCACTCAGGTTTCGTGGTGCTACTCCTGACCCCCAACTTCGACTGCAGCCTGAGTCTGCACCAGGTCAACCAGGCGCTGGTGTGCAGCCTGCTGCACCAGGGCCGCCAGGACTGCGTCATCCCCTTCGTGCCGCTGGAGAGTCCCGGCGCCCAGCCAGGCTCGGACGTGGCCTCCCTGCTGGCTGGCCTGGTGCTGCTGGACGAGCGCTCCAGGGTCTTCGACAAGAAGGTGGCCAACACCTTCCGGCCCCAGAGGCTGTGCGCTCGCCAGGCCGCCTGGAGGCGAGAGCAGGAGCTGCGGGCGCTGCGGGAGCGCAGCCAGCGCCTGCAGGCCCACGCAGACTACCTGCGCAGCTACCAGGCCTGGCAGTCTCAGGTAGACCTGCTCCAGGCGTATTTGGGGAGCCACCTGGCACTGGGGGCTCACGACCCTGCCCAAGGGCCTTGGGGAACCCCACCACCCCTCTCGGCCTGGTCCGGCTGTCCTCAGCCACCGGTGACCGCCAGGAGCCCCTTGTCAGCTGGGCCCCCTCAGACCTCGGCTGGGCCCCCTCAGACCCCGGGGTTCCAGCCACTCATCATCCACCACGCCCAGATGGTGCAGCTAGGACTCAACAACCACATGTGGAACCAGAGGGGGGCCCAGGAGCCCGAGGACAGGGCGCAGGAGGCTCAAAGGGTGACTGACCAGGGCTGACCCTGCCCCCCAACTCACCTGACGCCTCCAGGATACAGCCAAGGGGCAGCCTGCTGTGGTGGCCTGTTATTCCAGCGCTGTGGGAGGCTGAGGCGACTTTGAACCCAGCCTGGGAGACTAGTAACTTGTGGAGACTGGTAACTTGATCCCAAAATCAAAAATAAAAATTGGCTGGAGATACAGCTCAGTGTGAAGGTCCTGGGCTCCAACCCCCATGCTGGAAAAAAAAAAATTTTTGGAGGTGACCAGAACTGGTTATGATGTTTGCAGATTCTGTTTATCTCTGGGGGTGGGGAGTGTCTCGATGGTGGGGGATACTGGAAGGGTCTGATAATTACAAATATTTATTGAATGCTGCTTTAAAGCCACTGACTTGAGAGAACTCCGCCCAACTTTATGTTAATAAAGAACGCGTGGCTACCCCTAAGAAGGGAACAGAAAGGAAAGAGCGCAGGCCTTCTCCGGTAGGGCAAGACCTGTAAGTTGTGTAAATATGCTCCCATCCCGTTGGCCAGAACAAAGTCACCTGGCGCTCTTGCTGCAAGGGGCTCTGGGAAATGTAGTCTGGGTGGCCACGTGTTTTACCAGTATGCAGCGTCTAAAATACTAGAGTTGGAGATAAAAGATTTTTAGGAAAAGCTGATCCTGACTTCACAAGTAGCCCAGGCTGGCCTTGGTGGACTCATGGTGATCCTGCTTCAGCCTCCCGAGTGGGGTACCTAGGGCTTGCTAGCCAAGTGCTTTAACCATTCCTCCAGCCCCCCCTTCCCCCCTTTTTTTTGACAGAGTCGCCCTAAATTGCTGAATGTCTTGGCCTGGCTTCCAATTTCCGAGCCTCTTGCCAGCCCCTGCTGTGCTGGGACTGCCAGCCCAGGACACCAGGCCCGAGGCATTTGGCATTTCTGCCAGAGCCCTTCCCTTCCAGGTCTGTCTGTGCTCGCCTAGCTGGGTCCGTGTCCCACCGCGCGCCTTGGGAGAACACCTTCGGCTCCCTGCACGTCTGTGTCTTCATGTGAGAAATGGGTTTGGAAGGCTGTGACTTCAAGGGGGAGTAGCAGGTGCGTGTGAGCACTTACGCCTGAGGTCTGCTGCCTGCCAGGGATGGGGCTCGCGGCCAGGACTGAATTTTGTTTTCCAAGGTGCAGACCTTCTGAGAACAAGGATGGTGTGAATTTACCGGGCACGGGGATACACTCTGGGGAAGCTGAGGCAGGAGAATCACAAGTCAAGCCCCGCCTTAAACGCTGTCTCAACAAATATAGAACAAGTGTTTGGGGAGGGGTCAGCTGAGCGCTTAGCGATTGGTTCTCGAGGTTTTGACATTCAAACACATTTCAGTCCTCCGGGGCCTCCTGAAAGAGGGGCTTTCACCTGGGCCCCATTTCACAGACAGGGAAAGCAAGGCTGGGAGAAGGGAATTCCGGCTCCTAATGTCACACAGTTACAGCTGGGACGTTGTGACAGAAGGAAAAACTTCCCCGGAAGCAGACAAAGGAGGCTCCAGGAGAGCACAGGCCTCTCCCGCCCGTGGCCCGTGTGAATGGTGCCCTCTGCCCGGCTGCCTTGCCCAAAGGCAGCCCGGGGCCAGCCAGGCAAGTAGGGCTTCCTATTTTTGTCAGTGACTCAGAACTCTGGTTCCCACAGCAGCCCTGAAAGCGAAACTCCAAAATTTAGATCCTGGAGCAGGTGGGAGGTTGAGAGAGGGGAGCCTCTGGTCTCAGTGACAACAGGTGCTGAGCACCTACTCTGTGCCGCGGTTGTCCAGGCACAGTGGGGCTGTTGGGGCATGGAAACAGGTGACAGGCTCTCTGCTGTCAGGCCTGGGAGGGACCAGGAAGACGTGGAAGAGGAAGCAAGGCCTGGTACGGGGACTCCCAGCTGTCCTCACGGCACTTGGGGAGGCTGAGGCAGGAGGATGAAAAGTTTGAACCCAGCCTGGAAATTTAGGAATTTGGTGAAGACTTGTCTCAAAATTACAAAAAATAATAAGGGCCGAAGATGTAGCTCAGTGCATCCCCAGTACCACACACACACACACAGAGGACGAGAAAGAAAAGAAAAACATAAACCAGGTGTGGTGGTGCCTGGTCCCTGGCCTTTGTGAAATCCACGAGGGTATGAACAGAGGAGGATGTCAAGTCATGCATACATTTATGAGACCTGCATTCATTGAGCACCTGCTGTGTACTATAGACTGCCAAGATCAGCGGTGACTGGTAATCAGGGCTGATTAGGCCACACGCCTGCAGGGGACCCCAACCTGTGTGAGGGGGGGAAGGGACCTCCGAAAGGAGGGCAGAAGCTGGTACTGCACAGACAGGAAGAGAGTTCTGAGGGCAGCTGCCACACAGTGCCCCCTGGTGGCACAATCCACAAAAGCCCTGCCAACATGGCTCCATGGGATAGGGACTGGCCAGGGCAGGATGGGGTTTCCCCAGGAAAATCCCTCGGAGCCAAACTGCCTTGAAGGAAAGCAGGGAGAATCCCAGCTGGTGGCACAGGCCTATCATCCCAGCACTCAGGAAGGCTGAGGCAGGAGGATTGCTGTGAATCCGAGGCCAGCCTGGGCTCCATAGTGAGCTCAGGACCAGCCTGTGCCACAGAGCTAGAACCTTTCTCAAAAAAAAAAAGAAAGAAAGAAAGAAAGAAAGAAAGAAAGAAAGAAAGAAAGAGAGAGAGAGAGAAAGAAAAAAGAAAAAGAAAAGATAAACACTTTTTTGTGACAAAGTCTAGCTCTGTGGGCACAGGCTGGTCCTGAACTCACTTTGGGGCTCAGGCTGGCCTCGGACTTGTGACAATCCTCCTACCTCAGCCTCCCAGGGCTGGGACTACAGGTGCACAGCACCCCACCTGGTTAATGTGGTGCTGGGGAATCGAACTCGTGCTAGGCAAGCGCTCTAACTACACCCCAGCCCAAACGATAATGATGATAATAGCCAAGAATGTAGTTTAGTGTGAGGTTCTTGACTTCAACACCCAATACCAGAAATGTAAATAAACGGCCAGGCATGGTAGCTTGCAGGCCTGTAACACACAGGGACGCGGAGGCAGGAAGATCTCCAGCAGGATCTCAGCTTGGGCAACGTAGCAACTTACTCAGACTTTGACTCAAGGTCAATGGTAAAAGTGGACGGGAATGTGGCTCCCTGGAAGGCTCGGGCTCCAACCCTGCAGGGCAGGAAAATGAAAGATAAAAAATGCAAACAGGCTGGGGATGGAGCGATGCTAAGGCCCTGAGGTCTGTCCCGAATACTATAAGCAAATAAAAACACAAATAAATTAACACAATAAATGCAGTCTGGTGGCTATTCCTGGGTTCTCGGTTAGGGATGAGTGTGTCATTGGTTGGGGTAAGGGGGGTAGGGAGCATCTACCTGGTCATTCCATTTGTTCTAGAAGCATCTTTGGGGCCTGGCACACAGCCAGTGCCCCAGGTTGCTGACTGTGCAGCCCAAGGTCAGCATGACCCAGCTCTGTGGCCTGTGGGTGTGGTACAGGGAACTGAGAGGGTTGAGGGGAAGTGTTGGCACCTCCCACCCGCCCCCTCACCCAGGCAAGGCCGGCTGTCCGGAAGGCCCCACCCGAGGGGACCCTGGGGTTTTACTTGCTCCAGAATGGGATTCGCAGAAGACCTCGGGGAGTCGCCACTTGGTGGAGCGTCTTGTAAAACTCAAACCACCTGTCCCAACCCTGCGTGGGGCAGCACTGGCCCTGCTCAAGGTGACCATGTGTGACTTAGTGGTGACTACTCTCTGCTCCAGCCACAAGCGTCCTTGCTGCTTCCCCCACAGGCCAGGCTTCATCTGGCCCAGGATCTTTGCACATGCTGCTGCCCCCGACCTTCCCGTGGCTCCCTTATTTCCCTCAGTCCAGGCTTTCCTTCTCTGGGCACCCCATTTTATTTCAATTTTTCTTTATTGAGACAGGGTCTTGCTCTGTAGCCCAGGCTGCTCCTGAACTCACTATGTACCCCAGGCTGGCCTCAGACTCATGGCGCTCCTCCTGCCTCAGCCTCCCATGTAACAACATGCCCCACTTACTTAAAACCAAAAACATGAGCTGGAGATGTAGCTCAGTGTGAGGGCCCTGGGCTTGTTCCCTAGACCATGCCACTGGGGACCAACCCCAGGGCCTTTGAACTGAGCTTTTCTTGGGGGCGGGGGGCAAGACTGGCTGGGGACAGACGTGGCAGCAGGCCTGGGCGAGCCAGGGCACAGAGGACTCCATGGGGGGGCAGGCAGATCTGGACACACCTGGTGCAGAGGGAGGGGGCCTGGCTGGGGGAGGACCGTGGGGCCAGCATGGGACCTGGGCCGAGACACACGTGCCTACCTGGCCTGAAGAGGGGATCCAGACTGGTTCCCGTGGGAGACAACACCTGTGGCAATGTGCGGACATGGCCACCAGAGGCTGCCATGGGACAGCGCTTCCAGCTCCGGCCAGAGGACCTCCTCCTGAGCCTTAGGGACCCAGGAAGATCGTTCCCGCGGTTCTGGGGATCAAGCCGGGGTCTTCACACTGGCCTGCACCCCCTGCCCAGCAGTCTGCTTTTTTGGTTTTGATTCTGGGGCAGGGTCTTGGTAAGTTGTTAGGTTGCCCAGGCTGGGCACAAACTTGTGACCTGCCTTAGGCTCCCAGGGTACTGGGGTGACAGGCCTGCGCCACTCACTCTGCTGGCTCCAGCCATCTGAATGTCCTCACTTACTGGTCACCAGCACTCTGCAGTTCGCATGCAGGGAAACTGAGGTACGGGGCCAGCATCCTTTCCTGCAGTCATACGTGAGCTGCAGGTACAAGTTTTGGTGTGTGGTTTTGTCACACCCTGTTGCTTCCTGGCAGGGCCCAGAGCCCAGAGAGGCTGGACACCTGCTTAGAACACACAGCGGTCCTCCTTGGCTTCCTGACTGGGGCTTGACTGGCTTGCACACACCAGCCCTGGTGCCCCTGGGTGGGGATCTGCTATTTTTAACCTGCTCCCGGCCCTGGCCTTATTTTAGCCCAGGAGGCACCTTGGCTGGTTTCCAGTTTCCAAGACAGGCTGCCCGGCGTGTTCTCTCCCGAGGGTGGCCTGTGCACTCCCGGGAGGGTGGCCAGGGACTGCCTGGCTCCTGACTTTCCCCAGTCCTCTCCTTTAGCCTCCTGCCTGTCCCTTCTCAGCTTGGCATGCAGACCTGGGACAGGCAGGTGGGGGCTGAGGCAGGTGGGGGCTGAGGCAAGACCCATCCCGCCCCAACCAGCGCTGTGGGCCTCTGCCCGTCCCGCCCTCTTGGCCCTTGGCATCCCTGTGCAGGATGGGTTATGGTGACCTCAGCCATCTGTTGGCTAGTTCCAAAGTTTTGATTACCTGAGTCCCTCCTACAGTCCTTGCCAGACACAGCCTGCCCTCTGTCCACTCACTCCCAGCACTGGGGTCACGCCCAGAGCCCCTAGCTGAGATACAGCCTCAGCCTGTTATTTTTTAAGACATGGTCTTGCTAAGTCACTAAGCTGCCCATGTTAGTCTCAGTCTTGTGACCCTCCTGCCTCAGCCTCCCAGAGTGCAGGGATGGCAGGCCCATGCCACTGGACTTTCATTTATTAGTTTATTTCACGTTATTCCTGTCATTTAATATTTTTAAATAGGCCTTAAAGCCTGGCGGTTCAGGCTTGTAACCCAGTACTCTGGGAGGCTGATGCAGGAGGACCCCCAGTTCAAGCCCAACCTGGGCAAATTAGTGACTTAGTGAGATCTTGTCTTGTAATTTTAAAAAGAGCTGAAGTGTAGCTCAGTGGGGAGACCCTGGGTTCCATCTCCAGGGTCACAGAAATGGGGGGAGGGGGCGGATAGGGGAAAGAGGGATGGAACTCCAGGGACGAGGCTGTGAGGCTGCAGCTGGGCTTCAGTACAGGGACTCACCCTGTAGCCCAGGCAGGTCCTGAACTCACTATATAGTCCAGGCTGGCCTTGGACTCAAGGCAATCCTCCTGCCTCAGCCTCCAGAGTGCTGGGACTACAGGCATGCACTACCACACCCAGCTTATGTGGTGCTGGGGAATCAAACCCAGGGCCCTGAGCTTGCAAGGCCAGAGCTTTATCCACTGTGCCGTTCCTCCCAGCCCTGCAGCAGCCTTGCAAGGTGCTGACTTTCATTCAATCTGACGAAGGCCACTGCTGCACAGATGCTGGAGAAGGACACAAGCCTCCAGGGTGGGCCAGGGGCAGGTGGCCCAGAGCTGAGGGCCAGCGGCTCTCCACAGCCTGAGCCACAGATACCAGCCACCAGCTCTTGCCCAGAGCCTCTTTTGGTCACTGCCGGCCTGCGGCACCGTGTTTGTCCCCCTCAGTGTCCTGCAGGCCTCTGGCCTGGCTGAGAATGGACAGCCCGGCTGGTGCCCTTCCAGCTCAGCCTGAGACAGGACTCAGAGCTATCTTTAACCTGGGGTCGGCTCGATACCTCCTGGCAACTACCACTCAAGTATCCGCCCTGGAATCCCATGGTCAACAGCCTGGCGAGGACTGGGGCCACCTGTGTCCCTGGCTGCAGTCACTGAGGGGCTGGGTTCAGATTTGGGGATGGGCGGGGCGGCGAGCACCCTGCTTTAGCCTAACACCCCCCAGGAGCGGGATGGAGCCAGGCTCGGAGCCCTGAGCAACAGCCACCCCAGTCTTTTGGTTTTTGAAGTACGGTCTTGCCCAGACTACAGTGGAACTTGCGATGCCCTGCCTCAGCCTCCCGAGTGGTGGGACCTCACGTGAGGCCACCACATCCGGCTCAGATAATCTGTTCATGTGGCAATGAAGACCGAGTCTGATCCGGGTCTAAATGACGCATCTGAGGCCAGTGACCCTGACAGTCTGTGGCCAGTTTGAGTTCTGTGGTGACAGATTGCCAGGAGAGTGTGAGCAGTGATCACGAGGACAGTGGCCACCACTAGGCGGTGTGGGGCTGATCTGCACCCTCAAAATGGGGCTGAGGACTCTGTGCGGGGCCCCTCCTCTCTCTGAGCCTCGGTTTACCCACCTCCTATGGGTCAGCACCCCCGCTGTATGGCCTTGGGCAGGGCACTGACCTCTCTCAGTATGTCTTGTCTCCCCAACCAAAAGATAGTCGTTTTATTATAGGATTTTTCATCTTTTTCTTGATATTGGGATTGAACCCAGGAGTGCTCACCCCTAAGCCAGGTATCACCCTCCAAGGAGACCCAACCAGGTGCTCCTGGGCTAGGATTGGTTCAAAGACAGACATGTGATCCAGGCCCATCCAATCAGACCCATCACAGGATTGCTGTGAAAAAGATGTCCCTCCCCCAGCTCCAACACAGCGAACACACACACACACACACACACTCTCTCTCTCTCTCACTCTCTCTCTCTGGATGCAGTGTGTCACTCCCTCCTGCTGCCTGCCACGTAGGCACCCACGTGGGACCAGGCTGACGGGAGAGCCCTGCCAACCACGTTGTCGGTGCTGCATCCATCCTCGCCTTGTGTGTCGAGTCCTGAGGTGACCTGCCACCCACCTGGGCCTGATACAAAAACCACAGTCCTCAGTCTGTGTTTCAGCGAGTGAAGTCCAGGGCTGGAGGAATGGCTCAGCGGTTAAAGCATTTGCCTAGCAAGTGCTAAGTTAAGCACTGAGTACCCAATTCTACTCCCCAGCACCACATAAGCTGGGCGTGTTGGCGCACGCCTGTCATCCCAGCACTCGGGAGGCCCAGGCAGGATTGCTGTGAGTCCAAGGCCAGCCTGGGCTCCACAGTGAGTTCAGGACCAGCCTGGGCTACAGAGCAAGACCTTGTCAAAAAAGAGAGTGAAGTCCAGAGAGCTTCTGCTCCCAAACCTTGGGGTCAAGGTTCAGTGAGTCTGACAGACCTACAAAGGGAAGATGTCGGGGGGTTCTGGGCCGTCAGGATGGCCCCTCCTGCCAGGAGACGAAGAGCTGGAACGGAAGCAGTGTCGCAGGGCAGTGAGAGACCTGGGTACACGCCACTGTAACAGGCTCAGCGGCACACACATCAGCTCAGCTACTGGGGAGGCTGAGGCTGTCTCAAGTGAAATAAAGAGACTACACAGAGAGAGCCTGTCTCAAAAAAAAAAAAAAAGTAAAAGAAAAAACAAGGAAAAGAAAAAGGCTGAGTCTATAGCTTATGAGTAGGGCACCCCTGGACTCAGTCCCCAGTGCTGGGGCCTGGAGGGCTTGTGTGTGCAGGAGGCGGCCCTTGTGGCACACGCACTACCTGGCATAAAACAGGGCCCACTACGTGCTCATTCCAGCGGCATCTCGTGGGAGACATCTTTGAGGCAGTTTTGCACACTGGCTGATCAGACCACCCCTGCAGGGGGCTATCATCCCCCACAAAGGAACTAGAAGGTGGGAAGAGACCCTTCACCCACAAACCACCAGAAACCCAATGCTCCCAAGTGTGGCCTTTCCCACTCTGACATGATGTGGAAAATAGTGTGAGCAGTGGCCCTCCCGGCTCTGCCCCTATGGCTGTGTGCAGGGGACATACCTGGGCCTGGGGTGGGCTGGGTAGGGACACTGATCTTGGAGGTACTTTGGAGTAGGCAGAGTCTGCGATTCCACGGAGGAGACACACCAGGCAGGAGCACAGCAGTCCACACTAACCAGCTGGGCAAGGTAAGTCAGTTTGACTAACAGTCTCTCCAGCCCCACCCTTGCCGCTACGCGAAGCTTTTGTGGTACTGAGATGGAACCCAGGCCTTCATAGTGAATTACATTCCAGCCCACTTTTTACTTCTAATTTTTAGGCAGAGTCTTGGCAAGTTAAGTTACCCAGGTTGGCCTTGAACTTGTGATCCTCCTGCCTCAGCCTCCTAGGGTGCCGGAATGAAAGGTCTGTACCACTAGGCGCCGCTCCTCTTTGCCTTAAGAATCAGATACCTTCATCTATCCACTTAGTGCTGGACTACCTCAGTAGGTTGTACCAAGTCCTGCGGGGCTGGAGCTGGAACACGGGGGTCCTGCACATGGTGGGCAGGTTCTCACCACTGAGCAACACCCTGGCCTAAGGCCTTCCAGAGCCACAACATGAGTCTCTGACCCACCCCCACCAAGGAAGCACTGGACGATTCTCTTGAAATATCTTCTTTTTAATGCCACAAACACCAGCGCAGAGACTCACGACCTTGTCGTGTGCTTTGGAAGGGGCAGGAGTTGTTTCCCTTCTGAGTGAAACTGAAAGCCTGTCTCATGAATAAGCAACTTCCTGACACACACTGCAAAACCAAAGTCAGTTTCCTTCAGAGGCAGCGCCCGGCACCCAGTGTGACTCAGGGGCCCTGCACGTGGCTATGGGGGGCAGGGCACACTGTCCCCTAAGCTCCACACCAGCTGCCTCCTTCCTCTTATCTGCGGCTCTCCACCAGGCCAAGAACCTGCTCTGGTCTTGCTCCTGAGAATTTACCCTGAGTGATGACAAACCCCGTCTTGCGGGTTTGTTTTTCATAAAGCTGGGCAGAATCTGGGGCCATGAGGCCGCACCCTGAGACCCTAGCAGCCGACCTTGGCCAGGTGACCTGAGTGAATGCTGCACTCGAGTCTCTCTCAGAGGTTCTGGACCTGGGTCTTCGGAGCAGGTGAGGCTCTTGCATAGAGCCACTTCCCAAGGTGTCCCCAATGACACAGGAGACCACCTGGGATTTGTCCGGCTGAAGCAGCCTCTGATTTAACTCGGAAACGGACAAGCCAAACCCACACTCATCATGCTGGGTGGCACACGCATCAACCTTCCCTGGGACTCCTTTGGTGCCTAACCTGGGCCTTGGCAGGAAAGGCAGTTGCCTTGTAAGACTGTGAAGTCAAGAGGCCTGGAAAAAGCATACAGCCGCCCTGTTCTCAGCACTAACACTGCAGCCTCCAACCTGTGCCAAGTCCTCTGCCCACGCACCATAAAACCCTTAGGGCTTGAGATGAAATTCCGGAGTCTGACTGAAATTCTTTAACAAATAAAGGATAACGAAATCTCTGAACATCTGTGCACTGCTCGTAAGCTACTGGCTTACTATGTAAACACCAAATCAACCACAAGCTACATGAGTGGCAGGCCTGCCTGAGACAGTGGCTGCATGTGCCTGGGCTGTGACTGTGCTGGAGGAACAGAGGGTGGCCTTGCTTCCTCACTCTCTGGCACCTGGGAGCCATGGTCCTCATGTGGCCATGGGGTGGCCAGACTCCAGAACTGGGGACCAGTTCTCTGTGTTTCTAAAACAAAGCAACAGCTCCTGACACCTCAGCAGACAGCACATGGTGCGTGGGGGGAGGTCTGTGCCTTATCCTGTTATATGACTGGCAACTGAGCTCCTGGAGAGAGATTCTTCCAGGCACGGCACCCTGATGGCTTCCAGCACCCGCAGCCTGCTTACTCCTCCTCCTCTGTGTAGAGGTGCAGGGGCACAGAAGGTAGGGGAGCTGTTCTCCAGCAGTGGACATCTGCTGCCAACCCAGCCACTGCTCCCCCTCAATGGGTGGGGATATTAGTGTAGCTCAATGAAGGCCTCCAGCTCCTCAGGTATAAAGCCTTTGTACGGGATCTTGTTCCTGTCCAGGGCGCGGGCGGCCAGGCACTGCAGGGTCACATAGTTAAAAGGCTGCACAGAGCTCCTGGCCAGCAGTTTCTCATCCAGGAGCTCACAGGCTGTCTTCTTAAAGGCGTTGGTGGCATCCATGTGGGCCCCGGCCTCGATCAGGGTGCTCATGATGGCTGGGCAGTTGTTCTGGGCCGCGATGTGCAGGGGCGTGTTGTTGTCAAAGTCCCTGCTGTCGGGGTCGGCCCCACAGTCCAGGAGCACCTTGACCACGTGCAGCGAGGGGAAGGTGCCCACCCGGTAGCGGCCCACGTTGGTGGTCTCCCTGTCCACCGCCATGTGCAGGGGCGTGAAGCCGTTCCTTCCACGGGGGGCGCACTTGAGCAGGCGGTACACGGTCTGGTGTTTCAGGTGCTCCTGGCTGGGGCTGCATTCCACCTTCCCCAGGAGGTAGAGCAGGTGCAGGATGATGGCCAGCGCCTTGGTGAACTGGGCCGAGTCACCCGGTTCCTTGGGCATCTGCAGGGCACGCTCCACCTCCCGCACCCCCTTGGTGAGGACTCCCATAAGGTCAGCAAAGCCGATCTGCGTGCCCGGGTTGCCCTTGGCCACGCGGTCCTGAAGCACGTAGGAGAAGAGTTCTGCGAAGGAGAGGAAGCTGCTGGCAGTCATGGGGCTCAGCGGCTCCAGGTGGGTCTGTTGCATGTCCAGGGCGTATTTCCACAGGCGGATGCAGCGCTCAAAGTCGCCTGAGTCGGCGTACACCGCGCCCCGGTACCGGATGTAGTAGGACGTGTCGGGGTGCGAGGGGCCCAGGATGCGCTCCCGGATGAGCAGGGCCTGCATGCGCATCTCGTCAGGGTCCGTGATCAGTGCCTCCAGCTCCCGCGTGCTGGTCACCTCCTTGGAACAGTCGTAGGCCAGGACCAGCTGCGGAGGCTCGGGCTTGGGCAGATACTCCCCTCCCTGGTGCCGCAGCTCCATGGCGCGTCTCCAGTGCCGGAGGGCCCCGAGCAGGTCCCGCTTCTTGTCCACGTAGGTGGCGCCCAGCAGCTCCAAGGCCTCCACGGCGGCCTCCCGGCTGGTGGGGCAGCAGCTCTCGTAGGTCTGGCTGCCGGCTGGCTCCTCATCCTCGTCGGCGCCGCGGCCACCGGCCGCCCCGCGCTCCTGGCCCGACTGATCCTGGATGAGGTACTCCACGATGTTGGTGTGGCCGGTCACGCTGGCGGCCAGCAGCGGGGTCATGCCGTACCCGTCGCGCTCCATGCGGGCCTTGCAGCCCAGCAGCAGCTGCAGGATCTCCAGGCTACCGGACTCGGCGCAGTCGTGCAGGGCCGTGTTGCCCTTGGCGCTGCGTCGGTTCACCTGGGCGCCCTGCTCCAGCAGGTAGCGCGCGATCTCACGGTGGCCCTTGTAGCAGGAGATCATCAGGCAGGTGTGGCCGTGGCGGTTGGCCACCTCCAGGTCGGCCTGGTGCTCGCCCACCAGGTAGCGCACCACGTCCAGGTGGCCGTCGAAGCAGGCGGCGCGCAGCGGCGTGGAGTTGGTGCGCGTGGTGCGGTTGACCGAGGCGCCGCGCCGCAGCAGGCTGCGCACCACGTCCAGGTGGCCGGCGGCCGAGGCGGCCCAGAGCGGCGGCGCGCCCTCGATCGTCTCACCATCGAAGTGCACCGAGCCGCCGGCCTCCACGCTCGCGCCGCACCGGTCCACCAGGTACTCCACCACGTCCAAGTGGCCGTAGCGGGCGGCGATGAGCAGCGGCGTGCCGCCGGTCGCCACCTCGCCCATCAGCTCGTCCAGCTCTTCCCGGTTTCGGCCGCTGAGCAGCTTCTGGAGCAGCTGCAGCTTGCCGTCGTGGGCGGCATTGTAGACGGCGGTGTGAAGGTCCATGATCGGCGCCGCCTTCAGGCCATGGGCCGGCCACGGGGACAGTGGGGGGGGGGGGGGCAGCGAAACGGAGGCTAAAGCCCAGACGGGCAAGCGACAACCTTCACCGTATCTCCTGCCGCCATCTTAGGGGTGCTCCGGCCGGAACAAAATGGCTGCTGCAGCCTGGGCCATTTGACATGTAATAGCATGCCGGGAAATGGAGTGCTATTTGCGTGTCTGCGCCATAAGACACTGGAAGAACCGTGGGAGCGCAAGACTACATTTCCCAAAAATCCGTGGAGCCAGTTGCTGTGAACTAGGGGCACAGTGCACGGTGGGAACTGCTGTTCCAAGCACAGCCGATGGCTGTGGAAACCGGTAATTGCAGGACTACAACTCCCGACATGCCATGCGATCAGTACTCAGGAAAATTTGATGACGTACTTCTGGTTGCTGTCTGACAGGAACTGACAGCAAGCACACGTGAGCTCCACAGAGGACTATATTTACTGAAAGGCGTGGAGGGTGACTCAGCCAATCAGGAGCTAGAGCGAAGGCCAAACCGGGAGGGAGGTTCTGATTGGGGTTTGACGTGTGGCGTCTGCTGACCGGCAGAGGGCGCGCGATACAGGCGGGAAAGTCGTCTGGGGCGCGGACCTCAGGGGAGCTGGAAGGACAGAAGGCGGTAAGGGTCAATCTTTATCACTTTCTCATTTTTTATTCACCAATTCATTCATTCTCATACATTTATTTTGTTGTATATGTTGGGCTTTTTTTTCTGGTCTGTTTTGAACCCAGAGCCTTCACACTGAGCTACACCCCTAGCCCTTTATTTCCTGTATTTTTTTTTTTTAAATTTTATTACAGGGCCTTGCTAAGTGGCCAGGTTGCCCAGGCTGGGCCCCAACTTAGCATCCTCCTGATTCAGCTTCCCGGAGTGCTGGAATTACAGGCCTCCACCGCCTCTCGGGGCTTCAAAGTCTTATTTTATGAAGTTGAAGGGTCAGAATTTGTCCAGTGACATCTCAACATTTGGAACACAGAATAGCAAGATAAGCCTCGAAAGTCACAAGGGCATCTCTGTCACTAAAGCCTTCATTATGACTTAAATCTCCCTCTCCAGAAGGCAATATCCTGCTATATAATTGTTCTCTCCACAAGATCACTACAGGGTTTATTTTTAAAATGTATTTACCAAAGGGAGCGGTGTCCAAGAATCTGACAGTGGCTGAAGTTGCATGTAAAATGTCTTTTTAAATTTTTTTTTGAGACAGGCCCTAGCTATGTATACCAGGTCCTAAACTCACTATGGCCTAGAATACACTGCAATCCTCCCACCTCAGCCTCCTGAGTGTTGAGCTTACAGGCATGCACCACCACGCCTGGCTTATGTGGTGATGGGGAATCAAACTCACGACCTTGCACTTGCTAGGCAAACACTCTAATTGCTGTGCTATGCCTCCAGCCCCAAAATACCTTCTTTAGAGGCTGCCAAGGTAGGCCCTGGTTGGGCATGGGACCATGTGGGGACATGAGAGTCCTCAGGCCCATTGGTCAGCCCCCGGGACATTTCTTTTGCTTCTTCAAGCATTTTACATAGCAGGAAAGCTAAAAACTTTTAAATGAAAATACATTAACCATGTGCCTCTCAACATAGATAAGAGGTCCTTTCTTTCTTTCTTTCTTTCTTTCTTTCTTTCTTTCTTTCTTTCAACAGGGTCTTCCTGTATAGTCCAGGTTGGTCTTGAACTCACTGTGTACCCTAGGCTGGCCCGAAATCATGGCAGTCTTCTGCCTCAGCCTCCTGAGTGCTAGCAAAGAGGTCATTTCTGGATCCTGAAGTTCTAGGCTCAACTGCAAGGACCATGGCTGAAGAGCTGTATGGTCTGGACACGTTGTGTGGCCCCCTTGAACTTGGCTTTCTTATCTACAGAAAGGGACTACAGGAGCCATATGAGGCTTCAGAGAGAAAATGTGTTAGCCACCTTCCTGTTGCTGGGACAGACACCAGAGTGTAGCACCTACAGTCGGATCGTGACTCCGTCTATGGACTAATCCTGGGACAAGGCCAGAGCCGCAGCCCCCCGTCACCCTCCCAAAGGCCCCACCTCTAAACAGTGCTGCCTTGGGGACCGCGCCTTCAGCCCAAGATCATCCAGATCCAACCACATGTGAACCATCTCAAAGGAGTGTCATGGTTAAGCTTAGTTTTGTCCATTTGACTATCTTGGGAGCTACCCGAGGATTAGTATGACATTCTTCTGGGCGTGTGGGCCACAGAGGCATAACCTTGGGGACTATGTCTGGTCCCTGGCAGCTTCCTCATTGGCACTGTCTCCTGCTCTGCCTGAGTGGCTTTGCCCTGCAACACCCCTGTCATGATGCTCCTACCCTGGAGGCAGCTGGGCATGAGCCACATCCCCTGGAGCTGTGCGGTCAACTGAGCCTCTCCTGTTGCCCGTTGTGGGTGGCGTGTACTCTAAAGCAGGTGCCTCCCCAGGCTCCATCCCCACACGGCTCAGCGGGGAAGCTAGGGCTTCGGACCTAGCTTAGGGACCCAGTTTAGTTCATAAGAATCACAATTCAGCCTATAACAATGTCACAATCCTCAGTAGCACCTATGTCATTAATGGGATCCCCACCCTCATCACCACTGTCACCACCTCCACCATGGCCACCACGTGACCATCACCAACAGCACCGTCCTGATACCGTTCATCACCAGGCCATCGCCACCATCGCAGTCCACGTGACCACCATCATCGGCCCTGTTACGGTACGAGTCATCGCCAGTTGTCATCACCGTCAACCCCTCTCTCCAGCGCCCTGGTCACATGTCCTCCCCTGCAGGATCTCACAGATCTGCGCTCTAATCCTGGCTGTGTGGCTCTCGCCGCTCGGACCTGGAGTCCCCTCACCCGTGAAGCGGGCTTGATGGCGTCGTGACTCTCGAGGTCTGTCACAATGTGTCTGTGCAGCACGGGGCGCTGGGTCCAGCCGGAGCTCTGAGCCCCTGTCCCTCCCCGCAGCGTTGGCGTGGCGATTAGCACAGGCATCACAGCCAGGCTTCTGGGTTCAGGCCTCAGCCCAGCACTCATCAGCGGTGTGGATCTGAGCGGCGTCCAGCCCAGAGCCCGCTGGCCCCTGATGGAGTTGGGGTTACATAGGTTTGTCCACAGAAGCATTAAACACAGAGCCCAGAGCCACTGTGTAGTGATGCTGGCCAGTGCAGCGCTCCCACCAAGCTATGATGGGACTGGAAAGCTCCATTGCTACCCGGGCGCAGTGGTGCCCACCTGTCATCTCAGCCCTCTGGGAGGCTGATGATGGCAAGCTCAAGCTAAAGGCAATTTAGCAAGACCTTGTCTCAAAATAAGAATGAAAAAGGGCTGGGAGTGGAGCTCAGTGCAAAATCCCTGGGGTCAATCCCCAGTCCAACAAAAAAAATAGTGCAGTGTAACATCCTCACACTGAGGTTCTTGTGAGACCCTTGAGTGATGCCCCTGAAAATATTCTGTGACCTGGTGACATCGGCCGTGCCCAGCACTCTTGTTGACATCATCAGCACCACCAGCTTCCCGCCCACCGCTGCTGCCCAAGGCTCGCACCTGCAGAGCTTGAAGCGAGATACCACGATTCCTCTGATGCTTCAGCTGAAGCATATGAAACCAAGAGGCTCTGCTCATGGCGCTGGCAAAGCACACAAGTCCTTGGGCCTCCACAGAGACCAGGCAGGCTCCCACACACAAGCACAGGGGCTTCTCCTCCCTCCCCAAGCCCACAGTCAACCACCACATGTCACCACCTTGAGCAATGTGGGCACCCCCCAACACCACAGTGATTCTGCAGGATCCCATCCATGGGGTGAGATCACTTCCACAAGGGAGATGTGGGGCTCTCAGCCTCTCATTGACACTCCCTACAGCTGTGGCATTGGGTAGCCCAGCTTCCTATCAGTCAGCGGGACCGCGGCATCCTGGTCTGTGAAATCAAGCTGGATCCGAAGAGTGAAGGAAGGAAGACCTGGAACCAAAGGGTTGCATTATTTTCAAAGGCCCAGTATACTTTTAAGTAGTTGTAGTTTTCTAGAAAAACAGAATAGAAAAAATATATGTGTATAGAATTATGTGAAGGGATCTATTAGGCAGGCTTACAGACCCAGAGGGGGCAGAGTCCACATGGCTATCTGAGAGGTCAGAGGAGAGAGGCTGAGCTGGCTGTCCCACAGGGGACAGAAGGGACGAGGTGTAGCTCAGCAGTTAGAGCACTTGTCTAGCAAGGACAAGGTCCCAGGTTCAATTCCCCAGCACCATGTAAACTGGGAATGGTGGCATACGCCTGTCATCCCAGCACTCAGGAGACTGAGGCAGGAGGATTGCTGTGAGTTCAAGGCTAGTGTGGTCTACACAGGAAGACCCTTCCTTAAAAAAAAAAAGGGAGAAGCCAAGGTCCCCAGGACTGCTAAGATGCGCGAATGAAGGCCACAGAGCAAGGAGGTCATGGGTTGACACCAGTTCAAGATGGAGGCTACCGCGATGTATCCATCAACAGATGTGAAGTGGCAAGAACGCCATCATTAGGCTGAAGGAATAGCACGGTGGTTAAAGCACTTGCCTAGCAAGTACAAGGCCCGGGGTTCAATTCCCCAGCACCACATAAACTGGCATGGTGGCGCATACCTGTAATCCTAGCATGGCAGGAGGATTGCCAGAGTTCCAGGCCAGCCTGGGCTCGGTAGTGAGTTCAGGACCCGCCTCAACTACAGAGTGAGACCTGTCACAAGCAAACTCTGTCATCGTAGGTTTTCCTTGGTGTCTTCTACTTTCCCTGGATAGCTGCCTCATGACCCGGTGACCTGCCCGCTGCTGACCCCTGCCCAGGCTATTGTCCGAAACCGTGCCTGAAATCAGGCATGAGGCATAAATTAAGTTTCAAATCACTGTTAGCTTTACTACTGTTAGCTTATGGATTCTGCAATTTACTGCTGTTTATTCTGATTTATGACTCCCCCACCCTTAGGGAATTTTTGTGATTTTAGCCTTTATGAACCCCGCCAACACCCCCCTTTGGCAAGAGAATTCTTTGGGGCATGAGCCCATTTTCAGTCGCAGGTGGCGCAGGCCTGTGATCCCATCCCTCCCGAGGCCGAGACAGGATTGCCGCATAGGCCTGGCCTACAGAGTAAAGGCAGGACCGGGCTGGACTACAGACTGAGAGCCTGCCTCAAAAAGAAGAAAAATGACTTTCGCGGGGCCTTGGCGGGCTGACTGACCCCATCGCCCTGGACAACAGCGAGCATGGCTGCGCGCCTCACCGCTGTCGCCTGCTGCGGAGAGCAGCCAGCGGGGCCCCTGGGTGTTGGGGGGGGGGGGGCGGGTGAGAAAGTACCCGGATTACGCCCGTCCTACCCCTTTCCCACCCCCCCACCCCCCTCCCAGTCCCAGCGAAGGCCTCAGCTGTTTGCCATCTGCCAGCGTGCTGGGGGCGCAGCTCGTGGTGTAATCCCCAGCGCCCAGGGACAGGGAAATGATCATTGCTACCCCCCCCCCCGGAAGTCGTAAGAGGAGAGAGAGAGAATTGTGCGGCAATCTGTGCCAAGAGGCTCCACACAGCCGTGCGAAAACGAAGCCTGACATGTTAGGGGAGCGGGAGCAGGAGCAGGAAGCCGCTGTGGACTGAGCACGGGCGCGAGGGGCGGGGCCAGGAGGCCAGAGCGAGGCGGGGGCGGGGCCAGAGGTGTGGGGGCGGGGCCAGAACGAGGTGGAGAGGCGGGGCAATGGGCAATTTTGAATAAGCAAGGTCCCACTCTGCAGCCCAGCCTGGTGCTGAACTCACTATGGAGTTCAGCGTGGCCTCCCGGCAATCCTCCTGCCCCAGCCTCCGAGTACTGGGATTGCAGGCGTGCGCCACCGCGTCCAAATCGAGCCCAGGGCCCGGAGCGTGCTGGGCCATCCCTGCTGGGCCATCCCTGCAGGCCTCCCAGTCTCATGTCCGGGAGCTGCCTGCGGCCTGGGAAGTCGCCGCGCGGCGGTTCCCACGGCGGCTCCGATTGTGTCCTGTGTTCATCAGGGACGGGAGCGACTTCTCCCTTTAGCGTAGTGCTCGGGCCACGCGGCTTCGTCCCATAGCTCCGGGGCTTCGTCTACTGACTTGGCCAGGCATCAAGTTTCGTGGCTTTGGAATCGGGACACGGCAGCCTCTCTGCCTTTGCAGTATTCTATTGCGTACACTTAAATCGCCAGTCCATTTCACAACTCATCATTCCAGCTCAAACCACCGTCACACGCGTAATACGTCCCTCGAGGGAAGGACAGCAAGTCCCTGCGGGAAGGAGCCTCGACCCCCATGGGGCATCCAGTCCCGAGGCTCCGTGGCTACAGCCCGAGACGGAGTCCAGGGTCAGGACTCCGGGCGGGCAGGACGCCAGCAGCAGTCCTGGAGAGGGCCAGCGGGCGGCCGCAGAGGGGCAGTAGCGGGGACAGCAGCGGGACAAGGCCTGGAGCGGCACAGGCGCGGCCCTGGGAGGGCAAGGAAGCCGGCATTGCTGTTTGAGTTCTTCCCAGCTGGGAGTTTTGTACGTTTTTTTCACGCTGCCCCCAGAGAGCGGAGCCTCTTTTCAGCGGCATTCCCACACCTTCACAGCCCGGGGTGGCTCGCTGGCTGGCAGGGACGACCCCTCACACGCATCCGGCCAGTGTGAGCGGGGCCTATGGATAGGCCTGCAGCCAGGCCTCGGGGCCTTGACCTGCAGCCGGCATCATGGCATCAGGTATGTCAAGTGTGCTTGCAACAGATCTTGATCTGAGGAGCTTGAGCCCAGGACCTTCACACTTAGCTATGGCCCCAGCGATTTTTTATTTTTAATTTTGAGAAAGGATCACCCTAAATCACTAAGTTGCCCAGGCTGGGTCCAACTTGCAATCCTCCCACCTCGGCCTCCCACTGAACCACCTTGCTGTCCTGAGGCTACTTCCTCCCTGCTTGCTACCTACATCCTCTCTGATGTGGAGTGTCCACTCTGACTGTGGACCAAGTTCACATTGAGTCGTTTATCTTCAGATCGTAGGTGTCGGGAGTTCCTCGTGGTTTTGGGCGGCTAGCTTTCACACATGTCTTTTGCAAATGCTTGCTGCCAGCCTCTGGCTTGGCTTTCCTTTCTCTCCCTGTCTTGTTATTTACTTATCCATTCACTCGTTTATTTATATTTATTTTTTTTTCTGAGGCAGGTTCTCGCTCTGTAGCCCAGGCTGGTCCTGAACTTACTAGTTGGCCAGGCTGGCCTTGAACTTGTGATCCTCATGCTTCACCATCCCCAGCACTGGAACGGTAAGACTGATCTGACCAGGTGCTGCTAATTGGGAAGTTTAATGCTGACAAAGGTGGCCGTGAGATCCGGTGTCCATGTTTCCATTGTTCAAGTTGTCCCTGTAATGATGTCTGTCCCCCACCTTAGGACATCCCCATCACGGTGTCCCTGTCCCGGGGCACTGGGGGCATCACGGCCTCTCGGTCTCCCTGCTGTCAGAGCTTGCTTCCTCTGACTCCAAGCCAGGGGGCACAAATCAAGGAAGACTTTCTCCCATGGTCCCCTCCCACCCTGGTGGTCAATCTTAGTCCTCTCGCAGGACCTGGTGCCCATGCATGCCATCCCACCAAAGGAGGAGCACAAGCCCAGCCTGGGAGACTTCGTGAGACTCTGTCTTAGACGGGAGAATCAAGATGGGCGGGCAGAGCTCAGTTCAGTCGCCCTGGTCCCATCTCCAGAGCCACAAAATAAAAAAGCAAAAAACCCCAACCGATTTCTCGGAGCTGAAGGGGTGGCCTCCTTCACCCCTGCCTTGGGGTGAAGTCTTGCTCTGTAGTCCAGGCTGGACCTGAACCCATGGCAGTCCTCCTGCCTCAGCCTCCTGAGTGCCGGGGTTACAGGTGTGCAGCCCATGCCCAGCTAATTTTTTTGCAGGGCTGGGGAGACTGAACCCAGGGCCTAGAGCATGCCCGCTGAGTGCTGTAATCACTGAGCTCTGTCCCCAGCCTCCAGCACCATTGTTAGTTTAAGCCCCTCACCTGGGAGGGTTCTCCTCCCCTGGGGGTGTATACCAGGGGTGAGTGAGGCGGAGGTCTTAGAGACCATGTCCTGAGCTCCGTGCCCTCTGTCCTACCCATCCTGGGCTCTGCAGCCTGCACCTCTTCTTCCGTCTCTGGGTGGGCCAGGCCTGGGATCTCCCCTCCCTCAGTGGCTGGGAGAAGCTTCCCCGCCTCAAGCAGGGGCGGGGACACCCTGGCTCCTGGGATGGGGAGCAGCACGGAGGGGCTGGCAGTAGCGTCAGGGGTGAGGAGGAGCTGGGGGAGGAGATGTTGCCTGCCCGTCGCCATGGAAACTGGAGCCTTTCTCTTCTGAAGGACCTATTAAGGGGCAGGAACTAGCAAAGCTCTCCAGGGTGGGAGGAACCCCAGCCCCCTAGAGGGAGGCAGCCAGAGGCAGCATCCAGGCCCTGCCTCCCTGCCCAACTTGTCCCCAAAGTCAGAATCTCTGAAACACATGCAGGGGACATGTGGGCACTGGGGGTCCCTGGAGCTGAGATGTGGGGCTGCATTCCTGCTCTCCCCGACCCCCAACCTCAGGCCGCAGCTTCAGCCCTGGCTGGGGCAGCTTACAGGGTGACCGCCTTACACCCTACTATGCTTTATCATGACATTGTCACTCAGTAAAATGACACAGAAACAAGCCGTGAATGGCAGGCTAACCCTCAGCACCAAACTCTAAGAGGGGCGTGAGGCTGTGGTTCACCTCGCAGACCCTGGCCCAAAGCTGTCGGGATTCTAATCCCCCCTCTGCTGTCCACTGGCTATGCAGTCCTGACCAACTTGCTTCCTGGGCCTCTCCCGTAAAATGGGTTCAACTCAGCAGCCCACCTCACAGGAAGAAGTGGGTATTAAGATATTAAGACTGTTTGAAAAGGAAACTATGATCAATACACACAGTGGAATATTACTTAGCCATGAAAAGAAATGAAAGCCATCATCCCAGCACTTTGGGAAGCTGAGGCAGGAGGATCATAAGTTCAAACCATGTTTGGAAAACTTGATGACTTCAGAGAAAAAAGAAAAAGAAAAGGAGCAAGGCTCTGACACCTGCCACAGATGGACATTGGTGACACTGGGCCCAGTGAGAGACAGCAGGCACAGGAAGACACACATGGTGTGGGCTGCATGGTTAGGAAACACCCACAACATGTGAATCCAGAGACAGAAAGTGGCCTGGTGGGTGGCCAGGCTTGGGACAAGTGGAGAATGGGGAGTGAATGCTTACTGGAGCCAAGTTCTTTCTTTCTGGGTAACGGAATGTTCTGGAAATGCATGAGGGTGATGCTTGCAGGACACTGTGAAGGTACAAATGCCCCTGAATTCTCACCTTAAAAAGGTTAAGAAGGAGCCGAGAGCAGTGGCACACACCTGCTACCCCAGCACTCTTGGAAGCTGAGGCAGGAGGATGGCAAGTTTGAGCCCAGGCTGGGCAACTTAATAATTTAATGAGACCCTGTTTCAAAACCAAAAATAAAAATGGGCTGGGGGTGGCTCAGCACAGAGGTCCTGGCTTTGATCCCTGCATTGCAAAAACAAAACAAAGAAACCTACTTAGGATGCTACTCAGTGCAAAGGCCCTGGGTTCAATCCCACGTACTGGGGATGTGGAGGGGTCAGAAGAGGCAAATGCATACCCACATGTGGTCCTGTCTTGCCATGTCATGCCCAGAACCACTGGGACGCTGCCAGTAAGAAGGCCATTAGCAGAGGGGGCCCTCAACTTTGGACCTATGGATCCGTGAGCTCAAATGAACCTCTTTCCTTCATAATGTTACCTAGCCTCAGGTACTTTCTGGTGGTATCATCACACGCACTAATACACCAGTCTCCATCCATAGGGCAAGGACACAGGGTCCAGGTGAGGGCCAGGGGTCTTGCACATCTGGGGTCTTCCCAGACTTTGTCTTCTGTGTCCTTTTATTTGACTGAGATTGATTGATATCCTTTCATAATAAAGAGTTTTGTAAGCCAGGTATTATACTGTGCGTGTGGAATCCCAGCACTTGGGAGGCTGAGGCAGGAGGATTGCCATGAGTTTGAGGCCAGCCTGGGCTCCATAGTGAGTTCAGGACCAGCCCGGGCTACAGAGCAAGATCTTTTCTGAAGAAAGAAAGAAAGAAAGAAAGAAAGAAAGAAAGAAAGAAAAGAAATGAAAAAGCGACCGGAGGAAGTGGCCTGAGGGCTCCAGCCTTGTGAGCAGAGGAGGGAAGTGGTGGGGGCAGCTGTGCTCTCTCCTAGGTGGCCTGTGTGCCACGTGTGCATGTACTGAGGCAGTGCCTCGCCGTGCGGCCCAGGTTGGCTGGAACTCACAATCCTCCTGCATCAGCTTCCCAAGTGCTGGGATGACAGGTGTGTGCCGCTATGCCTGGTTAATTATTTATGTGGTGCATGGAGTTGAACCCAGGGACTTGTATGGGACAGGCACACTCTTTAACTGTGGAGCTGCACCCCCAGCCCCATGGGTGGCATCCACTTGTGACTTTACTGGGACAGTTTCAGTTAGCATTGCTTGAGGCCCAAGGTGTGTATCCATGGGCTGGCCGCCCTGAGTGAGGGTGAGAGGTGACCACTGCCTTGGCTGTGCGTGGGGCACATGCCAGGTGGCGGGCAGGCGGGAGAAGGGCTGGGTCACTGGGGCAGGATGGCCTGCTTGGGGGATTGGGGGCAAAGGGGCCACCATGTCGTGAAGCTGCAGTGGGGGGACAGCTGGGGGTCGGAGGGACAGGTGCCTGTGGTCAGATTCCCCAGACACTAGCCCCAGCTGCCCGCCCTGTGCCCAAGCCTCGCCCAGTGTATATTCAGCATGTTAGTGGGCCCTCTGAGGCCCAGTTTCTAGGGCAGAGGACACCTGGGCTTGTCTGAAGCGGGAGACGGGCTGCCAAGCTAGTGAGGAATCCTGCCTCCTAGGTGGCCGTAAAGCTGCGGCCTCTCCTAGGGCTACGCTGTAGTGGCTGGGCCTGGAGTGCCCACAAATCCAGTTACTGTCTCGATAGGCACCTGCCACCACGGCCACCTGCCTGGATCTCGGAGGGGGACACTCAGCACGGGCCTATGTGGACACAGTGAGGCCATGGGTGTATTCATGGGTTCATGAGCTGGTTTGCTCTTTCATGTCTTTATTGATCCCACAAGCATTTATTGAGCTCCAGCTGTGTGCATGGGTACACAGCAGTGACAGCACACTGTTTCCACCATCATAGTCCTGCGGAGTGACAGGGCCAGATGTGCACACCACACAGGAAGGGTTGGACGACACACCTGACAGTCAGCATCCCGAGTCTGTGGGAATGTGACACAGACTTCGCTGGACTTGGTGACGGCGCTCTGGGAAGCTGAGGCAGCAGGACTGCAAGTTCCAGCCCAGCCTGGGCCACTTAGTGAGACTGCCTCAAAGTCAAAAATAAAAATTGACTGAGGATGGGGAACAGGCCCTGGGTTCCATCCTTAATACTGGGGAACACGTGAATAAAAACACTCATTAATAAATCATGGGCTTGATACCCGGTCTGAGGCAGAACAGGAAAGTTTTCCTGTGATTGACCAAAGTTTGGGTAACAAGGGAGCATCAACCATGGGGGTCTGGATCAGAGGTGACAGTGCCTCCCCTGGGAGCAGACAGCGAAGGCCTAGGGGCTGGCCACTGTCCCGCGTGGTGTCAGTAACTCCGCGAGGTGGTCACAGAGGGCAGGGAGGCGCAGTGACATTCCTGAGCTCCCACTGGCCCTGTGATTGGCCTGTGGAGCTGACATGGACGGGGGTAGGAGATCAAGTCATCTGTGCCACATGCTCTGGCAGTGGCCTCCACACTCAGGGCTCTCAAGGGCTGCAAATGCCACCTCTTCTGGGTTCCAGGACAGTGTGATGGGGCCAGCTGGCACGGTGGGATGGCTAGCCAGCCCCAGGGTTGGCAGGCATAGGTGGTGCTGGGTGGAGCCCTAGGCCTGTGCTCCGCAAACACCAGGGCCATGCTAGCACCCTGCACGCACGGGTTATGGACTCACTGGTGGGCGTCCTGCCCAGCACCCTCCTGCCTGTGCACGCTTCCTTGGAGCCAGTCGGATGGGGAGGGCAGGTCCCGCTGGCCTTCGCTTTGTTGCTCCCTCGCCCGCCCCACCGGCCTGTCCCTCCTGGGGCGGTGGACGGGCGTCCGCGCTGTGAGGCCGGCCGTGACTTGTTGTCACACTACATCAGAACAACAAAATCACTAGTCTTCCACACAGCGCCGGACCACGGCAGCCCCGCTCTCCTGCGGCACCTGCATCCACACCCACCCGGCCTGGCAGGGACATCGCCTTGCTTCCATTCTGCCTCTGGTCCCTCCTCCTGGCTCCCCGGGCAGTGGCAGGGTGGCCCTGGGCCTTGCTCCCCACAGGCTCCCCAGAGGGAAGGGCTGTTGCACGGGGTGGGCTCATCTCCACCATCGCTCATGGGCTGAGGGCACTGGGTGATGGCCCTGGCCCGGGACCTCAGTGCCAGATGCCCCCAGATGACAGCATGGGAACACCATGACTGATTGTAGAGAAACACCGCACACATGCTTCTCGCCGCAGCCTGGCAAGGGCTCCACCGGCCCATCTGGCACACACACCTGTCCTCCCCCATGGCCATCTTACCTGTCAGGATTCACAGGTTCCCCATGTGCTTTTATTCCATCTGCTTACCTGGAAAATAATGTATTAAAAATAAGATCGAAGTGGGGCATGGTTGTACACCCTGTAACCCAGACACTCGGGAGGCTGAGGCAGGAGGATTGTTGTGAGTTCAAGGCCAGTCTGGGCTCCATAGTGAATTCAGGGCCAGCCTGGACTACAGAAAGACTGTCTCAAAAAAACAAAACAAAGCAGAAACGAGAGGCACATCTCCAGAAACAACGGGCATCTCAGTTCCCTCTCTGCCCTGGATCCCTCTCTCAAAGTGCTAAGGGTCCCCCTTAAGAGGGAAAAAGGGGGCACTGGCCAGAGTCCTGCTGCTGAAAAGCCACCAACTTGGGAAGCTGTCCCCGGGGCTGAAAGGGATGGCAAATTCCGAGGGGCGCTGTCCCCAACCCCCAGTGCTAAAACGGACGAGGACGCCCGGAGGCGCTGTCCTCTACTCTGGTGCTGAAACGGACCTGAGCGGCGGGGCTGGCGCTGTCCCCGATTCCGGTTCTGAGGCGAACCAGGACCCTGGCGGCGTTCTCCCGGTCCCATTGCTGAAGGAAACTTGAGCCGTCGACTCCCCCGTTTTTCTTCCGACTCTCACACTCACTCCCTTCATTCTCTCCTCCTCTGCTCTCAGCCATCCCCTCCCCTCATCTCCCTGCCCTCTGTCCTCTTCCCGGGAGGCCTTACCAGTGCTGCGCGGGGACACAGGAAAATAGAAGTCATCGCTAGGATTCACACTCGCTTCTGGCCCACCACAGGCTTCTAGAACTCACCTCCCAGGTGGCCAGCCCAGCTGGTGTCAAAATCTTCTTCTGTCTCTCTGAGAAGTTGTCCAGCTGTTGGCCTGCAATCCAGCCCCGTGTCCTGGGTCCTGGGTTCCCCAGGTCACCCTCCGCCTAGGCAGGAGCCCCAGCTCTCCCCCTGAGCTCCTCACCTGCTCCAGGATCTGTTGCAAGAGGCAGGTGTCTGGTGGCTGCTAAGGGCCGGACTGCGCTTTTATGGGTCTGGGGGAAGGCGGGGCCCCAGGAACACTGGGTGGGGCTTCCCCAGGCAACCAATGGAAAATTTATCTCCAATGAACCTCCAAGGATTACCTCATAGGCTGTGGCCTGGGCTTCAGAATAAAAGTCTGGCATCCACCCAGAAATTAAGGAGTTTTCTGGAAGGGGAGCAAGCGCTCAGAGTGGATTTGTCAGAGACTCATGCTGGGTTCACTTTCCCCCAGTTCTCTGAGCTCCCAGGGGCTCAGGAGCAGCTCACTGTGTGTCATTTCTGGTCTTGAGAGAAAAGAGACTTCCGTTGGAGTACAGTATGTTGGAAGAAAACAGGATGCTGAGAATATTAAAGTCTGGACCTGTTAGGGAAGCTGAGGTCAGCAGGAATAAAAGAGCTCAGGGTCCCAGAACAGGGGTAGGGCTCAAACCCCACCTCATGACGCACTTTACAGAGAGGGCTCTGAGGCAGCAAATGGATTAATGTAAAAACTCCAGCTGGAAATAGGCCTGGTGGCTCAGGCCTCTAACCCCAGGACTCAGGAGGCTGAGGCAGGAGGATTGCCGTGAGTCCGAGGCCAGCCTGGACCAGCCTGGGCTACAGAGCGAGACCCTGTCTCCAAAATTCTGGGGGGTGTATCTTAGTGTGAGACCCTTGGTTCAGTCTCCAGGACCACAGACAAAAACAGACCATCAGCCCGCCGGAGGGTGTGCTCTGCAGGAGCCCTGTGCACTGGCTCAGGACACGAGGGCTCCATCTGCAGCACCAGAGACAGAAAGAAGAAGGATTCAGAGACTTTTTTTCATCCTTTCCAGGGACCTTGGGTGTAGCCAGTTGTCCTTGTACCTCGTGCCCTTGGTTGTGCAGGGCCAGTACCAGCGGGCCCACGCAAGGCCTTGGCATGTGGGGGTGATGACGTGGCTGCCCTGGTTATTCTCCTAGCTGGGACAGAAACCCCGCCATCCATGACTGAAAGGAGGAAAGATCTATTCAGCTCCGAGTGCCAGAAGGTCTCACAGCGTCTGTCCATGGGCAGCCAGCAGTGGAGGAAGCACCTGGCAGAGGCTGGAGAGCCGCTCACGGTGTTGCATCCTGAGCTAAGTGAGGCCGGAGCCAGCTAGGGTCTGGAGCCTCAGGCAGGGTCGAAGCTTTCCCTGTGTCTTCACCCTTCCTTTACTGAGTTCCAGCAGCCTCGGGGGTGGTCCTCCCTCACTTCCTGGTCCACAGGTCAGCAACACACACCTGAAAGCTCTGCTCTGGGTACTCCGAGTCTCCACAAGTTGCCACAATCCCTCCAGGTAGCACTCGCTCCCCTCCAGCCGGGCCCACCTCCTAGCAGCACGAGGTTCCTCAGCTGTCCCCCTACGTCCAGATGCAGGAGGCTTTGGGGACATTCCAGCTCCAAACCATAGCCGGGGGTTATGTTTCACACTGGAAAGGGGCAGGGGACGGGGTGACTCTTAAGGGGATGACAAGAAAAAACCCTACAGTAATCAAGATAAATGGCTTTTCAATGTAATGCATTAGGAAAACAAAAATTATTCCAAAAATTCACAAAGAGCAAAATATCACAGCGTAGACCACCAGGCTTGGTGGCACAGGCATATCATCCCAGTCACCTGGCAGGCTGAGGCAGGATGATCCCAAGTTTGAAGCCACCTAGGTTGACATAGTGACTTAGCAAAACCCTGTTGCAAAATAAAAGCCAAAAAAGGAAAAAGAAAAAAGAAAGAAAGAAAGAAAGAAAGAAAAAAAAGAAAGGAAAATAAAAGAAAGGAAAGAAAAAGGAAATACAGGATCACTTTTCCTAATTTTTTTTTCACCTCAAGCTCTAATGGAGCTTGGCATGATGCATGAAATAATTTATGGGCATGGTAACGTTTACCATTAATGTATTTTTATTTTGTGAGACATCTCATCATTTTTTTTCTCTCTCTCTCTTTCTTTCTCCTTCCTTTCAGTGTCAGTGTTTGGGACAGAAGTCCAGGTCCTCACGGTGAACTACATGCAGATCCAGTCCATTTTAATTTTTTTCTTTTTTTGAGACAGGGTCTCACTCTGCAGCCCAGGCTGGTCCTGAACTTATTATGGAGCCCAGGCTGGCCTTGGACTCACGGCAATCCTCCTGCCTCAGCCTCCGAGTACTGGGATTACAGGCAAGCACCACTACGCCCGGCTTTGGTGGTGACGGAGAATTGAACTCAGAGCCTTGCGTTTGCCAGACAAGCAATCTAACTGTTGTGCTACCCGCCATCCCCTCTTCAATGCCTACATTGAGCGTATTTTCTGTACACATTGCATCCAAATTAGAACCCTGCCCCACCCCTCTTTGGCCCTCCTCTCCCCCTAACCCCCACTGTCACCCCCATTTTCTTCTAGGGGATGACTGGGTGCTGGGTTTCTCAGAGAATCTATGGGATATTAAACTTTCCACATCTGACTCACTTCACTGACCACAACGATCTCGAGTTGGGTCCATTTCCCCACAAAAGCCTCCAACCCATCTGTCTCTGGAGATGAGCAGTACCCCAATGTGTACACGTACCACCGCCTGTGTCTCTGTGGCCTGTGGACGGGTATCTGGTGTCTTCCACGTCGCAGCTGTTGCTGGCTGGGCTACTGTGACACGGGCACACGGCATCTCTGTGATGTGATGCTCTGGACTCTTTTGGAAAGTTTCCCAGAAGAGGTGTCGCTGGACTGGAAGGGATGTTTATCGTCAGCCTCTGAGGAATTGTGCCAGCTTACACTCCCAGCCGTGTGTAGAGGGCCCCTTCCCCGAGGCGCCGAGGGCTGTCCCCGCTCCCGACACGCCGTGCTCTCTGGTTTCTCAGTGATGTTTCCATTTGCATTTCTCTAATGGCTGAGGACGTTAACATCCTTGCATGTGTCCACTGGCCATTTGAACTTCTTCATCTGAGAACTGACTACTCATTTCCCTTACCCATTTCATAATCAGGTCTTTGATTTTGAGGAGTCTGATTTTCCTCATTTCCTTGTTAATTTTTTTACTTAAAAAAAAGTGGTACTTGGGATGAAACCCAGGGCCTTCGCACCGAGCTACCCCCCACCCATTTTTATTTCATTGAGACAGACTATAGCTGGATAGGACGACCACGCTCACGTTCAGTTTTCTCTGCAGTGAGGACGTAACCCAGTGACACTGAGCTATACCCCTCAGCCTTCCTATATTGTTTTGTTTATTTATTTTGGGCATGAAACCCAGGCATTTACAGTAAGCTACATATTCTGGCTGCCTTTTTACTTTATTTTATTCGTTATCATCATTATTACTCTTATTTGAGACAGGGTCTCACCCTGTAGTCCATGCTGGTCCTGAACTCACTACGTAGTCCACGCTGGCCTCACACTCATGATAATCCTCCTGCCTCAGCCTCCCAAGTGCTGAGATTATAGACATGTGCCATTAGGCTCAGCTTATGTGGCACACGGGGATTGAACTCGAGGCCCTGAGCATGCTGGGCAGGCGCTCTAACCACTGTGCTACTCCTCCAGCCCACCTATCCCATTTCCTTTCTGTTTTTGAGATTGGGTGGCACAAGTCTCACTCATGCCTCAGTTTCCCAAATAGTACAGACACAAGCATATGCCTCTGGCCTGGATTTTAAGCCTGGCAGTGGGGACTGAGCCCAGGGCTTTGCTCTGCATACCCAGCATTTTTAGTCTTTTTATTTTGAGACAAGGTCGCACCACATTGCCCAGGTTGAGTGCAAACTTGTGATCCTCCTGCATCAGCCTCCCAGTCTGCTAGAATGCCAGGTGTGTGCCACCATCCTTTGCAAGACCCAGGCATACTCTGGTACAATTTTCTTCTTGTTATGCTATTTTGCTTCTTACTGATATATCCCACCTTGAGTATTTTTATTCCCTGACCATGGGATAATTCAAACCCTGCAGTGCTCATGTTTTTAGGAGACTCTGGCCAGCATACACCCTGTAACACCCCATGGTCAATGCCCACCAGCCCCGAGGCCCCTGGCGATCTCTGGTGGCTTATCCCCCACCCCAGCCATGACCTCCAGCGACGGCTGGTGGGATCTGTGTCTGTCCATCGCTCTCCAGAGCGTCACTTAGAGGGAGCCACAGGGCTGAGCAGAGCTCCCTGGTTAGAGCGCTTGCCTAGGGCGCGCAAGGCGCAGGGTTGGGTCCCCCAGCGTCACATAATAGCTGGGCATGATAATCCCGGCACTTGGGAGCCTGAGGCAGGAGGCTTACCAGGAATTATAGCCCAGCCTTGGTTACACAGTGATATCAGGATTCAGCCTGGACTACAAAGTGAGACCCTGTCTCAGAAGAAATAAATAAATATAAGAAGTCACATAAGGACTAGGGACATAGCCCAGTGGTTAGAGTGCTTGTCTAGCTTATACAAGGGTTCAATTCTGGGTTCAATTCCCCAGCACCTCATAAAAGTTAGCTCGATACGGGGATGCATGCCTATAAACCCAGCACTTGGGAGGCTGAGGCAGGAGGATTGCCATGTGAGACCAGCCTGGGAGATACAGTGAGTTCAGGACCAGCCTGGACTACAGAGCCAGACCTCGTAATATAGTCACACAGTATGTGGCTTCCACGTGCAGTTGCTCTTGTCCCACATTGAGCACTTGAAATTCACAGACATGGTCACACTTATGTGGCCCTGTCCCCTCATTACTATTAAGTATTCGATTGTGCAGGTGGGCCACAGTGTCCTTGGCTGTCTGCCTGACCAAGGACACTGGGTTCCAGGACACCTCCTCCGCTTGGAGACTGTGACTAACCCAGCTATAAATATTCATTCCTAGGTCCCTGCACGGAAAATATTTCTACATCTTTAGGACCCAGATGGTTGAGCAAGTGGTGACTAGTGATTTTGTTTATTTGTTTTGTTTTGTTTTTTGAGACAGGGTCTCCCTCAGTGGCCCAGGTTGGCCTCAGACCCACAGAAATCCTCCTGCCTTAGCTTCCCAGAGTGCCAGAATGACAAGGCCATACCACCACACACACACAAACCATGTTCTTGTGACGTAATGGTATGTTAAGGAGAGCACGTCATAACCCCACGCACAAAAGTCTACTTGGAAAGGAAAATTAATTATTGCTGAAATGTGAGTAAAGAGAACTGTTGAGAGAGGAGCCCTAGGGCATTGTGGGAACCCAGGGGTGACACCTGACTCCATCCAGGTGCATCAAGGCAGGCTTCTCAGAAGAGGTGGACCATTAAAAAAAAAGGCTTAAGGTTGGAGAGGGGGAGCAAGGTGAAGTTACAGACAGCATGTTTCTGGCAGCCAACAGCATGTGCAAAGGCCCTGGAGAGTATCCGAAATGGAGACTTTTGGATCAGTCAGGACCAGCCTCGCTCCTTCCCCTCTGCCACCCCAACCCTTCCACCTCACAGGCTCATTTCAGCAGGGGCAGCAACTTACCCTGGTAAACCCTGGCTTGCTGGGAGGCTCCTTCCCAAGTAATCCAGCTGGATTCTATTCATGTATTTTTACATGTGTGTGCATGTGTGTCGGTGTGTGTGTGCACGTGGGCAAGGGTGTGTGTGACATACTGGGGATTGAGTCTTTCCACGGAGATGCATTTTGAACCCATTTTTATTTTTGATTTTGAGATAGGGTCTCACTAAATAGCTAAGTACCCCAGGCTGGGCTCAAACTTGGGATCCTCCTGCCTCAGCCTTCCACAGGGCTGAGATGGCAGGTGGGTGCCTCCATGCCTGTCCTGCTGGCTTTTGTAATTACTTCCCTGTGGTCTCCAGGCTAATTCATTCCCCTCCCCGGCCTCCTGCTGGGAGCTCCAGCTGCCTCCTGGGTGGGTTCTGTCTCCCTGGGGGACCCAGGTTCTTCCCAGTTGAAGATCCCTGAGTGGATTCTGGGGAGAAAATGTCCCCAAGTGGCTCAGGGGAGGGGCACTAGCTCAGCATGTCTCAGGAGGACACTTGGGGATGGTATTAATTAGCGGTTCATCTGGGCAGGAAGATTAAATATAAAGGCCTGGGAGTAAGAGTCATGGGTGACTGTTCCCCCAACCCCACCACCACCTCCTGCACACGAACTCCCACTAGCACGCCCCTAGCCCGCGTGGGTTGCTATGGAGACCCCCCCTGCCCAGGCAGCATTTACAAAGGAAGCCTGCACAGATGGTGGCCTGAGCCGGCCTGTTGTTCTCTCCTAGTTGGGACAATTTCTGGAGCCTTGAGGATTAAAGAGAGGGAGCTGTCCTGGTCACCACCTGCCTGGGGCCCCGCAACCTGACCCTGAGCACAAGCTGGGGATTAGCAGAGGGTTCCACCCGCAGGGGCGGACGCACAAGCGGTGCCACACACAGGTCACTGTCCCCTCCCCTCACGGAGGGCTCAGGTCCCCAGACCTACCCAGGGTCACCCCCAAACCCGAGGTGCTGTGCAGCCCGGGGGACAAGGAATAACCCATTAGCCATGGACTCACGGTCCTGGCATCCACTCTGGGCCAGAGGAGGAATAAACACTTTATGTTTATTTTATTTCACTTTGCAGTCCTGGGAGGAGGCCCAAGACCTTCCTGATGAGCTACAACCTCAGCCCATTTCTATGTATTTATTTCATTTATTTATTAATTTTTGAGACAGGGTCTCGCTGTGTAACCCAGGCTGGTCCTGAACTCACTATGGAGCCCAGGCTGGCCTTGGACTCATGGCAATCCTCCTGCCTCAGCCTCCTGAGTGCTGGGATTAGAGGTGTGTGCCACCACGCCCAGATTATATGGTGCTGGGGAATCGAACTCCAATACTTAGTGCTTGAGTTAGTGCTTGCAAGGCAAGTGCTATAACCGCTGAGCCATTCCTCCAGCCCGTGTTTATTTTTTAAAATTTTAAATTTTGAGATAGGGCCTCATTCTGTAGCCCAGATGTGCCCTGAACTTACACACACACACACACACACACACACACACACACACACACACACACCTGCATGTGTGGGATCAGGCTGGCTTTGAACACGTGGCATTCCTGCCTCAGCCTCCTGAGTGCTGGGATTACAGGCGTGCACCAACTTGCCCAGTTTATCTGCTTGCTTGGGCAGCACACCCCACCCACAGCCCATTTGTGTGGCGCTGGGCAGGCACTCTAGCCACTTAGCACGTGTTGGGAACCTAGCTAGTGCCATCACCCCAGCCTCATGCTAACTGCACACAGCCTGTGTGGCCAGCCCGGTTTCCTCAAGGCAGAAGCCAGGCACAGACAGGTTGAGCCGACTGCCCAAGCTCACATAAGCCAGGAAAGACCAGAGCTGACATCAGAGAAAGTAAGGCCTAATGGTAGCCCAATTCTGGGAAGCCTGAGCGGGAGGACGAGGTGGTTATCCCTGGGCTGAGGTGATCCTCCTGCCTCAGCCTTTCTTGTAGCCATAGACCCCGTTGCCTCTGAGGGAGGAAGGCCTCTCCCTCCCCCCTTCCCCGCCCCTGCCACCACCCGTGAGGCCACCCTGGCTGGCCAGTGCCTGTGTTTTGCCCTTGGTGCTCCAGCTTACCAAGTAACTGCCCAGCACTGGGCCACACCTCCTGCCTGGGCTGAGCCGTTGCCATAGACGCAGGATCACAGAGAGAAGAGCTTGGGCAGATGGAAGAGCCTTTTTGCATTGAGGAAACAGTCAGGTGCAAAGGGCCAAAGGTAGGAACCAGCGCTGGGAGAAGGGACCTGAGGCAACCCTCTGGCTGTTGATATCCCGGGCCACTCCTGTGTCACTGATGGAGTTTGTCCTTGAGCCCGTGGTCTCCAGAGCCCAGCCCACAGCTCAGACCACAGTGAGGCTTGGCACACAGTAGGTATTCTTTTTCTGTGGTACTGAGGATTTTTGAGACTGGGTCTTGTAAGTAAGTTGCTAAATTGCCCCGGCTGAGCTCTAACCTGGGATCCTCCTGCCTCAGCCTCCCAAGTAGCAGGATTACACCGTACTTGGTCAATTCATTTGTTCTGTTAACTGACGTGCCACTGGCTCACAGAAGTTAGGACACATCTAATCAGTCACAGAGTAGAAAAATTGGAGAGGTGAGAGTTGAACCCTGTCTGCACAGGAAGAAGTCCTTTTATTATTTATTTTTCCCTTAACACAGAGTCTCACTGGTCCTAGACTCATTGTGTAGGCCAGGCTGTCGTTAGGCTCACTGCAATCCTCCTGCCTCACCCTCCCAAATGCTGGGATTGTAAGCGTGGGCTAATATACCCAGTTTCTGTGGTGCTGGGGAATCGAATTCAGGGCCTTGGCCTTGCTAGCCAAGGGCCCTAACTACTGTCCCACCCCGCAGGCCAGGACTCACTCTTTCTATACATTCTCAAGAGGTAAATCTTCCCTGGGGCTGGGGACATGGCTCAGTGGTTACAGTACTTGCCTAGCATGCTCAAGGCCCAGGTTTCAATTCTCTAGCACCACATGAAGATTAGTTGGGTATGATGGTGCACACCTGTAATCCCAGAACTCAGGAGGCTGAGGCAGGAGAATATACTTTCCTTTTTCTGCACAGAAAGAAACTGAATCCTAGAGGAATGGGGGAATTTATTTGACACAATCAACAGCGATTGGATTTTTTTTTCAGTACTGGGATTTGAACCCTTGGCTTTTACATTACCAGCCCTCAAGGATACTTTTCTTTTCTTTTCTTTTCTTTTTTTTTTTTGGCTTGAGACAGCCCAGGATGGCCTTGAATTTATGGCAAACCTCCTGCCTCAGCCTCCTGAATGCTCAGATTACAGGCTTGCATCACCAAGCCCAGTTTAGTGTCGCTGGGAATCAAACCCAGAGCCTTGTGCTTGCTTGCTAGGTAGGCGCTTTAACCAACAAACTATTCTTTCAGCCTGAGACTTCAACTCTTAAGGAGTCAAATCTGATGCCATCACTCAGGGAGGCTGAGACAGGAGGATTGCCATTTCAAGCCAAGCCTGGGCAATTTAATGATTTAGGAAGACTCTATTTAGAAAAAAAAAGAAAGCATAGCGGGGCCTGCGGACTTGGGTCTGTAATCCCACACCCGGTAGGCTGAGAATTAAGTTTGAGCCTAGCCTGGGGCAATTTGGCAAGTCCTTGCCACAGTATTAAAAATAAAAATGGGGACGTAGCTCAGCGTGAAGGCCCTGGGCTCCATCCCCAGTGTCACAGGGAAAAAAATCCGTTCTGTTTCCCCGAATCCAGACTCACAGGAACTGAAGTCTGGGGCTCCCTTCGCAGCGGCGAGCACCCCAAACCACGGAGGAGGCGCTCGCGGAGGCGCCCGCCCGCCGCCGGCCCAGCCCCCACGCAGCCCGCACTCCCGCCGCAATTAGGGTAATTACCGCGCGGCGCAGGGAGGGGGCGGGCGCGGGCGGACACCCGCTTCCCGGAGGCTCCGGATTGGCTCGCGCCGCGCACGTGACGCGCAAGGCGGCCTCGTTGCCGGGCAGCCGCTGTTGCCAGAGCAACGCCCACCGCTGGCCGGGCTCTCACTGGTCTCCGCCCCAGGAGGACGCGCGTTGGGTCCCGGCTCGGCGGCGGGAGGCGACAAGGGGGGCCGCGAGGCCAGCGCTGCCCCGGCCCCAGGCCCCGCGAGACCCGGCCTTCCCCACGGGAGCGTCGCAAGAGCCACCCACGTGGCGGCCGCCACGAGGGGCAGCACGCAAGCGCAGACAGACAGACAGACAGATGCACCCGGCGCTCAGATCTTGCATGAACAAACATTTGTCTGGCGTGGTGGTGCCGGTCTCTCATCCCAGGACGCTGGAAGGCTGAGGCAGGAGGATCACCAAATTTGAGCTCTCCTGGGCAACTTGGTGACCTAGTAAAACCCTGTGTCAACAACTGACGGGAACATACAGCGTGCTGGAACCTGAGGTCAGGCGCCACGGCCTCAGACGAATCCCTGACCCTCTTCCTTGGCCCCACGCACGGCTTTGCACCGGTCGGCATCCCTTCCTTACCACCCTGGGGCTCGGAGGCCGTTGAATTGGTTTATTGCCTGACCCGGGCACTGATCTGAGCTGCATCCACGGCCACTTACTTAGGGACTGTTACTTTGAGACCGAGCCTCATCAAGTCACTAAGGTGTGCAGGCTGGGCTGGAACTTGCAACCCTCCTGCTCCAGCTCCAGAGCGCTGGGATGAAGGGCCTATGCCATGGCCTGGCTCTCTTTAAGGGCCGGGTGGAGCCAGCACCAAGCTCGGAAGCCAAGACCCAGCCCTCTAGGTGTGACTGTTAAGGCCCACCACAGTTACCACTTATGCAAAGCCACCGAGTTAAAAAAAGAAAAAAGTCTAATCATAATGAGAGTGTTATTAGTTTTGTTTTGTTTTTGTAGAGCTAAGGATTAGATCCAGGACCTTTGCACTGAGCCACATCTCCAGCCCATTATTTTGTTTTTATTTTGATAAAGTCTTGCTAAGTTACCCTGGCTGGGTTGGAACTTAAGATCCTCCTGCCTCAGCCTCCCAGAATGTTATGGTTACAGGAGGAAGAGGAGGAATGGAGGTGTGCTGTGGCTGGGGTCTGGAGTGTCCCTGCGTACTGGGTGTCAGGAGCCACATGCTGTCAGGAGACGCGGTTGGGGCAGGAGGGGGGGACTGTGGTGGGTGGTGGATTGGGAATTACACCTGGGCGCCTCCGAGGCTGGACCCAGAAGGGAGCGTGAATGCTGCTCCTGCCTTCCTGCCGGGACTTGACTCGGGTTCCTGTCCACCACGCCGTGAGGAGCTGCCTCCACCTCTGCCGCCACCTCTGCCTTGCTGGCTGCCCGGGGTGGATGTGACCTTCTGAAACTGTGAGCTAAATAACCCTTTCCTCCCTAAAATGGTGGGTGTCAGGTCGTGAGTCACAGGGGGAAGAGGTAATGAGGACCAGGAGTGGAGGAGGAGGAGGAAGGAGGCGACCAGGGTGAAGGGCCAGGAAGTCACTGCAGCTCAGCCGCTGGCCGGGTCTGGGCCTCGTGCAGGATCCCTGGCGCAGCTCTCGCCTGGGTCCGGGGTGCTGGGCCCACTGGTCCTCGCCCTCCAGCGCCATGGGGTGCAGGTTTCAGTTCTGGCTGGGAGAGGCCAGGCAGGAGCCCTGCGAGCGGACCAGGCCCACGCCGTGGCCTCCAAACTCAGCAGCGGTGCTCCTCCTGCTAGCTGCCCTTCCCATGGCCAGGGCGGGGAGCAGGCTGCGTCCTGGCAGGAGCCAGGAGAGGCAGTGCTGGCACACGGGTGTACACGGGCGAGCAGCTTGAGCGTGGCTAGTTTTCTCTCTCTCTCTCTCTCTCTCTCTCTCTCTCTCTCTCTCTCTCTCTTTCTCTCATTTGTTCATTGATTTATTTGACACAGGTCTGGCTCTGTGCTCCAGGCTGGTCCTGAACTCACTATGAAACCCAGGCTGGCCTTGGCCTCACAGCAGTCCTCCTTCCTCAGCCTCCCAAATGCAGCCACCATGCCTGACTTATGTGGTGCTGGGGAATCAAACTCAGGTACTTAGCACTTGACAGGTGCTTTAACTGCTAAGCCGTTCCTCCAGCCCTTTTTTTTTTTTTTTAAATTTAAAGACAAGGTCTCAGTCAGTGGCCCGGACAGCGTGACCTCAGGCTTTGCTGGGGTTTGGATCTGGAGTGTCCCCTAGAAGCTCATGTTCCCATAGGTTTTGTGTAGTGCTGGGAGGTGGGCCTGGCTGGAAGGGTGCTTGGGGCCTGACCTGGACAGGTGTGTGCTGGTTCCCGCTTCCTCCCTGACTTCTCTCTGCTCTGCCACGCTGCTGTGGGGATCCCTGCCTCCCGCAGCTCCAGCTCTGGCTCCGGCTGTAGCGGGGCCCCACCCTGTGCTCCCATTGTGTTCCAGCCGCCCACTGTGAACGGATTGAGTGAGGCCTTCTGAAACTGTGAGCTACGATAAATCTTTCCTCCCTAAGTCGTGGATATTGGGTATTGAATCACAGCAACAAAAAAATAACTTAAGACAAACTTGGTGATCTCCCTGCCTCAGCCTCCTGAGCAGCTGTCGTGACAAGGTTATGCCCCTTGCCGAGCTATCAGGCTGGTCTTCACCAGACGCTTGCGGAGCTCCCGCTGAAGGCAGGAACTGGTGGCACCGCAGCAGTGGGGCCGAGAGGACCCCTGTCCCCACCCTTCTGATCGCGGCAGGGCCGAGCAGCCTGCCACTGCCCTCTCCGGCTCGGGGAAGTCACAGGCATCTGCCCCGTCCCCACACATTTGTTTCATGACAGAGAATGTCATCTGTTGCGTTTTTATTAGGACATAGCGTATGTGCCCTGCAGGTAATTTAAACATTAGAGGAAACCGGTCTGGTGGCCCAGGGCCGTGGTCCTAGCACTTGGGAGGCCGAAGCAGGAGGATCTCAATTCAAACCCAGCCTGGGCAACGTAGCGACTTAGGGTGACCTTGCCTCAAAATAAAAAGTAAACACTGTGCCGAGGACCCCGGGGGCGGTCTTGGTGGGGACAGCGCTTGTCTAGGGCATGTGAGGCCTGGAAACCCTCTGTGCGTTCTGTTTCCTGATACACCAGTGCCCTGACACTTACGTGGACTCCTCACGTGTGTATGACTGGAGACGCGGCCCAGGACCTCCCCTGGAGCTCCGTCCCCAATCTTGCTGAGTGGCGCAGGTCGGGTTTGAACTTGCAATCCTCCCACCTCAGCCTCCCAGAGTGCTGTGATGACAGGCCTGTGCCACTGGACCCAGGTCCCCAGCACTTAAACAAATTGTGTCCCTGGGGCTGGAGGAGTGGCACAGAGGTTAAAGCTCTTGCCTTACGAATGCTAAGTACTTGAGTTCAATTCTCCAGCACCACATAGGCAGGGTATGATGGCACAGGCCTGTCATCCCAGCACTCGGGAGGCTGAGGCAGGAGGATTGTCGTGAGTCCAAGGCCAGGCTGGGCTCCGTAGTGATTTCAGGTCCAGCCTGGGTCACAGAGTGAGACCCTGTCTCAAAAATTGAAATAAAATAAAATAAGAAGTTGCTTAGGGATATAACTCAGCAGGAAAGCTCTGGGTTTGATCTCCAGCATGAGAGAGAGAGGAGTGGGTCCACCGCAGGGCACGCAAGTGGTGATGGGGGCCCCAACTGGACATGTCTCAGGAAGTGTCCTGACACAGCTGGGGACTAGCTGGTCGTGAGGACGCAGGGCCTGGGGGGAACGGAGGACATGCTAGGGCCCCCCAGGCTGCTAGCTGTGAGCTCGACCTTGGGTACCGGGAAGGCCTAGCCATGGCAGGAATGGAGGAGCAGCCATGTGGGTGGGTGGGTGGGGGGTGGACCCAGAGTACCCAGCGTCCTGCAGAGGGCAGGCAGGGAGGGCCCGGGCAGCCTGGGGGCTAGCTAGCCAGCAAGGGGGTCCCCGTCCCCTTTTTGGCACCAGCCTGAGGGCAGGGGGGGCGAGGGGCTGGTGATGGTTGCAACTGCAGGGAAAACACGTAAGTACCCAGGCTGGGCTTGAACTCACCACCCTCCCACCTGCGCCCATGCCTGGTCGGCCTTCACATGTTCAGTTCTACACCCATAAAATCCAAAGTCAGAACAGAATTTCTACTAAGGCAGCAAATGTTTTCTTCAAACAGAGAGAGAGAGCGAGAAAGAGGCAAATACACATCCTCTGAAACCATGGTGACCGGCAGCCTGTGCGGCTGGGGGCGGGGCGTGGGGACATTAATAGTAATTCTCTGTGTAGGCTTTTCCAGCTCCAGCGGCTGTGTGGGCAGCATGTGTGTGTGTGTGTGTGTGTGTGTGTGTGTGTGCATATGCGCACACACTCCAGTTGGGGGGGAGGGAGGAGCAGAAAGGCCCAGAAGACACAATGGTTCAGGCTTCTGTGTGCACACCCCAGTCACGTGTGACCCCGTGGTGTGGGTGCCAGAGCCCTGGCGCAGGCTAGTCGCCAAAGTGCTCCAGGAGGCTGAGGCAGGAGGATGGAACGTGGGAGCCCAGCCTGGTCATCTTAGCAAGACTCTGTCTCTAGTTTAAAAATAAAATGAGCGATGTCTGGGCGGGGTGGGGCACACCTGTCATCCCAGCCCTCCTTTGGGAAGCTGAGGCAGGAAGATTGCCATGAGTCCAAGGCCAGCCTGGGCTTCATAGTGAGTTCAGGACCAGCCTGGGCTACACAGTGAGATCCTGTCCCAAAAATAAAGAAGAAAAGGACACAGGACTCCGGCCTCCGGCCTCCGGTGTGCAGGAGTATTCAGGCTGAGTGCCGGGCACAGGTGATGAAGCTTTGACTGAGAGCTGGGTCCCTGTCCCAGCTCCCCAGGTGGGGGTGGCAGGTGCACGGGTCTTGTCCCACCTGCGGCCCTCCCATGACCCAGACAGGGCTGGGCATGCTGCACAAGCCCACACTCAATCAAGGCAGCAGGAGACGTGTCGCCGAGCAGCTAATCCCTGTGTCTGGCTGTCACCACCTGCCGCGGCAGAGTCCTCCACCAGCGCAGGTCCGGGGCACGGGGGGCGCGGGTGGGGTGAGGAGGGGCGGGCTGGAGTCAGAGGGGAGGCAGAACCGGGGCACAGAGACTGGAAACAGCCAGGCGCAGAGGTGGAGGAGGCAGGCAGGGAACCCAAGTGGGCAGAGCAAGGGAGGGGAGAGGAGGACACGGGACGAGGGGACAGAGCATGAAGAGAGAGCGCGACATGGAGGATCAGAGATCGGAGGGCCCGGACCAGCACTGCGGCCCTGGGTTCGACTCCCCAGCACTATGTGAGCCGGGCGTGGTGGTGCTCGCCTATCATCCCAGCACTCAGGAGGCTGAGGCAGGAGGATTGTGGTGAGTCCAAGGCCAGCCTGGGCTACAGAGTACGACCCTGTCTCAAGCAAAATAAAACACCAAGGTGCCCCTCACCCTGCCAGGAGTTTCCTTGACAGATGGTGGCCAGAAGGCTTGGGACCTGAGCTAGCATTACCCCTCCCTGCCTCCTCTGCAGATCTGCTCTAAAAAGAATCACTTCATTGATTTGGGGTTGAGCTTGGCTCCTAAGTCACCAGACCAGCCCTGGGTCCGGCAGGGCACTCCACATCAGGTCTGTTTTCAGCGGTGTCCCCCGGAAACAGAAGGCACAGGACTCGGCCCCGAGTCCTCTAGGTCTCTTGAAAGTCCTTCCCAGGGGCCCACCGCCACCCCCTTCGTCTAGACCTTCTCTTTCCTCCCTCCCTCCTTCTTTCTTTCTTTCTTTCTTTCATGTGTGTGACACTGGGAACGGAACTCAGGGCCGTTGCACTGAGCTACTCGCTGTCTTGAGAAGTCACCAGGTTGCTGAGGCAGGGCTGGAACTGGCTGCCCTCCCGCCTCAGCCTCCCAGAGTGCTAGGATTACCTGTGTGCGCCACCAGGCCTGGCTTCAGTTCTCGCAACAAGATCCCACTCGGTTTCCCAGGCTGATGGACAGCAGGCCCGTGTCACCAGGCCCAGCTTGGGTGGCGGGTTGTGTCTTATCACAGACTGGGGGAGGATGCTGTGGGCAGACCCGTGGGGTGGGAGGAGCCACGGGTGCCCCCGAAACAGCACATCTGGCCAATGGCAGATTTCACGTGAGTGTCCCCAGGGGAGGGCCCCGGGCCCAAACAAAAGTCACCATGGACGCTCTGTACTAGGTGCCTACTGTGCGCTGAGCCCATGTGAGCCCTCGTCCCACCTGCTCCTCCTGGCACACTCCTTTCAGAGGCGCAAATGGAGGCTCAGAGAGGGAGATTCACCAGCCTGAAGTTACACAGGGAGGGGAGCGGGAGCCAGCCTGGAATACAGAGACCCTACCCCCCAAGGAGAGAGAAAGAGAGAGAGAGAGAGAGAGGGAGAGAGAGGTGATAAGCATGTTGAGGGAGTGATGAAACTTTTTAAGGTGTACAATGAACACACACATTTCAAGAATATAGGTACCGCCTAAATTCAGACAATTTCTATGTTGTTTTGTGTGGTACTAGGGATGTAGCTCAGCATCTTCACACTGAGTTACATCCCTAGCCTCTTTTTAAAAATTTTTATTTTGAGACAGGCTCATTGTGGGCTCAAACTTACCATCCTCCTGCCTCAGCCTCCTGAGTAGAGCTGTACAGGAGATCTGCAATCCCAACCCCCTTCCTTTTCCCTCTCATTCTCCCCTGAACCCCGGCTGGCGTACCCTGGGGAGAATGGTCAGACCCCAAGTGCAACCAGCCTGCCCTGTGGAAGGCCTGTGACCAGGGCGACCAGGGAGAGTCGGGGAGGAAGGAGTGCTGGGCCGCCATCCCAGAGTGAGGCAGGGACCGGCGCTGGAGGCCGGCTACTCTGCTGCTGCCCCCCCAGTGGCAGGACAGAATTATGTTCTGCTCTGCCAACTCATGGAGCCCATAACCAACCTCTGCCAGGCAAAAGGAGGCTCAAAGAGGGGCATCAACCAGCCCAGAGTCACACAGTGTGTTAGCTGCCTCAAGACAGTTTTTTCTGAGACAGGGTCTCCCTCTGTAGCCCCGGTTGGCCTTGAATTCACAGCAATTCTCCTGCCTCAGCCTCCCGAGTGCTGGTATTATAGGCATGCGCCAGCACAGCCAGCTTACGTGGTGCTGGGGAATCATACTTGGGTACTTAGCGCTTGCTAGGCAAGATCTTTAACTGCTGAGCCATTCCTCCAGCCCCTGGCTGTGCTTTAGAATAGAAGTTTGAGTTCTTTAGTATCTCAACCAAGTATGGCGGTTCAGGAACCGTGTCATCGGCAGCCAGAGGCTCGTTCAGGGCCTCCACCGGGTGCGGCAGAACTGCACTCGGCTGTAGAAGGCGGGTCCTTCCCAGAGGGGTTCAAAGGACAAGGCGTGGAATAAGACTGAGTCACCCTGGTTCAGACGCGGGAGTCCCCTGCCTGGTGTTTCCTCCACGAAAACATTTGGTAACTGGGAGAGTGAGGCCCTCTTTTCCATCTGAGAAATTTCAGCCTTGGGGTCTAACAAGAAGCAGTGGCTAGGGGCACGAGTGAGGTCCCCTGGCCCAGTGTTGTACCAGGCAAGCTCCCAGCTGGCTTGCTCCAGAGCCCGTGTGCATGGGAGGGTCCCCGTGGCAGTAGATCCCACCGTCCTCAGCAACCTGAGCCTCCGCAGACCTGAGGTTTTCTCCGCCTTTAAACCTCGTGCTGGGTGAGCTCCTTACCTCCCAACCCACACCTTGGCATTGAGGAGCCACCCAAGGGACCAAGAGGCAGCCCTCCCACCAGGACCTGGGACTTTTCAACCTGATCTTGCCTTGGATTGAGGTGGCCCCGGGGACATTCCCATATCAGGGGACACAGTAGCCCCCTGGCTTCCTTGAGGCACCTTCTCTGCCAGTGCCCTCTGGGGGTGGCCCTGGGTGAGGGCTCCCAGTAGATCTGGTATTTGTGATGTGATCAGGAAGTGATGACCTTCCAGATAGCAGCCAGGCCTGGAGGAGCCGGTACTTGACAACCCCCATCCCATGGGTGGGATCCACATCTCTGGCTGAATTGACAAGCCCTTGAGTGCCCACTGGTCAGCAGGTCACATTAGCGTGACCTGCTGTCTTCACTCTCCGATCTAGGTGGCAGTTCCCGTGGTAGGTAGGGCCGGGTGCTGGGGCATCAAGGCTGAGTCAGAGTCCTTGGCAGGCGTTTGTGACTACAGAGCCCTGTGCCCCTTTACTCATGGCGGTTACAGCGGGAAGGAGGCTGGCGTGGGTAAGGGTGGGTGGTAGACCGATGGCTTAGCGGCCGGCAGCTCAGCATAGCTTTGAAAACCATAATCCTGGCAGTGGTGGGCCAGGAAGAAATGCCGCAGGCACTTGTCCCAGCACTGGGGAGGCTGAGGCAGGATGATTGCAGTGAGTTCCGGACCAGCTGGAGCTACACAGGTCAGGTAAGAAAATGATTCGAAGCCGCGGTGGTCCACATCTGTAATCCCGGCCCGCAGGAGGCTGAGGCAGGAAAATTGCTTTATGATCGGGGCCTGTCTGTACTACAGAGCGAGACCCTGGACTACAGAGGGACCTCCTGGCAACAACAAAACAAAAGCAAAACCAAACCAAAACAAAAAATAGGCAGTCTAGGAGATCGCTTTCCAAGATGGTACAAGGCCTCTGGTTCGATTCACCAACAACGCATTAAAAAAAAGAAAAACCCAGCCTGAAGTGGCAGTGCACGTTTCCAACCCCAGCTCTCAGGGGGCTGAGGCAGGAGGATTGCCACGACTTCCAGGTCGATTTGAATTTTTGCATGGACTCCTCACGGTTTTTTTTTTTTCCTCCCTTGGATTTTGTTAATGGAATGTGTAAATGAAAATATAAAAACTTTTTTTCCCCCTGTATTTTCCTTCTTTCAAAGTCCACTGCATTCAGACTAGCCCAGGGTGTCCAGGGGTCCGGGGTCCCCAAGCTGACCCCAAGCAGCGGTGGAGGAAATCACAGCTGTGTGGTGCCACCATAAATACTTAGAGGGAGGTATCCGGTGGGTTTCCGAAGTGTAGCGGTGGTCGCGGTCGCCTTGCACAGAAAACTCCCGGGTTCAAGCCCTGCCGGAAGCAGCCTGTGGATGTTTTCCTATAGGACATTGAATAAGTCGTTCCACTGTGTTTTTCATTATTATTCCTACTTTAAATAAGCTTTTATGGATTCTTATAAAACAAATTCAGAGATTAAACATTTTGATACAATGACTTAACACATTTTATTTAAGGAGGGTCCGACGGTGCAGGAATCATCTTAGCCCAGGGAGACTGAGGCAGGCAGATAGAAATTGCGAGTCCGGTCCGGCGCAACCCTGTCTCAAAAGCAAAACCTCAGAGGCGCTGAGGATAAATGAAGTTCGAAGGGCCGAAGGTGGGGACATAAAATGGTGTGCGTTGGCCGGGAATCGAACCCGGGTCAACTGCTTGGAAGGCAGCTATGCTAACCACTATACCACCAACGCCTCGGCCTGCGGGTACCCTCCACGCTACTTTAAGGGAGCTCGCAGGGTCCTCCGGACTAAACCTAATCTCACCGGGTGTCCCTCCGCTTGGAGGCACCCAGGTGTCCCCCCGGCCTCTTCGCCTCTTGGTACCGCCCGGCCAGCGCTATCAAATCACAGCGCGCCGCTTGGGCAGCTCCACTTCCGGGTCGAAGGGTGCGGAGCCGGCGGGTTCTCCGTGTCCGCCGCGGTCGCTGTTCCCCCGCGCCCGCCACTTCCGGGGCCGCAGTCCCGGGCATGGATCCGCGCATGTGAGGCGTTGCCGGCCCGGGACCCTCGCCCAGCCGCGCCGCCGCCCGTGACCCGGTGAGCATGGCCGGTGCGCGCGCCCCGGGGGTCACCCGGCCCGCCCCGGCTGCCACGCGAGTCCCTGCCGCCCCTGCCTCGGTTTCCCCTCCCCGCGGCCCCTCGCAGCCTCGTGCTCTCCGGTTGCCACCCGGCGCCGTCCCTGTCCTCGGTGGCCGCGCCGGGACCGCTGTCCCCCGCGCAGAGCTTGCCATCTCCCTGCTCGCCCCGCCGCTCCGTGCCCCCGCCCCGCGCGATCGCGGCCTGGGGCCGACCGCCCCTCGGCATGCAGCCTGTGGGCCCCAGTGCCCCGCTCCTCCCGTCCCGCCGCCGCCCGGTGCCCGTGCCAGGCCCCGTCCCGCCACCGCCGGGTCCTGATCCCCCGCCCTCCGCGCAGGCCCTGCCCGCCAGCCACCCACCTCCCGCACTTCGCGCCCAGAGCCGAAGCTCCTGGTCCGGGCTGCCACTCAGCTGTCCCGAGGACCGCTTGCGTCGTGTCCCCACCCTCACCTCCCTGGGCTCCCTGGAGGAAGTCCCTTGCCCCCGCGGCGGGAGCTCCCTTGCTTCCCAGGAGCCGGGACTCAGTCTCGGGCGTGGACTGCGGCGGGCAGTCCCCTTGGAGTCCCTCAGCTGTGTCCCCCGGGAATTGGGTGCCGCGGGGTGACTCCTGGCCCAGATTCCACCCGGAGTGCAGAAAGAGCCTCCGGGAACGAGGGTCGCTGGGGTGTAGGCAGGGACAGATGACGGGTCCCACAAGGGCCGGGTCCCGTGCGGAGGCACTCCCGCCATCAGCCTGCCTCTGGCTTAATGATGCGTTTGTCCCGCCAGGGTCTGTGTCCCCCGCCTGCGGCTGGAATGGAGGCTTGCCGGACCCCTTAGAAGGTCAGTGGCGGGGGCTGCGGCGTTCTTCACCCCTGTCTTCCGTGGCACAGACGGGCAGGCAGGGGCTGTGTAGACCTTAGGTGATGGCCACGGCCTTCCAGGCACTGGCTGGAGGCCTTTCTCTTTTTCCCTTGTCCCCTCCAGCTGGGATGTCCTCTGGGGATGTTGGGGAGCACTCGGGGACATGCTGAGCTAACTAGATTGGAGGTGGTGTGGTTGCAGCCCCCAACTCCCACCTAGTCTAACACGGTGCCTAGCCCGAGGTCAGTGGTTAATGTGGGTTCCGATGGATTCTGGCCCGGAAAGGGACTTTAACTCCCCTGCCCTTACGCTCTTAAGTAACTGTTTAGTTGGCAGGTGGCCCACCTTGGCTGTCATTTGTCATCTGTTACACCGGACACCAAGTTATAAAAGCTTTGGGTGTGTGAGCTCATCTCCTTACAGTGGCCCTGGGGGCCCATTTTAGACCTGTGGAAATGTAGGCACAGAGAGGTTAGGTGGCTTCTCCTGAGGTCACACAGCCCTGAAGTGGCAAAGCTGGGATTTGAACCTGGGTCTCTCAGACATGGGAGCCCACGCTTCACCACGGGGCCAAGAGTGCAGCCAACACCTCTTCTTGGTGATGTTTTGCTTTCTTCCCCTGTGACCTCTGTCCTGTGTCCAAGTGTCATTTCTTCTTTAAGCACCTGGCCAAGTGCCCAGTGTGTGGCCTGGATCTTCTTAGGAGGCACTTGGGAAGTGGTGGAAGCGGAGGCCCTCTGATTTTGTTTTATTTTTTGTTTATGAATGAAATGTGGACAGGAGAGGCAAGGAGTATCGAGGGACTGAGGACGGGTAGCCAATCCTGTACCAGGAGGTGGTGGGACAGGGCCACCACTTACTTTAGGACTGCCACCTGTGCCTGCTCTAGCATGTTTATGGAGTGCATCCTGTGCCCAAGGCGTGTTCCAGGCTTGGGACACAGTGGGACCAGGCGAATGTGGCCAGCGTCCCAGTGAGTGGGGATTGCACCTGGCAGAGGCAGCTGGGGTTGCCACTCTGGGGGGATGCTGGGGACAGCGGGGTGCCGAGTAGCATCTGGGAGGACTGCTCCATGCTGTGGCCCCTCATGCTGAGAGCCAGAATGTCCCCAGATACCAAGTTGTGTCCCCAAGGTGTAGAATCATCCCCACTGGGGCCTCTTACCCGCCCCCAGGAGAAGGTTGCACAGAATTGTCACCTATGCCAGCGTCTTTTTTTCTTCTGGTTTTGGGAATCGAGCCCGGGTTCTTTCCAGGCCCGAGTTGCACAGACTGGCTGGAACTTGGGATCCTCATGCCTCAGCTTCATAGAATGGTGGGATGACAGGCCTGCGCTTTGGATGGGCTCATGCCAGCTTTATGTCCAGGCATTGAGATGGGGTGAGCAGGTGGCAGCAACTGTTCAGGACAGACTTTTGAAGGCACTCTGGGATACTAGGGCGGCAAAAGAGGGGGTGTCCTGCAAGCAGGAATGGGTCCCTGACAGCTTCTCCGGAGTCATTTGAAACTCCAAGGGAATTTCTTCTTTCCGGTTACAAAGAGAAGAGGTTTATTTGAGCACCTGACCCAGGTCAAAGTTCACAGGCCGCGCCAGGCTGCAGAGCCCAGGGCGTGCACCCAGGACTGGCTTCCTAATTGTGACGAAAGCCCACCGTCTCTGGCACAGAGATGCTGTGCCTGGCACCCTGTTGTGCTCACACTAGGTTGTCCCTCGGGACATGGCCAGGCTGAGGCAGCGCTGTCTCCTGTGCTGCGCAGGCCCCCCCTCCCAAGGCCGCCGAGCAGTTAATGCGGGAAGTTAAGAAGTTGCGCCGGGACCCGGAGAACACGGGAGGTTGTGGAAGGTAAGGGTGGCTGAGGGGCCTCCTGGCCTGGGGCAGCACAGGTCCTGGCAGTCCTGGGGGTGCCCAGGCAGGCAGGACTGTGTCACTTCTCCCTTTGGGGCAGTTCTGGGGTTTCATTTGGTCTGCTTGTGTCTGCAGCACAAGGCCCGCCCGGGGCCTTCCCACAGAGGCGCACTCCAGCCACCATGTTTCGGTGGTGAGACAGGGTCTTGCTGAAGTGCTCAGTTCTCTGGGCCGGGCTCCCACTTGGGGTCCACCTGTGTTGGCCTCCCAAGTCCTGGGGGACTGGCCTGCTGGGGTGTTCTCTGCCGTGCCCAGTTAGCGCATCCTGGGCTCTGCATGGCACTGGGCATCTCCATGGCCTCCCCTCACGTGACACCAGCAGGAAACCTTTGCTAAGCCATGGCAGCCATGGAGGTCCTAGGCAGTCAGTGCCTGCCGGGGCTGCACTTGGAGGCCGGCTGGTGTGGGAGCCCGACGTGTGAGGATGTGGCTCCTCTTCTTCACTGGGTGTTGTGGTGGTGGCCACTTGCCGTCCCTGGAGTCTGTCTCTTGGGCCCCAAGATGGGCATGTTCCCAGCAGCCCAAGAGCCTAGGGGCACTGAGCCCTGCTATGGCCTCTGTGGCCCGGCCCATAGGCCAGTGAGGCGTGTGAGGTCCTGGGAGTGTGCTGCCCTGTGCCTGGTGCCTGGGCCTCCTAGCGAGGGCCGGCTCATGCTGTGAGGCGTGGGAGGAGCCTGGGGAGAGCCCGAAGAGGAGACCCCGAGATGGGCCTGCACCTGGGCCTGGGGGCAAGTGCAGTGGGGATTGGGGTTGGGGTTGCGGCTAGTGGCTTGCAAACCCCACCCCCATCAAATTTGCACTGTGTGCATAGGCTCCCCCCTGGCTGCATAAAGCTGCAGCCGGGCCCAGGGACGCTGAAACGGGAATTGCCTGTGCAAGCCCAGCCTGGGCATCTTAGTGACTTTCAAAAACTGAAAAGGGGATAAAGCAACCTCTCCACCCTCTGCTGGCCCAGGAGGCAGGCAGCTGCTCTTTTCCACTGGTGAGGACTGGCCCAGATTGGCAGCTGCCTGAAGTCCCTGGAGGTGTGTCCTGGTCCTAGCATGGCAGAGCCCTGACTGTCACCCTGCCTGCCCCCTCATGGGCCCTGCACAGCTGGCACTGAGAGCCCACCTTCCCCAGGAGGCACCCCCTGAGTCTGGGGTTGCCTGCGTGGCTGGTCTCTCCTCTCTGGCACTGGCAAAGGAGGGCCCGGGCTGTCAGAGTGGTTTGCCAGTGACATCACGTGGCAGGAGGGCCCCTGAAGTGTAGGTGGTGACATCACGTGGCAGGAGGGCCCCTGAAGTGTAGGTGGCCCTGAGGAAGCAGCTTGGAGTGGTTGGCTTGTGCCTCCCCAGCTGGGTAAACTCTTGACAAGGGAGCCGTGGCCCTGGTTGGCTGGGGGGTCACCTGTCTCCTCCTCCTGGGCCTCTCTGCAGTCCCCGCCTTTGCCTTAGGTAGCAGAGTGGTGAGAGGAGGCAGGTGGAGGCCCGACTTGGGCCTGGGCCCTTGGGAGCTCCTGCCAGAACATTGTAGCAGCACTGAGAAGGTTCCAAGCCGTGTGTCCTGATGTCCCGCTTCCCCTCTCAGCTCCTGGGACGCAGCTTCGTTTCCTGGGACCTCCGCAATGACCAGAGGCAAGGCTACCTTCCAGGCCCTTGGCCGTAGGAGTTGGTCCTCAGGCTGTCATTTCTTCCTGTTTGAGCATGCACAGGTGTGGGGTTCTCCAGGTGCCCCGTCCACTGTGGCATCTCTGTCGGGGGTCCTGAGGTCACAGCTTCTTCTCTGCCATGGTTTGGGATGTGCGCCCATCTCCTGGGCATGCAGGCTGAGGGGTTCTCACATGTGACAGGGCCCAACCTGCCCTGCCTACTGCCACTCATGGGTCCCCTCTGCCCCAGAGGTGGACTGTAGCTCTGCAGATGGCCACAGTCCCAGGTACCACAGGTCACCCGCTGCCCTGGCTTTGGCTTGTCTGATGTGGGGGCCCTTGAGTGGCAGTGGTTTCTGGCTGTATCTTAGGAACTGACCGCTCTCCTTCAGGCCACAGCTGTGACACACCAGCTCCTGGTGTCCCCAGCCCTACGTGCCCGGGCCTCACCGAGGGGGTGCATTGCCCCCTGTGCTCTCTTAGGGGTTGGCTTGGAAAGGGACCCCAGGTTCAGCTGTGCTGTGCAGATGCCACCTGCCCTGGGGTCTGCCTGCCCTACCTGAGGAGGGGGGGGGTCCTGTGGCACTTACCTCTGGAGGTCTCCCCAAGGGACACAGATGTCATGTCACACATAGCCTGTCACTCTAGGGCTCTAGCCCTTTCCCTGCTGTGATGTCATCAGGAGTCCTGGTTGGCACCTCCTCACTCGCTTCTCTGATTTGGGGAGCAGCGACTCTTTCAGGCCTCCCAGCCTCAGGGCCCTCCCCCATAGACCAGGGCTGTGACACTCAGCACAGTGACAGTGGCAGGGCCCGGTTTTCTTGAGGTGCTCAGTGATGGACCCTTGGGTCTCTGTGCCTGTCCCTCTGGTGGCAGGCAAGTCCTCTTCCAGTGCTGAGCACTCTGGGGTCTCTTGCTGACAGGGCACCGTGTCTTGGGGAATAGAACAGCCCCATGGTCAGGGCCCGGCCCTCCATCATACATCCGCTTGTCCTCTGTCCTCTGCTGTCTGTCCTTCAGGCTCCCTGGGACCTCCGGTGCGCGCTCACCCCAGGGGCCAGGAAAACCGCAGCTGGGAGCCCACGTGGGATGGTCAGGCTGAGCCGGGTCTCTCCCGGTTGGACTTCTGGGACGCCTCTGGTGCTGGGTCACTGCAGCGTGGTGTTTAGATTTCCTTAGAACAAATATTTGCCCTACCGGCCCATGAAGCCGTGCGTGAGGCCAGCTGCTGGTGGGGCGGGGGTGGGAGAGGGCCTCGGGGGAGCTGCCGGGTAGCGTAGCAGTAATGCCTAGGGGGACCTCACGCTGCCCCTGCTCTGTGCGTGTCACTCTGGGGGTTCAGCCTGAGTCCAGGGGTCCTGTGACTACACTCACTGATGTGTCCCCTCAGGTCATGGTTCTGTGACCGAGCAGCAGGCTTAGCAAGGGACATTCATTCCACAGCTGTCCCGAGTGATGCCCACGAGGTGGCAGGTCCCATGTCTGGATCTTAGGTCACAGCCTTAGGGGGACTGATAATGGCGAGGCAGGTGCTCCACAAATAACTATGGTAACAAAAACTTGAGGGCAGGGGGCCACCAGATGGCCTGGTAAAGATTACCAGAGAGACAAGCTTCAACATACTGAGTTCTCCTTAGAATTAGTCAAGCGAAGAAAGGGGAAAGCTGTTCCAAGAAAAAGGGATAGAATGTGCAAAGGCCCTGGGATGAGTTGGAAGGTGTTCTGCCTGTTTGAGGAGCTGAGGGAAGCCTAGTTCACCAAGGTACAGTGATGAAGGTGGTTAGAATTGAAACAGCACCACATAAAGCTCAGCGTGGTGGTGCACACTTGCACTCTGGAGGCTGAGGCAGGCAGATTGTCCTGAATCCACGGCCAGCATGGAATACACCAGTGAGTTCAATATCTGCCTGGGCTACAGTGCAAGACCCTGTCTCAAAAAAAAAAAAAAAAGAAAAATGCAGCATTTTATCCCTTTTCTCTGGAAAAAATATATTTTATAATGATATTGATAGAAAAATTAACATTTTCTAACATTAAATATTAAAGTTTTTTCTTTAGTCTAAAGTTCATTTTTTTCTTCTGATTTGATTTGATTTTGTGGTATGAAGATCTAGCCCAGGCCCTTGATACTGAGAGAAATCCCAGCTAAATTTTCAGTGCATGTGGTTTTTTTGAGACAGGCTCTAAGTTGCCCAGATTATTGGACTCAAGGTTGTGATTGATCTTTCTTGGCTGCGCAGAGTGCCGGAATTACCCGCCTGTGCCCCTGGGCCCAGCTTTGACGATACAGGATACAGCCTCAGAGGCTGTGCCATGGGGTGGGTGGGGACGCGTGCCTTTGGGTGCCCTCTCCGCTGGAGATGGACCCAGGGCCCAGGACGCACTGGGCAAGTGCTCATGCTGCGGCCACACCACACCTGTCCCTGAGGGTTGGTTTTTATCCCAGGGGCTGCAAGACACCCAGAAGGGCTTTGGCGATGAGCTTGGTAGTGGGCCCCACTGTTGGCGCAGGCCTGTCATCCCAGCACTCTGGGAGGCTGAGGCAGGAGGATCACAAATTGGAGCCCAGCCTGGCAACTGAGCGACTTAGTGAGACCTTGAAACCACACTACTGGGTTGGGGACGGAGCTGAGTGCGAGGCCCTGGGCTTTTTTCTAGGCTGGGGAGAAAGGGGTGCAGCAGCAGGTGGCCGTGGCCCTGGGGCGTGGAGAGAGGTGTGCAGTGCCCCAGCATTGGCAGTAAGGCTGTCCTCCCTTGTCCCCAGCTACCCGCCACGTCCCCAGGGCACTCGGAGAATGTCCACCGGCGAACGGGCCGCGGGCGGCATGGATGACCCGGCCTCACGCTTCCAGGTGCCCAAGCACTCGTGGGAGGGGCTGCGGGGCATCATCCACGGCAGCCGCAAGTACTCGGGGCTCATCGTCAACAAGGCCCCGCACGACTTCCAGTTTGTGCAGAAGACAGACGAGGCCGGGCCGCACTCCCACCGCCTGTACTACCTAGGTGAGCCTGCGAGGCCTAGCGGCCAGAGGGCGCGGGGCGGGGCTGAGCACAGATGGCGAGCACCTGGTGGGGGGCTGGGGCTGGGGCTGGGGCTGCCAGGGTGGCCCCTGAGCCTGTCAGCCACACCCACAGTGATGGGACGGGGTGGGGGGGGACCTGCAGGTCCCTTGTGTGGTGTCAGTGAGGGTGGATGCTGGAGCAGCACAGTAGGAACGACCCGGGGGCCCAGGGCTGCAGACCCGGCACTGCAGCATTTTGGGAATCTGAGGCAGGAGGGTCACAGGTTTCAAGCTCAGCCTGGGTAATTTAGAGACTTAGCAACGCCCTGCCTCAAAAGCAAAAATAAGAAGGGTGCTGGTCTCCATCCTGTTTTTGAAAAGGACCCCGAAGCCCCAGGGTTGTGTCATTCCCCACTGCCTGCTGACAGCAGAGGAAAGCTCGCTTCTGCTGTGGCCTCCCCCACTCCGGCGGGTCAGCAGAGCTGCCAGCACCTGACCTCTGAGAAGGCAGGGGTAGGAAACTTGCCTCAGCCAGAGCCAGGTGGAGGTTTATGACATCGTCCGCAGGCCATATGGAATTATCCACTTAAAAACTAGACCCCTGGTGAGACTCTTGTCTGGTGTCTGCTGAGCTCACCCCAAGTGCCCATCATCTGATATCCCCTCTTCCCCTAGGGGCATACGCTGCCCAGAGGAAGAGGCCTCCTGGGCTCAGCCAGGCTTGTGCCTTTAAAAGCAGGTGACCCATGTCTGCTGACCAAACGCAGGGCTTCTGGGTCTCTGCAGTGGGGACACCGAGGCCGGCCTCTCCGCTATAGGGTCATCCTGGACACTGCAGGGTGCTGAGTAACATCCCTGAACTTTACCTGTTCCATGCCAGGGGCTCCCCATGGGTGACAGGTCTCCAGAGGTCACCCAGGATCCCCTGGGGGGGACAGATGCACCCCCATTTATGAACCACCATTCTTGGGAGAAGGCAGCACTAGCTAATGGTCATGTATGCAAATGGCTGTGTGTACCCAGGCCTTCTGTTAATGTCCGAGCAACTGGATAAATGAATGTCACTGTCCCTCTGCCCGAAGCTGGCCACATGCTGGTGACCAGGGCCAGACACCACATGGCCACTCCCCCTTAGTCTTCCCACATAGTCTTTTTCAGAGACAGTCCCGGGACAGCATGGTGTCTTTGGGCAGTGCAGAATTCACAGCGAGAAAGGGAGGGACGGGCTGGTGCCTGTGTGCCTGGCCGCTGCGCCCCCGTGCCACGTGGGGGCCATTAGAGCTTCCGTGGCAGCTCAGCCACAGTGGAGGGCACTGCCTCAGGGTCCATCCTCGCAGGAGACAGGGACCCGGGACAGGGTGTGCCCCCTCGCATCCCCACAACCTCAGCCCCTTCTTTGTGTGCCTATTGTCACCTGGTGCAGGTACCTGCCATAACAGACCGCCTTGTTAGTGGCCTAACGTGATGAATTGGTTCTCCCTGGGCCCTGGGGGTCACACATCTGAGATCTCTCTGGTCAGGATGAGACCCGGTGGCCCAGGTGGCAGCCTGGTGCCCGAGGTGACAATCTGTTCCCGGCCTCTCCTGCTGCTGGTAGCGCCAGGCCTTCCCCGGCCTGTGGGCCCATCTGTCTGCTCTGCCACGTGGCTGCATCCTCTTTTAAAGGATTCACTATGACACTGGCCCCCAGGGAAAGCCTCCCCACCCAAGCCATGAACTCTTATAGCTGTGAAAGCCTGTCCTGCTGTAGCTGGTGACATCATAGCCGGGCGCGGACCACTGTTCGGCCTCCACAGGGCATCGGACTGACCTCAAGATCAAAAGCCATGAAGCAGGCACAGCCCCACCCCAGGCTCAGGAGACAGCCAGCACCTGAGAACCTGCAGCCTCCGCACCCAAGCGTGGGGTATGGGCTTTGTGTGGTGCTTCTGTTTCATCCACTTCACCCAAAATGCCTGCCTGACCCCACGTCACCCAGTAACCAGCAGAAATGGGAGGGGCTTTCTCTGAGTTGTCTTCCTGATTTCCAGGAGAAGGAATTGGATTGGCTCAGCACCGGTCAGACGGCCCTGTCCACTGGCAGGGCGGGTCTTTAGAAGATATCTTCAGATCTCCAGGAGACAAAACTGGGTTGGTTTAGCATAGATTAGGCGGTCCAATCTCTTGCAGTCTGGGCGGGATGGGCGGGTCTTCATGGAAGATTTCCAAGAGAAGAGATCTGATTGGTCCGTAAGTCAAGTTGTCCAATCAGATGTGGCATGGGCGGTTCCCGGGTTGCTGCTGAAGGCCCTCCTCCTCGGGCAGCTGGCGCTCCTGTGACAGTCGCCGTGAGATGACCTGCGGCATCCCCGAACTGCGCCGTCTGTTGGATTGGTGCCACTGTGCAGCTGACCCTTGCCGCCTAACGGTCCGGGCAGCGCTGAAATGATTTCTCCCGGATGTCTTGGCGCTAGGTGGTGCCCGACCCAATGTGGAGCCCGGTGGACTCTTCCGCCTCTGAGCGGAAGCCTGTGCCCCTGCCTCCCCTCGCCCACCTCTAAGTCTGTGGCGGGCGCCACGGTTTCTATGCAGGGCACGTGTGCCCCAGAGAACCAGCTGGGATTCCTGTGATAGGGCCACTGCGGGTTAGAGGTGGCAGGGAAGCGCTCCCCGTCGCAGCGGGAGCCAGGGTCCTCTGCTGCCCGGGAGACGCACGACCCAGACTGCAGACGGCTGCCGCACGTGCTCGGGTCGCGTGGCCCTGCAGCTGGCCGTGGTCCATGGCGCCCATCGCAGCTGTGGCAGAGAGCTAGGTACTGGTTGAATAGTAGGTGTGTGTGGAGAACAGAGCTGGGGAGAGAAGTCAGGGTAGGAGGCGTGGATGGAGGTCACAGCTGTCACCACTCGTCACTACCTTCTGTCCCCATGCCCAGCATCATGGACCTTGCCGCCAGCAGCAGCCCGGCTACTGACTAACCAGTAGCAGCAGAGGCTGGGTGGCTCCTCTGACCTAGGCAGGGCCTCACTCCAACTTCTTGTTTGGAAGGCCGGGTTCTCCCGGAGCCCTGGAGTGCCTGCTGTCCCAGCACAACTGTGCTGGGCACTGGCCACCTGCTCCTCCTAGCTCACTGCTGATGAGGCTTACTTTTTTAGAAAATCAAAATATAGTTCACACCCATAATTTCACATGTGGTTGGGTGCGAGTACTGGGGACGGAGCCCAAGGCCATCACGTAAGCTGCATCTCTGGCCCATTTTGGTTTGTGATTTTGAAACAGTCTGACTGAGTCAGTAATTTGCCCAGGCTGGGCCAGAACTCAATGATCCTCTGTCCTCAGGCTCCCAGGTGCTGGGGGAGAGGCCCGCGCCATGGGGCCAGCTCACCTCCACATGTTTTTGCCTTGTTTTGTCTGGCACAGGATCTTACTGTGTAGCTGAGGGTAGGCTTGAACTTAGAAGTGCTAAGTTCACACGTCTAACAGCGTAGGGCCCAGTAGCTCCTGGTGGTGTGTCTGCATTGCCATGCAGCCTCCAGTTCTGCCTGGTTTGAGAACATTCTCCTTGCCTTCAAGAAACCCTGTGCTCCTTCCTCTTCCCAGCCCTTGGCAGCCAATAATGCTTGCCAGTCTCTGTGGAGTTGCTGCTTCTAGGTGTTTTGTATAAGTGAAATCATACATCTGGTGACTGTCATCCCCATCTGCCTTGTGATGCTGGCAACAAAGCAGGTCCCTCTGGGTGGCCCGAAGTGTGGGATCACGCCTTCCCTGGGCAGGGAGTGGAGGTCAGGAGCTCAGTTAATAGCAGGTCATGGTGGCACATTCTACTTGGGAAGCTAAGACAGGAGAATGGCTTGTGCCCAGAAATAGAGACCTGCCTGTGCCACATCACAAGGCTCCTCTGTCTTCAAATAACAAGTCAGAACAGAGAAGGGGTGCACATTGTATGTGTGTGTGTGTGTGTGGGTGGGTGGGTGTGTGTATTTGCAATACTGGGGGTTGAACCTGGGTCCTTTGTACTCTGGAGACAGAGTCTCACCAATTGTTTAAATTCCCCAGGCTAGGCTCGAACTTGTGATCGTCCTGCCTCAGCCTCCCTGAGTGCTGCTATGATAGTCATGGGCCGCCCTCATACCTGGCTGAGATAATGTGTCTTTAAAGATCAAGCTGCATTCCTAGGTCTGAAATTCACATGTTCCATAAGCCCCTTTTAAAGCCTTTTAAAGGCTGCCTTATCTTGTGAGTGACTCTTCTGTCCATGGTGCCACTTCCCAGGCTCAGTCCCGTGGGGTGAGCAGCCAGGGGAACTTGCCAACTGCAACCGCGCCTTCAGCATTCACCCGTGGGTGTGGAGGGCAGGGCCCTCCCATCTCCCTTTCCAGTGCAGTGCAGGTGAGGACACTCTGGGAAGATGGTGGCCCTGGTGCAGTTCTCTCCTCCCGACCTGGGAGGAGAGGCCGAGTAGACGGGACCGAGGGCATGGCTCTGCTGTAGAGTGGTTGCCTCTTGCCTGGCACAGGCAAGCTGCACATGCAGTTCCTGGCACCTTAAAAATTAATCTGGGTCCTGGTGCCACAGTGCAGGCCTATAATCCCCACACTCTGGGAAGCAGAGGTAGAAGGATCACCAGTTCAAGCCCAGCATGGGCAAGTTAGCAACTTAGACCTTGTCTCAAAATTGAAAAATAGGGTGGTGTAGTGGCTCAGTGCAGAGGCCCTGGGTTCTACCTTCAGTGTCAGAAAAAGAGAAGAGGATTTTGAGCATCCCATAATTCCTTGTTAGCCAAGTCCTGCGCCCTGGCTGCAACAGAACAGAGGGGGAAGCTGAGGCATGCCCACAATCTGCTTGTGCTTACTCCATTTGTGTCGCCAGTCCCCCATGGTCAGTGCCACTGTGGGGACGGCTGGCTGGAGCCCCACAGGCCCACCACCTGGAGCCTCAACCACGCCTGGCTTCTGGCAGCCTCACCTCAGATGTGTGCACGAAAGACCTGAGCCATGGTCTGTTGCCGTGCCTAACTGGTGCAGCGTGGCAGCACTACACAGAGGCCCACCTGGGCAGTCCCCTGCCTGCCTGCCTTGGGCACTTATAAAATATTCCCAAAACCCCAAAACCTGGGCTGGAGGAATGGTTCAGTGCTTAAAGCACTTGCTTAGCAGTGCTACATCAAGTGCCAAGTACCTGAGTTCATTCCCCAGCACCACCTAAGTCTGACGTGGTGGTGCACACCTGTAATCCTAGCACTTGGGAGGCTGAGGCAGGAGGATTGCTGTGAGTCCAAGGCCAGCCTAGGGCCTATAGTGAATTCAGGACCAGCCTGGGCCAGAGAGCAAGACCCTGTCTTAAAGAAAAAAGAAAAAAAAAAAAAACCTCAAAACTTCACAGTGTTTTAAGACAGTTTATGAAATTATGTTGGGCCACATGCGGTGTACAGACTCCAGATTGGGTGAGCCCAAAGACACTGGATCCAATGTCCTAAGTCATCTAGAAGTGATTTAAAGTCTGCCGAGGACATGGCAGATCCTACATAAATACTGTGTCATTGGAAGTCAGGGACTTGGGTGTCTGTGGGCCCTGGGATTTCCACAGATGCAGGGCGTGGCCATGTTTTATCTGCCATGGCTAGCAGGCCGTGTCTCTGACAGGAATACCCAGCCCAGCCTCAGACATGTGGCCATGTGAAGCCCTGCTGGCACCCCACCAGATGCCCACCCATGTAATTCAGTGAGACACGTGTCATGCTAAGGGCTTCATGGTTTTTCTTTCTTTTTTGTGTGCGTACTCGGGATCTGGTTCAGGCCCTTCATGCTGAGCTACCTTCCCCAGGTCTTTGTTAGTTTTGATTTTGAGGCACTAAGTTGCCCAGGGTGGGCTCTGACTCCTGATCTTCCTGCCTCAGCCTCCCAGAGCGTCGGGATGGCAGGTTTGCACTGCACACAAGCGCCTGCCTTGGCGGTTGCTGGCTCCAAGCTTGAGACCCGCTAGATGGAACCACTTGTTCTCATCCCGGTGCTGCTGCCTATGAGGTTGTCTCATGCTGCAGTCCTGAAGGTCACTGTGTCATGCCCTGCATTGTCCAGGACACCCCACCCCAGAGATCCATCCTGCCCCCAAAAAGAAACACTAAGGCCAGATGTGGTCGTACACACCTGTCATCCCAGCACCCTCAGAGGCTGAGGTAGGAGGATCACAAATTTGAGCCCAGCCTGGATAGCTTAGCAAGATCCTGTCTCAGAACATAAATAAGCAAATAAAAAGAGAGGCTGGGATGCTCCTCTGTGTGAAGGCGCTGGGTCCGTGGCCAGTGCCATATGAAGGGGAAGGTGCTGTGTGCATTTTTCCCATCCCTCTGTGGGCCTGGTCCTACTGTGAGCCCATACGAATTTGCTCTTGGCTTTTGCTAGAGCCTGTGCTAGAGAAGGGCCCACACGGCCAGGCCTGGTGGCTCAGGCCCATCACCCCAAGTACTATGGGATGCTGAAGCAGGTGCGTTGCAAGCTCAAGCTTAGCCCAGGCAACTGAGCAAGATTCTGTCTGCTTTTTCTTCTCTAAGTTTTGCTATCTCAAAACTTAAAAAAAAAGGGGGGGAAGAGGAGATGGAAGCTGCCTGGTGACACAGGTCTGTGATCCCAGAACTTTGGGAGGCTGAGGCAGGAGAATCGCAAGTTTGAGCCCAGCCTGGGCAATTTAGCAAGACTTTGTCTCAAATAAACACTAAAAATGGACTGGGGATGCAACTCAGAGCAAAGGTCCTGGGTTCTCTCCCCAGTACCACCAAAACAAAGAGTGAGTGAGAGAGAAGAGGGCCTTCAAGAACTGAGCATAACCATGTGGGTTCTGGTGTTGCTCATTGGCCACCCCTTTGGTCCCTTCTGTACCTCTTTAGAATCAAGGTCACTGGGCTCAGGACAGGCATCCCCAGAATACTCAGTGTTTGGGGGTGTGATGCTTTCTGGGGACAGCTAAGTTGCCAGCAGCCAGAGAAGCCAGAGCTGTGGCCCAACGCTGCCCGGGAGGCCCCACTGCCCATCTCCCGCCTGCCCCCAGTGGTGGCCCCGGGTCCAGCTGTGCCTGTCTCCCAGGGATGCCCTATGGCAGCCGAGAGAACTCTCTGCTCTACTCGGAGATCCCCCGGAAAGTGCGCAAGGAGGCCCTGCTGCTGCTGTCCTGGAAGCAGATGCTGGACCACTTCCAGGTGAGCTGGGGCCAGCCCAGGCACAGAGGCCACCACAGCCTGCACCTGCCCAGCTCTTATCCTTGGGAGGCCTGAGAACTGGAGTGACCGCGGGACAACAGGAGGCCCTTCCAGGGGCCGGCTAATCATTACTGCCACCTCCACAGGCAGTGTCGAGTGTTCCTCCTGGTCCAGTGCTCCGTCTGTGGCCACCCTTGCCTGTCCCCGCTGTACCAACTTGCACTGGCATGACTTTCTGTCCAGTGTTGCCTTTTGGCTCCTCCTCGCTTTATTTATTTTGGAGTTCGTGGGGGCTCGCCCGTGCTCACCAGGGAGCTGTGCGCCCCTGGCCCCTGGTGCCCACCAGTCATCCCAGCAGTCAGGTGGGCTGAAGTAGGGGGTCACATGTTGGTTCCCAGCCTGGGCAGTTGAATGAGTTTAGTCTCAAAATAAAAAATAAATGATAGCCCTGGATTCAGTTCCCAGCACAGCAAAAGCCAGCAGCAACAAAATGCCAAAGACTCACACCTGAGCAGAACCTCACAGGTGGCCTCCCTGGTGTCTCACTACGGGTGTCCTGGCCTTTGGTGTCTTCCTCCAGCCACGTGCGTGCGTGGGTGACAGTTTTCCCGCCCGGCCTGCCGCACCATGCGGAAAGGCCTGATTTCTGCAGTTGGGTGCATGTGGGTCTGGCACCCTCAGCAGGGTGGTGGGCGGGGTGGGAGACCGAGGGGCTGAGCTAAGGACCGAGAGGAGGGTGAAATAACAGGCTGGCTTCTGTGGGAGGAGGCCCTGGGTCACCAGGGGAGGGCCCCACCCTCCTGCCACGTGGGACGCCGTCAGGGCAGCCAGGCCAGGCCCCAGGGAGCCCAAGGTCCCCTGCTGTCTCCTCTTTGCCCACCTTCTGGGCTCAGCACCTTCCATGCGTTGGGGTGGTTTGGGCCCGAGGCCTTCCTGGTGTTACCAGGCCCCGCATCTCCCCAGGCCACACCCCATCACGGGGCGTACTCCAGGGAGGAGGAGCTGCTGCGAGAGCGCAAGCGCCTGGGCGTCTTCGGCATCACGTCCTACGACTTCCACAGCGAGAGCGGCCTCTTCCTGTTCCAGGCCAACAACAGCCTCTTCCACTGCCGCGACGGGGGCAAGAACGGCTTTATGGTGAGCCTGGAGGGGCCCAGGGCCCGGGTGCGGCCGCGGGGATAGGGGCTGCCTGCCCGGGACGTAGGACGGCTTCTTGGTGAGCCCTGGGGAGCGGCGGGAGTGGGGAGAGCCACGCGGGTGAGGCCAGGGCCTCCGCCCCTGCGCTGCGCCTCTCTCACCCGCCTTGTCGCTGTGACTCCATACCCTACGCCCGCAGCTTTAAAGGGGGGAAGACTTGTCTTACTTAGCTCAGTTTCAGAAAGTCTGTCTGCGCGTGGCTGGCGGCTGGCGGCAGCGGAAGCAGAGCGGGAGGTGCAGGCGGGAAGCTAGGACCCAAGGGAGGGCAGAGGCAGCACATCCGCTACCTGTGACCCGCCTCTTCTGGGCCCAGCCTCCCTGCTCCGCTCCATGGCTGGAATCTGTAATCCACCACACCTCTTCCATCACACGCCCACAATCCCCAGCTGCGGACCAGGCCCCATCTCCCAGCAGCACCTGGTTCCATAGATGATCCATAACTTTGGGAATCATACAGATCCAGAGCACAGTGCTGTCTGTCCACAGGTGTCCCCCATGAAACCACTGGAGATCAAGACGCAGTGCTCAGGGCCCCGCATGGACCCCAAGATCTGTCCCGCTGACCCGGCCTTCTTCTCCTTTATCAACAACAGTGACGTGTGGGTGGCCAATGTGGAGACGGGCGAGGAGCGGCGGCTCACCTTCTGCCACAAAGGTGACGGTACCCCCAGAAGCTGCGCTGCTCCTCCGCCCAGCCTCAGATCCCTGTCCCCCTCTACCCCCGCTGGGCACCGCCACTGTTCCCGCTCACCCTGTGTCCTCTCCGTCCCAGGGCTGCCCAATGTCCTGGATGATCCCAAGTCTGCTGGCGTGGCCACCTTCGTCATCCAGGAGGAGTTTGACCGCTTCACCGCCTGCTGGTGGTGCCCCACAGCCTCCTGGGAAGGTGGGTCCTTGTCCCGTCCTGGACCCTCACCTCCCACAGACCCTTTCCACCCCCTCTTCTGTGGACCAAACCCCACATGGAATATGATAGCATGCCCTTGAGCCATGGTCAGCACCATGTCCCTGGCTGCCGGGCCTATTGTCACATCAGGGTGGGCTCAGCAGGGAGACACCACCCTGACCTTGTTCGTGGGTGTTTCTCTGGGTCATAGTGTCACGGGTGTGGTGGTAGCAAATCAGCAGAGTCTTTGGTGACCCGCCTGGTAGCAGGACTGGAGCCCTTCCTGTCCGAGGCTGAGGGAAGTGGGCTTCATTGCCTGGGTGTTGGCACGGCACGGCCTGGTGGCTGAGCCTTTCCCAAGCTGGGCCACCATGGGATTTCATTGTGTCTCATGGTTGTTTGCTGGTTTGTTGTGGTAGGGTTGGGGACAGAATCCAAGCCTTGTGCATGATTAATACTCAGCCACACCCCAGACTGTCTCATGATAATTTTATTGTTTCTCTCTCTCTCTCTCTCTCTCTCTCTCTCTCTCTGTCTCTGTGTGGGGGGGGGGCACTGGGGTGGAACCCAGGGCCTTCACTGAGCTACATTCCCAGCCCATTTTATTTTCAATTTTGAGACATGGTCTTGCCAAGTTATTAAATTGCCCTGGCTGGGCGCTAAGGAGATTCTCCTGACTCAGCCTCCCATAGTGCTAGGATGACAGGCCTATGCCGCCAGGCCCTAGCTACTGTGTTCCTTCTTGCCCTAGTCCTGTATATGTTTCCTATAGCTGCTGTAATAAAATATGGGAGCCTGCATGATTTCAGCCACAGAAATGTACTGGCCTCAGTTGGAGGCAGAAGACCAAGACCAGGACGTGCTCAGAGCTGCCTCCCAGGCCTCTCTCCTGGGTTTGGAGACAATGTCTTCTCCCTGTGTCCTCATGCAGCTCTCTCTGTCCATGTGTGTGTGTGTGTCTGACCATCTGTCCGTGTGTGTGTGTATTTGTGTGTGTGTGTGTGTGTGTGTGTGTGTGTGTGTCTCTGACCGTCTGTCCATCTGTGTCCCTTGGTCGTCTTGTCCTTTTTCCTTTTTCTTTTTTTATGGTGCTAGGGAAGGAACCCATGCCCTCCCTCCTGCTGGACGCATACTCTGCCCTGAGCAATGTCCCTGAGGTTGGTTCTCTAGGTTCTTAGGCCGCTCTTAACCTTGAGATTCTCGTGACTTGGCCTCCTGAGTAGAGAGGTGGGAGGAGTGTGCCACTGTGCTGGGCTCTGAGTGCTCTCTCTCTCTCTCTCTCTCTCTCTCTCTCTCTCTCTCTCTCTCTGATACAAGGTCTTGCTGTGTAGTTCAGGCTGGTCCTGAGCTCACTATGGAGCCCAGGCTGGCTTAGAACTCATGGCAGTCCTCCTGCCTCAGCCTCCTGAGTGCTGGGATTACAGGCGTGCACTGACACGTCCAGCTTGTTTTTATGTGGTACTGAGAAATCAAACCCAGGGCTTGTGCGTGCCCCTAGGCCCCACTTTCTAGTTGTTTTTTTTTTTTTTTTTTTTTTTTTTTTTTTTGATTTGGTTTGGAGACAGGATCTTGCTCTATAGTTCAGGGTGGTCCTTAACTTACCGTGTAACCCAGGAGGCCCCGAACTCATGGCAGACCATCTGGTGGGTTACAGGAGTGTGCCACCACGCCACACTGTTACATGGTGCAGGGGCCTCGCTGCCTGGGTGAGCACTCTGGTCACTAGGTTATGCTGCTAGTTCTTTTGTTTGATTTGAGGACATGGTCTTGCTGAGCTGCCTAGGATGGGTACAGACTTACAGTCTTCCTGCCTCAGCCTCCCAGAGAGCTGGAATGTTGGGCCTGGGCTGCGGGCCCAGCTCTGGGTACTTACTACCAGGAGCGCAGTCGTCCTGGCTTGGGCCCCATGACCTCATTTCCTCTTAGTTCCATCTGACAGGCCGTGTTACCTGATGCACTCATGTCCTAAGGTCCTAGGTTAAGGCTGCACTGTGTCCATGTCAGGGGACACTGGAGACCACCAGCCCCATGTGGGCCTCCCTGGCCTTGTCATCCTGCGTGTGGCTCTGTTCTCCTTTGTGATATAGAAGTCAGACCAGGAGGAGGTGGCGATGGGCTGGGGTCTGCCAGGCAGCCCGTGTGGTGAAGCAGCCCTGTTTTCCAGTACCCTTCACACCCACCCCGCTCCCCTCCGCCAGGCCCGGAAGGTCTCAAGACACTGCGGATTCTGTACGAGGAGGTGGACGAGTCTGAGGTGGAGGTGATCCACGTCCCATCCCCTGCGCTGGAGGAGCGGAAGACAGATGCCTACCGCTACCCCAGGACGGGTGCGTGCTGGCGGTGGCCCTGGCCCCTGGCCCTGTCCTCCCAGGCTGACGAGGTTCCTGCCCTCAGGAGATCCCTCTTACCCTGGCCCTGGGAGGCTTCGTTACTGTAGCCGCTGAGGTTGGTGCGCTGTCCCCAGGCAGGAGCCAGAGCGCACATCGCAGGCTTGGCCCTGAAACCCGGCCTCCGTAACCGCGGCCCCAGCTGCCATCGTAACCCCGTTGGCCTCGTCCTGCATGTGTGGGGACTGCGGGTCCCAAACCTTCATGTCACTGAAGCCTGGCTTGGTGGTGCACACACGCCATTCCAGCCACTCAGGAAGCTGATGCAGGAGAATCTCAAGTCGGAGTCTGTCCTGAGCCACTTACACTGGGCAAATCCCTTCTTGAAAGAACACTTCATTGAAGCTCATGTTGCAGATAACTGGAACGTGCGTGGCATAGCGTGCTCACGGTGCTCACCGTGCACAGGGTGCACATTGTGCCATGTGTCTTTCTGGGGTTCCTGGTGTGTTACCAGGAGGTGGGGAGATTAGGCTTTGGGATCCTCACCTGCTAGCGCAGACACATGTGGCCAGACGGGACACCCGAGCCCCTCTCCCAGGTGCCACGTGGTCCTGGTCCTCCTCCAGCTCTGTCTGCTCGGCCCTGGCCCCTTTGCATTTTGCATTACTGAAATTGAACCCAAGGCTTTGCTCTGTCCTCAGCCCTTCTGCATTTTTTTGGGATAGGGTCTTGCTAAGTCACTGAGTTGCTCCTGCTGGGCTTGAAATTGCCTCAGCCTCCCACAGGCGTGGGTTCACAGCCATGCATGCCGCGCCCAGCTTCTGACAGGTGCCTAAGCAGGGAAAGCCATGTCTCCTGGGGAGCATGTGCCTGCCCCGCTCTGGAAGCCCCTGCCTGAGGTGCTGTTCCTGTGCCCTGGAGAGGACATACCTGCGGAAGAACCTTTAACCCGTGACCTCTGTTCCTGACCTAGGCCACCCCCAGGCGGGTGCTGCCTCTCAGCCTGGCCCTACACAGCACCTCTGGGCACAAGGTGGCGACGCCAGCCAGGTGCAGAGGTCGCTTTCACTTTACCAGGCAGCAAGAATCCCAAGATTGCCCTGAAGCTAGCAGAGTTCCAGACTGACAGCCAGGGACAGGTACTGGAGGGCAGGATGGGCGGGCCAGGCGGGCTGTGGGTCGGGCAGGAGCTGGGCAGGCGGCATTTTCTGATCTCATTGGGCACCGGTAGGACTAAATTGAGGTCCGGCCACATGACCTCATATCAGCCTAGGACACTGCAGTGACCACATCCCCAAAGCAGGTGGTGGTGTGGGGCCCCAGGGCCAGATCTCCCACGCTGGAATTGGCGGAGGGCTGGGGTTGTTGGGGTTGGGGGAGCCATGCGATTCAGCCTGCTTTGTCGGCCATCTCCCTCCCTCCCCAGCCGCATGACTGCCCAGGCCAGCCGAGGCCAGGCGTGACCAGGCATGACCGGGCATGACCCGTGTGTTTCCCTACAGATCGTGTCCACCTGTGAGAAGGAGCTGGTGCAGCCGTTCCACGTGCTCTTTCCCAAGGTGGAGTACATCGCCAGGGCCGGCTGGACCCGCGACGGCAAGTAGTGAGTGTGGGGCCCCGGTGGCGGCCCACGCTGCCTGCTGCCCTTGAACCTGCTTGCGGTGCCCTCTGACAGTGGTTTGTCCCCTGCTTCTTCCCATCCTCTGTCCCTGAGCACAGCCAGTCAGGGACAAAACACTGGCTCTCCTAACCCTGGGTCGGTGGCTCTGGGACCTTTGGCCCGTAGTTCCCAAGCTGGGGCTCAAATAGTAAGGGTGATTTTTTATTTATTTTATTTATGTATTTGTTAATTTTTGAGGCAAGGTCTTATCCTGTAGTCCAGGCTGGCCCTGAACTCAGGAGTAGCCCGAGCTGACCTCAAACTGATGGCCTCATCCTCCTGAGTGCTGGGTCTATAGGTGCGCTCTGTGCTGGGGAGTGGAGGCCAGGGCCTCGCGCTGGCTGGTCTCGCCCGCCGACGGTCGTGCTGGGCTCCTATCCCCATGCCTTTGATTTTGAGACAAGACCGTGCTGAGTCGCCAAGTTATGCAGGCAGCTCCAACTTGCGGTCCTCGTGTCTCAGCTTGCCAGAGCACAGGGGTGCCAGGCCCACACCCTGAGCCTGGAAGGAGATCCCCACTGCAGCAGTCTCACGCAGGCCGCCCGAGCTGCCCTGACTCTGGCAGCAGGGTCTAGTCCCCAGGAACCTGCTGTGTGGCCCGTGCCACTGACGATACGTCCTCTGTGGCCCTGGTTCACTGATGCGCTCAGCCCCAGCCCCGAGCTCTCCCTGTCCCTTCCAGGCCGGCGTGGCGCCTCAGGCCTGGGCTCAAGGACGGGCTGTTTCTCTCTCATCTGGTCCTTGTCGCTTTCTGTATATGCACAGAGCAGCTGCTTTCCCACATGGGGCACAGGAGTGGGCTGGGTGGGGGGGGCGGTGGGTGGAGCACCAGTACCCCGTGAGAATTAGCAAGGCATGGTAGCACATGCCTGTAATCCCAGCACTCAGAAGGCCGAGACAGGAGGATTGCCATGAGTTCTAGGCCAGCCTGGGCTCCACAGTGACTTCATGACCAGCCTGGGCTACAGAGCAAGGGCGTGTGTCAGGAGGAGGGAGGCCCAGGCTTGGAGGCGTTGGTGAGATGAACCTGTGAAGTTTGTGAGGCTCTGTCCTAGTTAGGATGACATGTCCAGGGTTCTTTGGCGATTGTCTGGTCACCTCATTCTCCTGGTGCCCTCATGTCCCCCAGTGCCTGGGCTATGTTCCTGGACCGGCCACAGCAGCGGCTACAGCTCGTGCTCCTGCCCCCTGCCCTGTTCATCCCAACCCCTGAGACGGAGGAGCAGCGGCTGGCCTTCGCCAGGACTGTCCCCAAGAGCGCCCAGCCGTATGTGATATACGAGGAGGTCACCAGTGTCTGGATCAATGTGAGTACTCTGAGCTCCATGCCCCCCTCCCCAGTGGGCCCCCAGAGCCAAGCTGGGTGCCCCCCAACACATCTTTTCTGCTCCCCTTTCCCCCACACAGGTCCACGACATCTTCTACCCCTTTGCCCAGTCCGAAGGGGCTGAGGAGCTCTGTTTCCTACGGGCCAATGAGTGCAAGACTGGCTTCTGCCACCTGTACAAAGTCACCGTGTTACTGAGACCCCATGGCTATGACTGGACAGAGCCTCTCACACCTGGGGAAGGTAAGCAGCGCCGCCAGCACCAGCATGCCAAGCGAGTCACCAATATGTCACCCACCAGCTGACAGAGCCACCCATGGGGAGAGACAGGGTGGGCAAGAAGCAGCTGTCCCCATTCCCCAGGCCACTGACCAGTGCCAGTGTGTGGCCTTTTGGAAGCCGGGCCCACAGTAGGCACGAAAACTGGCCAGCGTGCAAAGCTTTCTCTTTGTCTACCACCGCTCCCGGTTGCTCTCCGTTCCATCAGATCAGCGATAGCATTAGATTCTCCTGGAAGCGGCCTGCTGTGGCCTGAGCACGTAAGGGCTCCGGCTTGCGTGCTCCTTCCGAGAATCTAAGGCCTGATCTGAGGGAGCTGGGTGCTCTGCTGGTGCCATTCTCTCACCCTGTTCCTGCGTCCAGGGAAAAATTATTTCCTATGATGCTAGTCGCTGATGTCAAAGAGGTTGGAGACCAAGAGTATTTGAGACCCACAGGGATCACAGCAGTTTGACAATTTATATATTCAGTCAGCAGTGTTTGTATTTATTGTGTGTGTGTGTGTGTGTGTGTGTGTGTGTGTGTGTGTGTGTGTGTGTGCGCGCGCGCGTGCTTGGGATTGAGCCCAGAGCCTTCACACTGAGCTGCACCTCCAGCCTATTTTTTATTTTCGATTTTGAGACAGAGTCTGGCTAAGCCACTGAGTCATGCAGGCTGTGCTCGAACTTACACTCCTCCTGCCTCAGCCTCCCAGAGCGCTGCCACATCGATGCGCACCACCCTGCCCAGCTTGAATAGCAATACTTTCTGATCTCCTCCTTCGTGCCAGGGCCTCCGCATGGCCAGGGGTCTGTACGCCACAGCCCGAGGGTCCCACGCAGTCTGCTGCCCGGTGTCCCAGCAGAGCTGTGTGGACTCGCAGCCATGCCCACTGGCTGGAGTTGGCCTGGGGTTGCTTTTGGGGTGGGGGGAGGTCACTGTCTTTATTTTTTTGTAAAATTCACATGACATAAAATTTAACTTCTTTTTGTAAACACGTGAATTCCACATTCTGTAACACATTAGAACCATGGGCTTGGGGAATTAGTGAGCATCTATGCCCAGCCCTTTTTCAGAGGTTCACCCCTTTTCTATCTGACAATTGCCTGTCTTTCTACCCATTCTTCCATTCATGTTGGGGCCTTTTTATGTTATTATTTTCGTGCATTTCGGAAAAGGGACACCCGTCTCTAGTCCGTCTTTGTGCTTGGTCCATTTCACTGAGCATTATTGGCTCTTAAGTGGCTCCGTTGTCATCAAACACATCATACCTGTCTTTCTTTATGGCTGCATAGTATTCCATTGTGTGTATTGCTACCATGTCTTCCTGTCTGGTACAACCATTACGCAGAGCAGTCTGGAGACTCCTTAGGGAGCTGAGAATGGAAATTCCATTTGACCCAGCTACTTACTGCCCTACTGGGCATGCTCCCAAAAGAAAGAAAGTCATCATACCAAAAAGATAACGTGCATATCCATGTTTACAGCAGCACAGTTCATAGCAGCCAAATCCTGGAACAGCCCACCTGCCCATGCACCCTGGGGTTGCTTCTGTGCCACAGCTAAAGCTGAGAATGCAGTTCGTTCGCATGGCTCTCTGTCGCCCTCTGCTGGGGGAAAGCTGGCTGGTCTCTAGCTGCCTGGAGCGGTGCTACATAGAGACCAAAGTGGTCCCTGACGTTGTAGAAGGTTCTTGGGCAGGACACAGATGCCTGAAGGTAGTGTCTGCGGAGGGAGGGATGCAGAGAAGGCATGTGAGCAGAGGAGAGGGCAGAGAGTGCAGAGCTTCCCTCGGGAACAGGTCAAATCGTATGGTCTGGGTAGTAGAAGAAGGCATGGGGAGGCACATGGTATGTGCGTCCGTGCAAGTGCCCTGGGCAGGATGAGGCGTGGCTTGTGGGAGGAACAGCAGGCAGGCTTGTGTGGCTGGAGCAGAGGGAATGAAGAGGAGGAAGCAGGGAAGGCTGGGAGGGGATGGGGCAGCCATGCAAAGCCTTACGGGCTGCCAGGGACTTGCTTTGACTCCTATCCCCAGGAAGCAAGAAGGGGTTGAAATTTTGTGGTTCACAATGACTGGTCTGGATGGTTGGTTGGTTTTTGTGCTATTGGGGATCCAGCCCTGGGCCTTCACAATGAGTTACATCCACAGCCTGATTTTTTAGTATTTTTGTGTTTGGCCTTTTATCGTTGCTGGCTTTATTTTATTTTAAGATAGGGTCTCACTCTGTAGTCAAGGCTGATCCTGAGCTCACTATGTAGTCCAGGCTGGCACTGAACACAAGGTAATCCCCCTACCTCAGCCCCACAGGCTTGCATTACCATGCCTGACCTCTTTTGTTTTCTTTGTGGCTCTGAGGCCCAAAGGCATTGGGAGACGACACGATGAGGCTGTGGCAGTGGCCTGAGTGTCCCTGTGGCTCTGTCTGTGGGCATGCTGTGACAGTCACGCCTGCCTGGGGCATGGTGGGGTGGGGGAGTGTTTGCACACCCAGGAGGTCTCTAGGGTACAGGTTGAAACTGGCTCCCCCCGGGGACAACCTGTGGAGACACTGACCGGTGCTGGGTTCCAGAGTGGAAAGTGGACATATCCAGTGTCAGAGGCAGCGTGTGGGCCGTGACTAGCCTAGCGCCCTGGGCCAGAGTAGTCCTGATGGGATATGGGAGTCTTTACCACCCACAGGGGCACCAGCTTCAGGATGGCATGCAAGCCCCTGATGGCAGTGTCTGTGACGAGCAGGATGTGGCTAGCGAACCAGGATAGGGCCTGACAGGACAGGGACCACTGCCAGGACCTGACATGGGGCTCAGTTGTCCTGGGCCCTGCAGGGTGCTCTGTGGTGTCCTTGGCCTACACCCGATCCATGCCAGGACCTCCCTTAGTTGTGACAGCCACTGATGCCCCAGATATGGCCAGGGGTCCCCTAGGGGCAGGCTTCCTAACTGAGCCACACAGCATGGAGGCAGCATCCACAGATCAGCAGGGCAGCCGCTGGTGCGGGGACAGAAATCCGAGTGCCGGGGTGCCCTGAAGTGTCAAAGGGAGGCATCGGGCCCTGTGTCCTAGCTGCCGCGGGCCCGAGTGCTGGAGGACTGAGGCCTGGTTGTGGTCGTTCCTGGGTGGCAGGTTTGGCAGAACCAGCCCCGTGAGCCGCTGGAGGCACAGCCACTCCACACACTGGCCTCTCAGCCAGCCTGGCTGGCCGGGTGCTGCCTGCATGAGAGGAGGTTTTCCTAGAATCCCCCCTTTGGAGGGCTGGGGAGCAGGGGGCTCACAGGGGAGGGGAGGAAAGGGCCATGTTCGGGTGACAGCATGTGGCTCTCATGGTCACGTGACAGGGGCAAGCAGGGCCCCCTGGGGTGGAGTCGGTCCTCATGGAGGTGTCGCGGGCTGGCCTGGGAGGACTGTGCATGACTCCCCCGTCCACATGTGCCTCCGAGGCGCCACAGCCAGGTGTCCTGTGGCCATATCCGGCTCTCCCAGGGACCCGGTGAGGGGCCGTGGAGGGGCCGGGCTGCCCCCGCTGACAGTGTCATGGCTCCTCTGCCCCCACCTCCCCTGACGCTGCCTTTTGCTCATCCTTTGTCACCGTGCAGGCAACTGTCCCTCCCAGGCTGCACAGCCCTGCAAGCCAGAGCAGGTGTGGATGGAGGGGACCTTTCTCCTGAGCCACCAGGCTATCCTGGTCTGACATTTTGGATGTCTCACGGTGTCCTGTACCACAGTCCACTGGGGACACAGTCAGAGGCGGCATCTGCCCCAGCCCTGCACCAGTAACAGCCTCCTCAGAACACACCTTCAGGCTGGGTGTGAGTCAGCGATCACAGCGCATGCCGAGGAAGTTGTGGCACTTGTGGCTGCGAGGTTTGGCCAGCCTGGGCTGTGTAGTGAGCTCACAGCCAGTCCAGGCTACCAAGTAGGCCTTGACTCTAAAAAACACAGATAACACCACCAGACAAAACCCTTGGACCGTTGTCTTTGCTTCCTTTGGACTCTGAGCTTAAAGTCCCACTGTGCCCTGTGAGGTCACAGCCATGGCCCAGAGGAGCTTCTGCATCACATCCACACATGTGTGTCATGATCTTACTCCATAGCTTAGGCTGGACTCATACTGATGGTGGTCCTCCTGCCTCAGCCTCCCAAGTGCTGGGAGTACAAATTTGGGTGCCATACCCATCAGGGGTTGGTGACCTGAGATGTTCCCCTAGAAATCTAGACTCCCGGCAAGGCCTGGTGGCTCAGGCCTGTATTCCCTGCACTCTGGGAGGCTGAGGCAGGAGGATCACAGGTTCAAGCCCAGCCTGGGCAACTCAGCAACTTAGTGAGACCCTGTCTCACAATCAAAAGGGCCTGGGAAGCTCAGGGTGTAGACCCATGTTCAGTCTCCAGTAACACACACACAAGAAAAGAAAGTGAGAGAGAGAAAGAAAGAAGAAATCCAGACTTTCTGGTTTTTCTTGAGGGCACTGGACCTGCAGTCCACAGAGGAGGAACGACCCACAGCCCCGTGCCCATCCTGGCAGGCCCCACCCTGTGTGTTGTGTCCAGCCCCAGCCTCCTCTGCTGGTGCTCCGCGGCTGTGGGGCAGGGCTCTGGGTGGCCTGTGGCCTGTGTGTTCTGGATCGCCATCACTTCCTGGCCACCTCTTTTCCTTTGCTACTTCCAGATGAATTTAAGTGCCCGATCCAGGAAGAGATTGCCCTGACTAGTGGCGAGTGGGAGGTCTTGGCGAGGCACGGCTCCAAGGTACGTGAGGCTCCTCATGGCCTTCCCGCTGGCCCTGTGCACGCTGCTCACTGCCCTGTGTACCTGTGGCTTCACTCTCCTCCCTGGCCACTTCTCTCCTCCTGCTCTGTCCTACTCTGGTCCCTGCTCCCTCCTCCAGAGGGGTTGTAACCCCAACCAGATCCAGGTGGAAAGGTTTGGCTAGTTGCTGTACCACCTGCAGGGTTAGCATGGCCTCCCTCCCTCCCTGGAGCCATCTATCTCCCCTAGAGAGCCGATGGTGGGGATTGCCCTGCTTGGTGTCACACAGCACGCCACCCGGCCCACTCGCAGCAGTCACTAAGGTTCTCACACAAAAGCTGCAGCTGCTGAGGGGAGCTCTGCCCATATTTCCCTTTAAATAGAGTGATAAAACCAGACAAGAAGACCCAAGCCTAGACCAAAGTGTGTTCACTGGGGCACGGGTATATAAAATTCTACATTGTACTAAGGGCTCCTTAGTTCTACTTCCTGGATCCCTACCACTCACCAACACTGCTTTCTCTGTGTCCTACAGATTCTGGAATGAGGTACTTACTCTGTCATTTGACTTTAGGAAGTTCTTCATTTCTTCCCTGGTTTCTTCTGTATTTATTTAGTATCTTTTGCTGTTGATATCTAGCTTAATTCTATTATTATCTAAAAGTATACAAGGAATTATTTAAATTTTTGTATGTATTTAATATTAAGCATGTCATGTGGCCAAGGATGTGTGGTCTATTTTGGAAAAAGCTCCACGTGCTGTGCTGCTGGAAGGAAAGGTGTGTTCTGCTGACATTGGATAGGGCCCTGCAGGTATCAGTGAAGCCCTTTTGCTCCATAGTGTGACTTGGTTCTGATGTTTCTTTGTAGACTTTTTTCCCAGTTGGCCTATCACCTTGTGAGCGTGCGGTATTAAGTCCCCTAATGTGATTGTACTGGGGCCTATTTGGCCCTTCATGTCCAGTAGTTTCTGTTTTATGTAACTGGTACACCTATGTTGGGTACATACATGTTTATCAGTGTGAACTCTTCCTGTTGGATTGCATTTTGTCCGTATGTAGTGACCATCTTTGTCTCTTCTGGTCTGTTCTGGTTTGAAGTCTGCCGTGTCTGAGAAAAGTCCAGCGACTCCTGCTTGTTTGCAGGCTCCGGCAGCATGTCGCACTAGTTCCCGGCCTTTTACCCACAGTCTGTGGGCTCCTCTGTGGGTGAAGTGTCTCTTGCTGACATTAGATGGTTGGGGGTTTCTGGTCCACTCTGCCAGTCTGTGTCTTTTGACTGGTGAGTGAAGACCGTTAGCACTGGGAGTGATGACTGTGAGGTTTTTAGTGACTCCTGTCGTTTTCCTGTACTTCTGGGGCTGGCTCTTGTTCTTTTTGTTACATTTTCCCTTCTTATGCTTCCTGTCCTCTGTGTTCTTTGGTGCTTCTTGTCTCTCTGTCTCTAAGATGCCTGCCAGTGTTTTCTGCACTGCATTGGGCTAGTGGTTGCAGATTTTCTTTGGGCTTCTTGGTTGTGAAAAATTTCTACTTGAATTCTTAGGGATAGTTTTCCTGGATACAACAAGCTAAGTTAACACTTGCTTTCTTTTAGAGCTTGAAGGATTTCATTCCAGGCTCTCTTCGCTTTTAAAGTTTGGATTGAGAAATCTGAGGTAATTCAGATGGGTTTGCCTTGGTAAAATAACATCTGTTTTTCTCTTACTGCTTTTAATATTTTCTCTTTGTATTGAATTTCTGAGGTTTTGATTATGGCATGTACAAGGTTCTTTTCTGGCCAGTCTTATCTGGCTGCCATGATCTCAGTGAATCGATTCTTTATACCTCCAGTGCTGTTGCTGCTCTCTCTCCCACATCCATAGTTCTGAGGTTGGTTCTTGGCTCTCTTTGAATCACCCTTCAGCTGTCCAGCCCCTCTGCTCACTTGTTTGGATGCCAGGCCTCATTATGGCATCAGTTTCCTCAGCCTTGGCCTTCGATCTGAAATTCTGTCCTTACAGTGTTCAAGCTGACTTCCCCTGCTTGCTTTTTTTTTTTTTTTTTTTTTTTTTTTTTTTCTTTTTTGAGACAAAGTCTCAGTCTGTAGTCTAGGCTGGTCTTGGTAGTCCAAGCCGGCCTTGAACTCATGACAGTGTTCCTGCCTCAGCCTCCCAAGTACTGCTGGGATTACAGGTGTGTGCGACCATGCCCAACTTTCATGGTTATGGGGAATCGAACCCAAGACCCTGTGCTTGCTGAGGGGGCACTTGAACTGCTGAGCTACTCCCCGGTTCCTCCCCCTGCTTTTATATCCTGAACCTCAGCCAGATTTCTTTTCGGATTTTCCATTTCTCCATTACAGTGTTCCTTCGAGTCTGGCATTGCCGTATCCACCTCAGCCAGCTTGTCACTGGTGTCTTCGTGGGCTCTGTGGCTTTGTGTTCATTAGTACTGCCGTTTATCTAGTAAATTCCTCCTTAGGCATGCTGATCATTACTTGCGTTTCTTTAAGAATGTCTTGTTTGAACTGCCTGCATGAGTGACTTGGCTTATTTGGGTTTTGACACCCTTTCCTGAAGGTTCTGCTGCTCAGAGCCCATGACGTCAGCCCCTGTGGTCTCAGGCAGTCCCCACACCCGTGGCCTTCTCTCCCTGTGGTTCTGTTGGCCATGGACTACACTTCAGTTGAAGGCTTAGCGGACAGGTGTCTTTGAAGTGTGTGCGGGCGAGCAGGGGAGCGGAGAGCCTACTGAGTTCTGTGCTGGAGCAGGCAGTGGGGGGCCCTGACAGTCTGATAGCGTCTGGGGGGGCTTGTTCACTCCCCCCCCCCTTAGCACAGCTCCCCACCTTCCTGGCTCCTTCCCTGGGGGCCGGGCTCTCTGTCCTCCGAGCCCTCCTACCGACAGCTGGCCTGTTCAGAAGCCCAGCCTTTCTTCCCTTTCTGCAGCTGGCTTGTGCCAGTTCCTTCGTAGGCACTGATTAGGAGTGTCCCCAGGTCCCTGCTCTATGGCCCGTCTGTGGCTTCTTTAAACAGTTCAGACTCAGGCTCTATTCAAATGGCTCCTTTGTGTCACTGCCTAGCGAGGTTGTTTGGTGCTGCTCCTCCCCCCCCCCCCCCCCACGCTGGCTGGCTGAGCTCCCTGAAGCCTTTCCAAGGGGAGCTGGTGGCACACGTGCAGTCCGTGCTACCTGCAGCCTTGTTTCTGGAGGCCGGGGCTGCCTGCTGCTGTTAACTCCTGCGGCTCCTTGTTCCGTGTTTACCTCGGCCTATGGACGCTAGCGGTGCGGCTCATAGCCCTTCCCAGGGAGCCTGGGGCAAGCTGGCGTGTTTTTCCAGCTTGTAACGCATGCGTGATGTTTCCAGCCTTCCCATAGCCTCCTTTCAGTACCTGGAGTTCTCTCCTGGCTAAGTTGAAGGGGTTTTGTTTTGTTTTGTTTTGTTTTGTTTTTGAGACAGGGTCTTACTCTGTAGCCCAGGGCAGTGCTGAAGTCAGCCAAGCCCGAGGCAGGCCTGACGTGCCTGTTCACATCCCTGGCTCTGCCACCATCCAACAAGTCACCTCAGTGTCCCTGCCCCAGGGGGCCACCCTGTCACTGGCTCCCTGCCATCTTGCAAGGACTCAAGTTCCTCCAGGTCTCTGCTACATCTGCTGGCCTCCTGAGCCTGGGCATAGGACAGCACCTTTCCATCACCTTTGAGACTCTGGTCCTTGCCAAGGGATAGCAGGTGCCCCTCTTGGAACCCACCCTTCCAGGTAGCCCTGGACCATGAAAAAGCTCCAGCTGCTCTGGGCCAAGGGCTCTTGCAGGGACTTTCCCTCGGTGCCATGCCTTGTCTCCTAGGGGCTGGGTGGGGCACCTTTACCCTGACAGCCTGAACCAGCCAGGGACTCTCGGGCCCTAATGCCCCTAGTAGCACCCATCTCCACTCTGTGCCCATCTAGTCCAAACGGTCATCCAGTCTCAGGTACTGATTCTAGCCCATGTAGGACATGGGTCACCAGGACAGGGGTGGTCCTAGCCACCCGAGGGGAGAGGCAGGAAGTCCTGGTCTGCCCGGGGCTCGTCACAGGAGCCCTAATGCCCCACAGATCTGGGTCAATGAGGAGACCAAGCTGGTGTACTTCCAAGGGACGAGGGACACGCCGCTGGAGCACCACCTCTATGTGGTGAGCTACGAGACAGCCGGCGAGATCGTGCGGCTCACCACGCCAGGCTTCTCCCACAGCTGCTCCATGAGCCAGGTGGGCCCACCGCTGCGCTCCGAGGGCACATCGTCACCAGGCCAGGGCAGGGCGAGGGGATGGAGGTGATGGCCAAGAGCCACCTAGGATCCCGGTGCCGCTGCTCCAGTGACCTGGGCCTTAGGCTCTTGGAGCATTCTGTAGCTTTGGGCAGGATACCTGCAGGGCCACCCCCAAACCAGAGGCGGTGGCCGTTGACAGCCAGGGTGAGCAGGCCCACACAGCCGCTCTGGCACCTGGCAGGCTAGGGTCAGTCTGCGATGACTGCGGTGTCGCTGGTGGGAAAGAAAAGGAGGCGCACTTCCTCAGGGGCCTCAGTCCCCCATGCCACACTTGGGAGCTGGTGACACCCGAGGGCGGGATGGTGGGGTCTCCGGAGGAGGCGGTGGAGGAAGGACACGGTGGGCCCTGAGGCCAGGAGGGGTGGCCCATGGAAGAGGAGGGAGCGAAGTGGCCCGGCCAGGGGAACAGGGCAGTGCCAGTGTCACACCTGCCCCTGCTGCCCCTAGAACTTCGACATGTTCATCAGCCACTATAGCAGCGTGAGCACTCCGCCCTGCGTGCACGTGTACAAGCTGAGTGGCCCTGATGACGACCCACTGCACAAGCAGCCACGCTTCTGGGCCAGCATGATGGAGGCAGCCAGTGAGTAGCACCCGGACCCCGGGCTCTGGGAGGCCCACCTGTATAGCACGGTGGCGGGTCCCAGTCAGATCCCGGGATGGCACGTGCGAAGATGGGACCAGGCAGGGCCCTCTAAGGCAGCGAGCTCTGAACCTGGGCACTCCCTGCACTTCTGCCCTGCCCTGCCCACCAGCCCTGGAGTTCCACCTGGGAGGCACAGGCTGAGGCAGGCGAAGTGCAGCCCCTGGGGCACAGAGGCAGTGTCAGGAAGTAGGCAGGCCTCCGAGGTAGCACCGCAGCCTGGCCCAGAGCACAGCCAGCTCTGCATAGTGGCCTGGGCTTGATTCTGGCTCCAGTGCTGCAGACCTGGAGGCCTCCGTCCATTCACTGCCCTGAAACGTGTCTTCATCTACAGAAACACATGGACAGAGCCTAGCCTAGGGCCACAGGCTCTCATCCCAGCACTCTGGAGGCTGAGGCAGGAGGGTCACAAGTTGGAGCCCATACTGGACAACTTAGGGACATAGCACAACCCTGTCTCAAAATCAGAAATGATCCAGGCGTGGTGGTGCATACCTGTGATCCCAGCACTCTGGAGGCTGACGCAGGAGGACTGCTGTGTGTTTGAGGCTAGCCTGGACTACAGAGTGAGATCCTGTCTCAATAAATAAATAATAAAAATGGGGGCTACAGGAATAGTAGAGCAGCCCTGAGTTTGATTCCCCAGCACCACAGGACTCAGAAGTCTGGGGCAGGAGTATGTGTGAGTTCAAAGCCAGCCTGTGCCAGGCACCCTGCAGCCACTCGGTAGAAAGAATGTCGGAACTAGCCCCTGATTCTGCCGCGCTACCAAGCCCCAGGACAGTTTAGAATATAGGCATCCCTGGCCTTCTAAGGAGTGTCCTGGTGACTGGAGATGACATGGCCATGTCACTTTCTGGAGCCTTCTGCCACCACTGACTCTGTCCTCATTTCTCCTGTCACCATGGAGATGGAGCCTGGCCTCACACATGGGGCAACTGTGGAGAGAAGGCGGTGGACTTGTTGCAGTCCCCAGAAGAACAGCAGCCAGGGAGGGACACAGAATGGGTTTCTAGCTCTGTGGCTAGAAGGCTTGCCCAGCAAGCGCAAGGCCCTAAGCTCATTCCCCGCTCCACATAAGCCAGGTGTGGTGGTGCACGCCTGTAATCCCTGCACTGGGGAGGCGCCTCCACTGTGGTAGACACTTAGAGAGCTCAGAAGAAGGCGGCATTTAGAGCTTGTGCCCCCTCAGACCTGCCTGCCTGTCTGCCACAGGCTGCCCCCCGGACTATGTGCCCCCCGAGATCTTCCACTTCCACACGCGCGCAGACGTGCGTCTCTATGGCATGATCTACAAGCCACACACTTTGCAGCCAGGGAAGAAGCACCCCACTGTGCTCTTTGTGTACGGGGGTCCCCAGGTAAGTGCGGCCTGGCCCCAGCATCCTGCCCCTACCCGCTCGGCGTGCCTGGCCAGCTTCTCACTACCACCCACCACCCTGCAGGTGCAGCTCGTGAATAACTCCTTCAAAGGCATCAAATACCTACGGCTCAATACGCTGGCGTCCCTCGGCTATGCTGTGGTGGTCATCGACGGCCGGGGCTCCTGCCAGCGGGGCCTCCGCTTTGAGGGAGCCTTGAAAAACCAAATGGTAATGTATGTCCGCGGTCATCCTTGTTCTTACTGTGCCAGGTGGGGACCCTGGGTCTCATGGGTTGGGCCCTGAGCCCTGGCAGCATGGCGAGGCGCCCCCCACTATGGTAGACCACTGGCACCCTGCCTTGCCCACTGGCTCAGAGTTGGGCACCCCACCCAGGCAGAGACTGGGCCAGACCCAGCCAGACACTGTGGGACAGACTGGATCACGGTGGTGACAGCGGAGACAGTGATGAGGGCAGGTGGTAGTGAATGGTGACCGAAACACCTCAGCCTGGGTAATCTAGGGTGTCTTTTTTTTTTTTTTTTTTTTTTTTTTTTTTGAGACAGAGTCTTGCTCTGCAGCCCAGGCTGGTCCTGAGCTCACTATGGAGCCCAGGCTGGCCTTGGACTCATGGCCATCCTCCTGCCCCAGCCTCCCAAGTTCTGGGATTACTGTGTGGTACTGGGGAATCGAACTTTGGGCCTTGCATTTGCAAGGCAAGCACTTTAATCACTGTGCACTTCCTCCAACCCAGTTTTGTTTTTTGAGACAGGGTCTCACTCTGTAGCCCAGGGTAGTCTTGACCTCAAAGCAGTCCTCCTGCCTCAGCCTCTTGATTGCTGGGGTGACAAGCATGGATAACCACATTGGGCTTATTGGTGCTGGGGCATTGAACCCAGGGTGTTGCACTAGCTGGGCAAGCACTGTAACTGCGGAGCCATGCTCCAGCCCCGGCAATCTGTAAAGAACCGAAGAACATGGGAAGCCGAGGCAGGAAGATCACAAGTTCATCAGTTTAGCAGCTTAGTGAGACCCTATCTCAGAGCCAAAGCATAAACAGGCTGCAGCTGTAGCTCATCATGAAGGCCCTGGGCCTGATCCTCAGTAATAACAAACCAAAACAGGCTTAGGGCCTGCAGGACAAGCCACTAGTGCGGGCTGCTCCCACTTCCAAATCAGACCTGTGCCGCGTCCTGAGGAGGGACCGTGTGCACATGGAAAGGGTGGGAGGGTAAAGGATGGGAACTCCTCCCCCAGGCCCCGTGGGTAAGGCCAGCTGCTCCCGTGCTGCCATCCCCCCGCTGAGTCACATGACATAATCTTTTGGGGGCAGAACCTCTTCATTCCAATGGTGCAGAGGTGACTGTGACAGCAATGACCAAGCCTTGGCACAAGCCTGGCCTGTGCGCCCAGGGCGCCCAGCACCTCACCCCTCCACAGACCCACTGGTGACTATGCCGCGTCTGTGGTGATGGCCCCACTTTAGGAGTGTGCAGACTGAGGGCAGGAAGGGACTGAGGCCCTGTGAGTCGCCAGGAGGGGAGAAGGAGCAGCCTGCGCAGGACCTGCATCGTAGGCCCGTTGGGACGCACAGCATCCAGGGTGGTCGCTGGGAGGAAGCCCTGAGGTGCTGGTCTCATCCCCAGGGCCAGGTGGAGATTGAAGACCAGGTGGAGGGCCTGCAGTTTGTGGCCCAGAAGTATGGCTTCGTGGACCTGAGCCGAGTGGCCATCCACGGCTGGTCCTACGGCGGCTTCCTTTCGCTCATGGGGCTCATCCACAAGCCACAGGTGTTCAAGGTGGGTGCAATTCCCCCCAGTGACGCTGGCCCTGCCACTGTGACCGTATCCCCATCAGCCGTGCCCACGCCACAACACTGCTTTGGAGGCCACGCCTCCATCACCTAGGCTTTGTCCCATGGCTGTCTCAGCAGCCCTGCCCGCCACTGCCGACCCCATGGTGGCATCCAGTGCCCCAAAGCCCTAGCCCACCAGCAGCTCGTTGTGGGAGGCTGAGCCCCAGACCCCGCCTCGAGGGTCAGAAGTGGGGTGTGGCGTGGACTGCCGCAGGCTATGGGCAGCAACCACGGGGAAGAGAGCAGCCCCAGGGAGACAGAGCCCCCAGCACCCCACCCATCACCCCATTCATGTGTCCCTCCCTGCCCTCCCCTGGGAGGCCTGGGCCGCCAGCTCAGAACCTGCGCCTCCCGTGTCTTCCTCTCTGCCACGCCCCTCAGGTGGCCATTGCAGGTGCCCCGGTCACCGTGTGGATGGCCTACGACACAGGGTACACTGAGCGCTACATGGACGTGCCAGAGAAGAACCAGCATGGCTATGAGGCAGGCTCGGTGGCCCTGCATGTGGAGAAGCTGCCCAGCGAGTAAGGCCCTCCCCAGTGCCCAGGCCCTGGCCCTCCCTCCCGGCACTGCACCCTGCGGGTGGTATGTGGGCCAGGCCCGCAGCTCTGTCCTACTCAGATGGGAGGAAGAGTAGAAGAATTAGAGTTGCCCGCGTGCTGCACGCCTCTCCCCCAGAAGTGCCTGCAGCAGGCTCAGTGTCCTGTTTTGCTTCAGTCCAGGCTCAGACTTTGCATCCTCCTGCCTCTGCCGGACAGACAGCTTTGGATTACAGGCCTGTGCCCTGGGCCCACCCCAGGTCTTTAAAAAATTTATTTTGAGACAAGATCCTTAATAACTTACTTGGCTAAGTTACGCAAGCTGGGCTCAAACCTGCAATCCTCCTGCCTTAGCTCCCAGAGTGCTGGGATGACGGGCCTCCACCGCTGGCCCAGCATTGCCCACGGGTACTACGCCTGTCCCAAGACCTGACACGTGTGGCTAGTCTTGACCCTGAGCCACCTCGGTCTCCTGCGTGCTGGCACTGGGATGTGATGCCCACGGTGGTGACCTAGCCTGTCCCCACCTGTCGGGTCCTTGCAGTCACCTGAGGCCTGAGTGATGCCAATGGTGCAATTGGTCCAACCTGTACAGGTGGCCGAATGACTGGAGGGCAGCCACGTTCGGTTTCCCGGTCACTCTCTGCCATTCACTGAGTCAACGGGCTGGGCACCACAGCCAAGGGAAGGGGTGCTGCAGGGCTCGGACATTTTGGAGGCAGAGAGACGTGGTGAATGCCCAATATTGCAATTCATGGCTGAGGTGCTAAATGCCACTGAATCCTTCAGTTCAAATCATTACCTTCAGCACTCTGGGAGGCTGAGGCAGGAGGATCACAAGTTCCAGCCCAGCTGGGGAGACATCGCGAGACCCTGCCTCAAAATAAAAAGGTTCCGGGGGATGTAGGTAAGTGTGAAGGCCCTAGGTTGAATTCCCATTACCAAAATAAAAGAGTTACCTTTGCATTAAGTAGGGGCTGTAGGTGTAGTTCAGCAGCTAGAACACTTGCTAGCAAGCACAAAGCCCTGAGTTTGATTCCCTAGCTCCACATGAACCTGGCATGGTGACACATGCCTATATTCCTCGCACTAAGGAAGCTGAGGCAGGAGGACTGCCTTGTGTTTGAAGCCAGCTTGGGCTTCATAGTGAGTTCAGGTCCATCCTGGACTATATAGCAAGACCATGTCTCAAAAAAAAAAAAAAAAAAAATCAGTCAATAAGAGTGAAAGCCATGCCCTCAGCACAACATGCACATACACACACATACACACTTTAAGTGAATTTTCCTCCAGTTACATGTAAAATTTATGGGGAAGAAAAAAATTTTTTCAGTACTGGAGATTGAACCCAGGGGCTAAACCTGAAGCTGTATCTCAAGTCCCTTTATGTTGTTTATTTGAGACGGCCTCCTTCAGTCGCCCAGGCTGGGCTTCAACCTGTGGTCCTCCTGTCCCAGCTCCCAGAGTGCTGGGATGACCGGCCTCCGCCCCCACACCTGGCAGGCGTTGTTTTGAGACAAGGTCTTGCTCTGTAGTCAAGGCTGGTCCTGAAGCCAAGAAGCCCATATTGGCCTCACACATAAGGCAATCCTCTGGCTCAGCTGCGTGAGTGCTGGGTTACAGGTGGGTATCACCACGCCCAGCGGTGGTGCTGGGGAAGCATACCAGGGCCTTGGGCTACTGTCCAGAGCTCTACCCACTTAGCTACTCCCCCGACCCTGTGCCTAGCAAATTCAATGAAAAATTTCCCTCTTGGCACCTTTCATGCACTCAGCAACAACAGGGGGCCTGTGGGCATTAGGTGAGCAGCACAGATCTGGTCCATTCTGTCCCCCAGTGCCCTGGGGTCGTGGGCTGTGCCACCCTCCTGGCTTGGGAGCCCCAAGGTCCTCAGACCTTACTGCGGCACACAGACTTCCCATCCTGCCCTCACTGCCCCGCCAAGGTGGGGAAAGGCTCAGCCCAGCCCATGCCCTGGTCCCTTTTCCCATGGCGACTCCCACTCTGAGCTCCTGCCCCACCGTCTTCCAGGCCCAATAGGCTGCTCATCCTCCACGGCTTCCTGGATGAAAACGTGCACTTTTTCCATACGAACTTCCTCGTCTCCCAGCTCATTCGGGCGGGGAAGCCTTACCAGCTCCAAGTAAGTGGCCCCAGGAACAGCAGAGCATCCCAGGGACTGGTCCCAACAATTGCCAAGTCCTGAGGGACCTGTGGCTCAGAGTCCCACTCCCCCAGGGGAACCGCACAAACACTCTGCACCCAAGGGTCCCCACCTGCCATCATCCACCCACATAGCCGGGCTACCAGGTCTCAAGTTTCTGACAGGGACATAGGTCGGGCAGTGGTCCCCGCCCTAGCCACTGTGGGGCGGAGGCTGGGCCCCAAATGATCACACACTGGCCACAGAGATCTGGAGGGAGAAGTGACCGTGGGCAGGGGCTCATCCTGTGGAAAAGATGGGTGCAGGGTGAGGGAGATTGCTGGACCAGGGAGCCCAGGTGTAGACCTCAGGCTCTGTGCTGTGCAGAAGGCAGGCCCTTGGTGACTGGAGCCTCAGGGCTGCTGGATCTCAGAGTGGGGGTGGATTAGGGCTGAGCAGTGGGAGGAACTTGTGTGAGGTGGGTGGGACCCTGGTAGTGAGGGGTGGGGCTTGGCAGGTAGGCAATTGGGGCGGAGCCTCTGGTTGGAGAAGTGGCCAGGGCCAGACCTTATGTCTGGAGTCTTTGTTGCCTTTGAACAGATGGGGAGACAGGATCACCGCATAGGAAGGACAGACTTCTGGGATTTGTGGCTTGGCAGGTCCCAGCACACTGGCAGGCAGAGTAGGAGGGAAGCAGAAACTGTTGGGTATAGATCTTCTGGCAGCCCTGAGGGTATGCAGTCTCTTTCTTTCTTTTCCTTCCTTCCTTCCTTCCTTCTTTCTGTGATACTGGGGACTGAGCCCAGGATCTTCACACTCAACTACCCCTCCAGCCCATTTTTATTTTTGATCTTGAGGCAAGGTCTTTTTAAGTCACTAAGTTGCCTGGGCTGTGTTCAGACTTGCAGCTTGCAGTCGTCCTGCCTCAGAATCCTGGGCGAGAGGCCCAGGCCCTGAAGCCCAGCTCCAGTCTTTATCAGAGGGCTAGGCTGAGGATGGTGTCCTCCCCTTCTGATCAGAAGGCCCGAGGAGGGAAGGTGGGCAGCCTGGTACCTTCCCAGTGTGATGGACTGGACAGGCATGTGTGGGCCTGGGGTGGTGGGGACAGAAACCTGTCTCACTGGCGGGAGGCAAAGAGTGACCATTTAGGCTCATTGCCATCTAGCCCACGTGGGACCAGAGCCAGGCCCTCTGGAGAGCCTGGGGCTGGTGTCACAGCTGTCCCTCCAGCCCCTGGGGCAGTCGGGAGCTGCTGGGAGCCCTGTCACCACCTCAGGGCACTGGCTTCATGGCCAGAATCAGGACCAGTGCCATGTCCCCAGGGGCCAGGGCTCAGGGCTCTGTGGGCATGGCTCAGCACCAGCATGTCACCGCCCACTCTCTGCCTGCTCCCTCCTGTATGACAGGAGGGCTCAGAAGACGCAGTCCAGGGCCATCAGGTAAAGCAGTGGGGCTGAGGGCAAGGCGCCAGAAGTCTGAGGCCTGAGGTCCTGTCTTCTCTGGGGATGGCTGGTGGTAGCACCTGAGGTCCAGCGGGCAGGGCGCACGGAGCCGTCCTGCCCCCTGCACTGCCCAGAGCATGGCTTGCACAGGTTTCTCTTTCTTGAGGGTCCCAGCACACCCTGAGGCTCCAGGTTGGGCACAAGGCACGAGTTGGTGGCAGATTGTGCAGGTATCACCACCCACCCCACTGTGTCCCTTCTGTCTCCCAGATCTACCCCAACGAGAGACACAGCATCCGCTGCCCGGAGTCGGGCGAGCACTATGAGGTCACACTGCTGCACTTTCTCCAGGAATACCTCTGAGCATGGCTCCCCACAGCACACGGCCACCCGGGCCAGCCCGTGGCCGGGGCCTCTGTCACCCTTGTCGTCCTCCGTCCTGTCATTGGCTCGTTTGTTCTCTCTTTACCATCCCTGGTTTCCCTGCTTGCTGCTTCTCATGGCCCGGACAGAGGGACAGGACCCCGGACTGGGATGGAGCCCAGTGAGGTGTTGCTTCAGGCCACCTGCTCCTGTCCTGTCTTCTGAGAGGACGTCACAGCCACAAGGACATCAGGGAGACCACAAGAGACTCCGAGGAGCCATGGTGGCCACAACCATGGGCCCCTTCCACACCGCAGCTCCCGTTGGCCTCGCCGTCCCTGCTACAGAAGCGTAGGAATGAGTGTGCTCCCTGCCAGCCAACCACTTCCTAACCATGCTGTCTCTTTGGGGGCATTTTAAATAATTATTTAAAAGACAGCAAAGAGTTACCTCCATCTCACACTGGGACGGCAGCTGGGTCCTGAGTTGTCACTGGTCCCCTGGTGAACCCCCATGGTTCCCAAAGTCCCATGTGCACAGGAGGAAGCAGAGGAGACCTGGGCGGGAGGGGGGACTCCTGCAGTCTGGGGGAGCCCTCCTGGCCCTGCTTCCCCAAGCTCTGCGCTGGCTCAGACAGCACAGGGCCCGTCTCCTCCGCCTACTTGCTGCTGTCCCCTCTGTGGCCAGACCTCCAGCCCCATGGCCTGCCTGTACACATCAGGGACCCCAGGGTTGGGAGTAGGGCTCCCCACTTGGGAAGGCGGGGGCTCCATGCTTCTGCCTCCTTCCTCGGGAGAGTGCGGGCAAACAGGAGAAAAGAAAAAGGAAAAACTGAACAGAAACAGACCACCTCTACGTATTATGGAAAGAAAATATTTTTGTCAATTCTTATTCTTTTATAATTATGCGTGTAAGAAGTAGACTCATTAAAGGACTCCAGACAGGCATGGTGACCATAGAGGCTCCTTCTCAAGTCCTGCTTGTAGTGGGGGGTCCTGGCCATCCGGATCAGGTACCCCAAGGGATGCTTCTAGCCCCAGGGATACCCTGCACTGGCGGGGGGCAGCACCCTGCTCACCCCTTGCCCCTGGTCTGTGGCCCATGGGTGTCACTTGGAGACCCAGCACAGGATGGCCCACGTGGCCTCCCGGGCCGCAGCAGCACATGCCAGATCCTGGCATCCTCCCTGGCTGCCCCGGCCGCCCTGCTGATGCTAGCCTGGAACTCCCCAGAAGGTTTTCCCTCCTCCCAAGAGTCACCGACTGGGCAGGACACACTGGGCCCTGCTGTGTTTTGCTTTATGTGAGTGTGGTAACTGGGGGTCATGGAGCAATCACACTGACTTGCTTCCCAGCCCCTCTCCCACCCTTTTTTTTTTTTTTGAGACAGGATCTCACTGTGTCGCTAAGTTACCCAGGCGGGGCTCAAGCTTGCCACACTTCTGCTTCAGCCTCCGAGTTCTAGATGGTTGCAGGCCAGCACCGCCAGACCTGTGTCTGCTTGCCTTTTTTTTTTTTTCTTCCAACAGCTGAGACACCCAGCAAGACCATAATGACCGTACGAGGGCACTTGAGCTTGTCTCTAACAGCAGGGAGGGACAGCCCAGCTCTGGCCCCTCTCTGAATACTTCTGCCTCCCCCTATTTCAAAAAAAAAAAAAAAAATGGGGTTGGAGGAATGGCACCGTGGTTATAGTGCTTGCCTTGCAAGTGCAAGGCCTTGAGTGATTCCTCAGCATTACATAAAGCCAGGCGTGGTGGTACACACCTGTCATCCCAGCACTTGGGAGGCTGAGGCAGAAGGATTGCTGTGAGTCCAAGGCCAGCTTGGGCTACAAAGCAAGACCCTGTCCCCCCAAAAATAAAAAACTGTACAGCCAGGCTCAGTGACGTACACCTGTCATCCCCACTACTCAGGAGGCCAGGGTGGGAGGATTGCAAATTCCAGCCCAGCCTAGGCAACTTAACAAGAACTTGTCTGAGCAAATGGAAAATGTGCCGAGAGGAAAGAAGATCTCAGTTGATAAAGAGGATTCACAGAGGAAAGCTGAGGCCCCACACCCCGCGTGGCCCTGCCCACAGCAGGTGGCCGACTCTGGTCTGCCTTGGTCTCTCCCGTGCTCTCGCTTGTCCTGCCAGTCGTCATGCTGTGATTACGATGTTCTGTTGTGTAACTGGACTGTGGCGTGTTTCCCAGGCCTGGCCCACCTAAGGACATGGGCTTCTGGGGTCGACCTTTATCAGTCAGGGCTCAGCAAACATTCTATGTTAAACTTTTGAAGCTCTGTGGGGCATTCTGTGTGGTCACTTCTCAACTGCCCTTACAGCACAAAGGCAGCCACAGGTGGAGTGTAAGCGAATGGGCATGGTTGTGTGCCAATAAAACTATCCATACTACCAGGCAGTTGGCCAGATGTGGGCGTTGGCTGTACTCACCAGTCCCCTGCTGGAAAAGATCCTGCAGCTCAAAGCTTTGGGTGGGTTTTGGGCTTAGAAGGAGTCTAGGAAGTAGCAGGCTGATTATAGAAAGGCATGTTCGGTGGCAGGCTGGTGGCGCAGGCCTGTCATCTCAGCACTGTGTGAGGCTGAAGCAGGCAGATCGCAAGGTTGAGTGCTGCAAGTCCTTAAGTCCTGAAGTTTAAAAAAAAGTTTTTTACTCATCATGCACAAGGCCCAGGGTTGATTCCCCAGCACCATATAAGCTGGGTGTGGTGACACACGCCTGTAATCTCAGCACTTGGGAGTTTGAGGCAGGCAGGTTGTCCCAAGTCCACAATCAGCCTAGGTTACAACAGTGAGTTCAGGACCAGGCTGTACTACAAAGCAAGACCTTGTCTCCAAAAATAAATAAATAAGGGGAGGGTTTTGGAGGAATAGCACAGCAGTCACAAGGCCCTGAGTTCAATTCCCCAGCACCAAATAAAGCTGGATGTGGTGGTGCACCCCTGTAATCCCAGCATTTGAAAGGCTGAGGCAGGCAGGCTGTTCCGAGTCCAGCACCAGCCTAGGCTACACCAGTGAGTTCAGGACCAGCCTGGGCTACAGAGTGAGACCCTGTCTCAAAGAAGGAAAAAAAATACTTTTTGAAGGCAGGCTCCTGGTGATACAGCTCAGAGTGAAGGTCTAGGTCTCAATCCTCAGTACCACACACACACACAAAGGGCCGGTGCATAGCTCAGTACTTACAGTGCTTGCCTAGAAAGCACAAGGCCCTGGGTTCCATTCAGCAGCACCACGTAAAGGTTAGCTGGGTGAGGTGGTGCATGCAGCAGCCCCAGCACTCAGAAGTAGGACTTTCAAGAGTCTTAGGCCCGAGTGAGCCAGGCACTGAGTGCGTGGGGCTGGGAACATGCAGAGCTCCATGGCTGAAGCACTGGCCGGTCTGTCTGCGCGCCAGGATCGTGTTCCATGGGACCAGAGAATGAAATCCCAGACCTGGACGGAGGAGGCAGGCTAAGGATAAAGGGCAAAAGTTCCGCTTGCCTGACAGGGTTCGCTAGCGCTGTCACCCCGTGAAGCCTGATGTCCAGGAACTACCAAGGGACCGAACCCATGTTTTGGTGACTGACCGAGCCTGCTCATTCAGTCAACGCAAACTCGAGAGGGGGACTGCGGATTGAAGAATACTGGACTCTTGCAAGGGATGCTGCAAAAGACGCTTTATTATCCACAGCCTTCCTTTCATACCCTCCTTGCCTTCCCGCTTGTTAACAGTCCCGTGTTTCAACACCTGATCCAAATTTCAAACGGTAAACACGCAAAACAACACCTGACTTAAATTTAGTAAACAAGCAAGACAACACCTGACTTAAATTTCAAGCAGTAAACAAGCAAAACAACACCTGACTTAAATTTCAGGCAGTAAACACTTCCTCGTGGAAAGGAACTTGGCCAAGGTGAGCAATGCTGAGGCTCTCGGGCCCAAAGGGCCCCAACAGGTGATGGTGTCTTTATGACTCCTTTCAAATGGCTACACCGGACGCGGTCCATGTGTGTGAGGCTCGTGTCCAGGGGATTTACACGCAGTGTGTTAACGCGTATCTGGGTGCTTTTACCTGTACGTGTGTGTTCTCCTATATCTCAAAGGGAAAAAAAAATGTGGCCACAGGTGTCACGTGCTCCGTGGGAAGGCCGAGTTCCGAGAGGGGAGGAGAAGGAACAGCTGCAGTACTCACCGTGGAGCCCGGGCTGCAGTCTCCCTGCCTCAGCCTCCCAAGTGCTAGGACTGCGGGCGCGCGCCACCACGCCCAGCTTACAAGGTGCTGGGGAATCCAGCTCAGGGCCTTGTGGGTGCTAGGGAAGAGCTCTAACTGCTGTGCTACGCCAGCGCAAAGGGTCGCAACTTTCATTGGCTCTCAATCCTGCCTCCCTGAGTCAGTACTCAAGAGTCATGCGACAGAAGTCTCTGGCCACATCCTGCCACCTGCAACCAGGAAGGGAAAAGGCACTGCTGCCTCTAAGTTTCCCTTGTCCACTGGAAGGGCCCTCTGCTGGGTCACACGCTGGGGTCCTTTCCCATTGGAAGTAGCTTCATCCCTAACCAGCAAGAACTCCGTGGTGGCGGATGCCTGCTATCCCACGCTGGGGAGGCTGAGGCAGGAGGATTGCTGAGAATCTGAGCCAGCCTGGGCTACACAGGAAGTACAGGGCCAACCTGAACTACTGAACAAAACCCTGTTTCAGAACAAAATGACACAAATAAGAAATAAAAAATAAAACTGTAGGCGGTACATACCTGCAATCCCAGTACTCAGGAGGCTGAGGAGGATCCCAAGCTACGCCGGCTGCACAAGGAGTTCCGGGTGGCCTCAGCTACCAGCGAGAGGAAACACAGAGGTAAACGACTACCTGTTGGAAGTGGTGGGTGGGGCTAGGGCCAAGGGCCCGCCCACGAGCGAAAAGAGATGCGCAATGTAAAAATACCTAAAGCAGAAAAGTGCCTGCCCAGCAGTTGTCTCCAGCCCCGAGAGAAAGAAATAGGCGGAGCCACAGCTCAGTGGTGAGAACGCCGGCCTGATAGGCCGGGCGTGGGGCGACTCCGCCCCGCGCCGGCTGCGCGTGGCCACGCTCCGCATCTCGGCCCCAAGGCCCAAGCAGAAGTGGTACTGGGAATCAAGCCCGGGCCTGCGCTGTTAGGCAAGAGCCTTATCCGCGAAGCCACGCCCAGCCCCCCTTTTTATGAGACAGGGTCTCCCTCCGTAGCCCTGGCTGGCCTTGGACTCACAGCAATCCTCCTGCCTCGGTCTCCCGAGTGCTGGGATGACAGGCGTGCACCACCACGCCCAGTTTATGTGGCGCTGGGGAACTGAACTGAGGGCCCTGAGCTTCCTGGGCCAGCGCTCTACCCTTGTGCTCTCCTCCAGCTCCAGGGCTCCTTTATTAGATAAGCTTCGGGGAGGAAGCAGCATCCCCTCGCGTCTGTCCCGCCGGAGCTGCGCGCCCAGCCGCGTCCCCACAGGCCCAAGCGCGTGCTCAACGCGGACCGCCGCCTTCCGTCGTTCGCTCGTTGCGCGCGCTCTCATTGGAGGAGGCAATCACGTGGCACCCGAAGTCCGTGCCACGGTAGCGCCCGCTGCAGCGTTGAGGGTGGGGCCTAGGGTCACGTGGCCGCCCTACGCCGACGTCCCCCGCCGCTGACGCTGCCCATGTCCCTCGCGGCGCGCTGTCTTTCCGCCCCCGTCCAGCGCCTGTTCCAAGATGGCAGCGCCCAGCAGCAGAGTGGATGGTGGCGATGGCGGGGGCGGTGTGGGCTGGTGGACCATGCTGCTCTTGGCGGCGGTGGCGCTGCGGCCGGCGGGAGCGGTGTCCGAGCCCACCACAGTGGCGTTCGACGTGCGGCCCGGCGGCGTCGTGCACTCCTTCTCCCAGAGCGTGGGAGCCGGGGTACGTGGCGCAGAGCGAGGGGAGCCGGAGCTTGGGCGTGTCACCGGCCCGCGGCGGGGTCACCCTGAGGGGACGGGACTGGTGAGGGGTCTTCCGGCCCGGCACTCTGAGGGCGTGGCCACCAGTAAAAGGCCCGACCCACCTGTCACCTGCCGGGACGGGTCTGGCCCAGCTTCCTGCCCGGCTGATTTTTTGGTTTGGCTTGCTGGTGGTGGTGTCAGGAACCTCAGCGAGACACGAGAACCAACGCTCTGCCATCCTGTATATATATACATGTGTGTGTGTGTGTGTGTATGTATGTACAGAGAGAGAGAGAATCTCACCCTATAGCCCAGGCTGGCCTGGAACTCATGGCAATCTTCCTGCCTCAGTCTCCCGACTGCTGGGATTACAGGCGTGCACCACTACGCCCAGCTTTAAAGGAAGATAATTTTAAAGGAGCCTTAATCAGCTGGTGACTGCACATTGTCTCATGCCAGACAATCCATGCAGCCCCGAGTGTGAAAGGGGATGGTTTATTAAGCCTTTATGGTGGGGATGCTGAGGTGACTCAAGAGTTAGAGATGCAGAAGTTATCACAAGCAACAGTTGGCCAGGAAACGTCATCACAAAGGCTTACATCATACAGGACTCGAAAAAAGTAACAGAACCAAAGAAAACACTGTAGGGAGTGCTTACATATATCACACAGTCAAAAAGTGACAGTCCATGGGAAGGCCCCAGGAAGGATGTGTGCATGTGGAAGTAGCAGTCTACAGGGGTGTAGCGAGGGCCTAACCAGGCTAGAAACAATTTTGACGGTGGCTGCTGGAACTTCGGCAAAACAGAACTTGTTTTACGTGATAACATAATTTTGCTAGTTAAAATTTTTGGAGACACTTGGTTCTAGTCGCTCCTCTGGGACACTGTTGCAGCAGCCCGGGGACAACCCTGTGCTTCACACTGAGCTCTGTTCCCAGCCAGTTTTATTTTTGATTTTGAGCCAGGGTCTCATTGCAGGCCATAATTGCCCTGCCTCTGCCTTGCAGAGCACTGGAATGCCAGCCAAGTGCCCCCACACTCTCCCCCTCATGGACTGTTTACAAGTACCCTGGAGCTGAGTGGAGGAGAGGGGACCAGCAAGGCAACCCGGCCTCAGCTGCAGGGCCCCCCTCCACCCAGACACTGGGCACCCTGAGACTGCGTCTGTCTGTAAGGACCCCCCTCCCATGTGCACACCGTGTTTCATTCTCTCTGTAGGACAAATTTACCTGCATGTTCACCTACGCTTCCCAAGGAGGGACCAATGAGGTGAGTTGCTCAGAGTCACTCAGTGTCGCCCCAGGTCACCTGCAGGTGGCCGGTGGGCAGGGCTCTTACGCTGCGCCATTCGCGCTTAGTTGATTATAAACCACTGGGGCGCAGATACCTAGAGAAGAGTTGCCCGGGGACATGACCCTGCTGTCCCTTTAGCCCTGTTGGGATGGCATCTGTGTTCCATTCTGTGCACCACATTCCTGTCAGCTTGGCACCTTAGCCCTGTGTGGCCAGGTGCATGGTGGTGCGTGCCTGTTGTCCCAGCAACTTGGGGGGTAGAGGTGAGGCGGTTGTGAGTTCCACTTGTGCCCGGAGAATGAGGTGACTTAGCAAAACCTCAAAGTACCTTGTCTCAAAGTAAAAAAAATAACAAAGTGCTGCACACAAGGCTCAGGGTGAAGGCCTGGGTCGCCACGGTATATTTAAAAGGGGTGGGGGGAGTGAGGAGGACCAGGAAGGTGGGGTGGAGGCAGAACACGGGCACAGCGGGGCCATGGCAGATGGCAGCCAGGGCCCCAGCACGCCCTGGTGTGCGGCTGAGTGGCAGGAAGGGCCCTCCAGGGCCGCGGAGTACAGGTGGACACCCAACCACAGGCCACCCAGAGGGGGGCATTTGGTGGGTCAGCCCTGAGCAGCAGGCGAGGGGCCCTTGGATTAGAAGTCACAAAGAAGATGGCAGAGGGCAGCAGGCATGGCCACATGTCCCCGACGCCACCTCTCCTATCCTCTCAGCAATGGCAAATGAGTCTGGGGCCCAGCGAAGACCAGCAGCATTTCACCTGCACCATCTGGAGGTGAGCAGGGTCCTGCTAGCGAGGCAGAGGGGAAGCCCTGGCCACGGAGACTCGTACCCGAGGAGGGGACACCAGGCCAGGACAGCCTGGAAGAGCAGGGAGGGCCCTAGAGGGCTGTGTGACCCCAAGGTCAGGTGTGTGGGAGGGAGCTGCACTGGTGCAGGAGAGAGACCCCGGCCCCAGTGCAGCGAGAAGTCACTGAGGAATCTGAGCACCACTATGTGGTGGTAGGTGTGGACACACTCGTGCATGTGTGTGTTTATTCCTGGGAATGAAGATCAGGGTCAAGCCAGTCACTGTGGCATGACCTTTCTCCCTCCTCCCCCTCTTTCTAGGCGCCTGGGCAGGTCGAGCATGGGAAGTTGTGCATGCGCTGCTTCCGCCAGGTGGCCCTCACACTGGCCAGCGCCCTGACACCGGGATGTGGCCCTGGCACACTTTTTTATTTTGGGACAGGGACAGGGCATCACTCAGCTGCTAAATGGCCCGAGCTGAGTTCCATCCCTAGCACTTTTTTTTTTTTTTTTTTTTTTTTTTGAGACAGGGGCTCACTCTGTAGCCCAGGCTGGTCCTGAGCTCACTATGGAGCCCAGGCTGGCCTTGGACTCATGGCAATCCTCCTGCCTCAGCCTCCCTGGTGCTGGGATGACAGGCATGTGCCACCACACATGGCTTACATGGTGCTGGGGAATCGAACACAGGGCCTTGTCCTTGCTAGGCCAGCACCTTAACCTCTGTACCATTCCTCCAGCTTTTTTATTTTTGATTTTGACACAGCATCCCACAAAGTCACTAAGTTGCTCAGGCTGAATGCGAACTTTCAATTCTGCCTCAGCTTTCCAGAGTGCTGGGACAACAGGCCTGTGCTGCCTGGCCCGCCTAAGGCTGTTTAGAAACAAGGCAGCCACCCTGGGAACTGGCTGTGTAGGCTTGAAGGGAGCGAGGAAATGCCCCAAGGGGACATGACTGGGCGGGACCGGCAGGCCTGTCCTGGGCTTCACAGCGGATGCCTTGCCTCTCCTGCAGGCCACAGGGCAAGTCCTACCTCTACTTCACACAGTTCAAGGCTGAGGTGCGGGGTGCAGAGATCGAATATGCCATGGCCTATGTGAGTACCCGCAGGGGAGGGCCTGGGAGGAACAGGACCCTAACCCTCACCACGGCAGCCCCTGCAGATGGCCCCGGGCAGCCCTGCCCCTTGGGACCCAAGGCTGGAGCAGGAGGAGCTGTCCCTGCCTGGGCAGCTTGGCCAGGCTCCCCGTGCCCCGGCCGGCATTGGGCCCAGACAGCTGGAAATGCCTGTTCACCTGGGAAGACAGCATGGAGCATTTCAGCCAGACCTGCCATGCCTTCCTGGCACCTCAGCACTCTGGGAGGCTAAAGCAGAAGGATCACAGGTTCCAGCCCAGCCCGATTAACTGAATGACCTAATAAGGCCACATCTCAAAATGAAAAATAAAAAATGTGTTGGGGATGTGGCTTAGGGTGAATGAAGGTGTTGGGGGAGGGGAGAGAGAGAGCACGAGCGAGCTTAGCTAGATGTGGTGGCAGACACCTGCAGTCTCAGCATTATCTAAATAAGAATGAGCTAGAGATGTTGCTCACTGCAGAGGCCCTGGGTTCAATCTCCAGTAGCAAAAATGGAACAAAGAAAAATTAATTCACAGTTGCCAGGCATGGTGGTGTCTGTCACCCCAGGTACTTGAGAGGCTGAGGAAAAGGATGGCAAAATTGAGGCACTTTATGTACTTACTTATTTTTTGTGATACTGAGGATGAAGCCCAGGGCCTTCACTCAGAGCTACATCCCAGCTCCTGAGCCCATTTTTATATTTTTTATTTTGATATAGAATCTTCCAAAATCACTAAGTTGCCTGATCTGGGTTTGAACTTGTGATCCTCCTGCCTCAGGCTCCTAGAGTGCTGGGATGGCCTGTGCATCTTGGCCCAGCTCTCATCCCAGCTTGCTCTCTTCTTCTTCTTCTTTTTGAGACAGAGTCTCACTCTGTGGGCCAGGTTGGTCCTGAACTCACTATGGAGCCCAGGCTGGCCTCAAACTCAAAGCAATCCCCTGTCTCAGCCTTCCAAGTGCTGGAATTATAGATGTGTGCTCCATGCCCTGCTTATGTGGTAGTAGAGAATCAAACTCAGGGCCTTGAGCTTGCACCCAATTTATGTGGTGCTGGAGAGACAAACCCAGGGCCTTGTGCTTGCTAGTGGTAGGAACAGCTCACAGGAGTTTACCTGTCTGAACAAAGATGGATGTGGGAGGCTCAGAGGACAGAAATATGAGGCCTTAATGATCTTTTTGCAAGAAGAAGTGACCTCTCCACACATAGGAGAGAAAAGCACATCGAAAGTATGGTGGATGAGATTTTAAATCCATAGATCGCAAGTCCCTCCCCCTGCCCTTTACCTATTGGCAGAAGGCACAGTCTTCCCTCCCGGCAGGCCCTATGGTATTGGATCAGGGTCAAGCCAGTCACTGTGGCATGACCTTTCTCCCGCCTCGCGCTCACCCTCAGCCTGTCTAGGCTCCTGGGCAGGTCGAGTGCAGGGAAATTTATCTGAAACCTGTACCATGGCTGCCACCAGGTGGCGCTCACACTGGTCAGCACCCTGACCCTGGGCAAACCACCCATGGACTTGTGATCCTTCTGCCTTGGCTTCCTCTTAAATTTTTCAAAATTAAAATTTTCTTAATGTTTTCAGTTGTTGAAAATTGGACTTGATACCTTCTTCCAAGGCTGGTAGCAAGGGCTGGGGTCTGGCGGGTGGCGGCGTCCTGGGGTGGCACGTGCCCTGCCTCGGTCTTGGCACCTGCACAGGCTCTCCTTACTCTCTTTCAGTCAAAAGCTGCATTTGAAAGAGAAAGTGACGTCCCCCTGAAAGCCGAGGAGTATGAAGTGACCAAAACCGCAGGTGGGTGAAGACAGCAGCAGGGCCAGGCCTGGAGGCCACCATCCCGGCACTCCACCAGGCTCAGGCAGAATCCCACATTCAGGCCAGCCCAGTCAACATAGCCACTTAGCAAGACCCTGTATCAAAATGTTCAAGGCCAACCTGTGCTACAGAGCAGGACCCTGTTTCAAAATAAAATGGGGGGAGGTTGTAGATATAGCTCAGTGCAAAGGACCTGGGGTCAATTCTCAGTACCAAAAAAAAAAAAACTTTAAAAGCCACACCCCCAGAACCTTTCATCCAGCACAGGGCCTGGTTCCTCTGGCCTGGGGCTCCCTGGGGTTCCTGCTGGCCCCCTGCCTGTCCTCCTTCCCTTCCTGTTGAGGCTCCTTCCTGCCTGACCCCATGCAGTGCCCCCCCAAGCCTGCTCCTCTCCCCTTCCAGTTCCCGCTGACCCCCATGACCTTGAGCATCATGTGGGTCAGAGTCCTGACCCCTGGTTCCCCTCACAGTGGCCCACAGGCCTGGCGCCTTCAAGGCTGAGCTGTCCAAACTGGTGATTGTGGCCAAAGCTGCCCGCAGCGAGCTGTGACCCGGCCCTGAGGCAGCAGCTGCCCACCCGCAGCGGGGCTGTTGGACACAGGCCCAAGACGCTTCTGTGGGAGACCAGGAGCCCACGACGCCCCCACCTGGAGCCACCCCAAGTCCCAAGGATGCTGCTCCAGGATTCTCGTCTTACCAGGGGAAGGGAGGGGAACAGGCTGCTGAGGACACCCGGGACCCCACCCAGGACCGTGTCTGCCAGGGCATCGCCAGTTACAGGATCTGGGAACAGTGCTAAATGTTTTTATATTTAAATCAATAAAAAAGGACCAAAAAGCCTGCTGGGGGCCCTGCCGGGTGCTTGTGGAAAGAGACTCCAGCCGTCTTCCTCGGGTGGGGGTGGAAGTGGCCTGCGTGGCACCCGCAGGAGACACCACAGCTGTGCCTGCCCCACGTGCCCAGAGCAGCAAGGCCGTCCCTCCCTGGCCAGCACCTGTGGCGGGCCTGCTCTCCTCACCTGGTGCCTGGCTTTAGGTTTGGAATTTACATTACGGGAAGACTTTTTTGTCAGCAGGTATAGACCTGTCATTCCAATACCCAAGGAGGCTGAGGCAGGAGGGTCATTGAGTTCGAACCCAACCTGGGCAACTTGGCAACTTAGGCCCTGTCTCAAAAGGGGCTGGGAATGTCACTCCATGTGACGGGCAGCTCACCCCTAGTTCTGCAAGAAGTGGAAGAAGGCAGGCTCCCAGAGGCTGGCCACCCAAGCAGCTCTCGCCGGGGGGGGGCCCGTTGCTCTTATTTCGTGCTCCTCGTTTTCTTCTGAACAGAATGGTCAAGCTACAGGAGAGTCCAGTCAGCATGAGGGCCAGAGCCCGGCAGCGCCGCAGGCCGCAGTGGTTCTTGAACTTTGAAGATTAAGCACTTGATGGGCTGGAGGACTGGCGCAGCTGTTACAGCGCCTGCCTAGTGCTAAGCCAAGCACTAAGTACTGGAGTTGGATTCCCCAGCACCACATAAGTCGGGCTTGATGGCACACACCTGTCATCCCAGCACTCAGCTGAGGCAACTGCCTGGTCTCCATAGTGAGTTCAGCCTAGGCTATGGAGCGAGACCCTGTCTCCAAAAATAAAAAAAAAAGGATTCAGCTCTTGACCTGAAATAGTCTTAAGAAGTTCTCCTTGTACGGAGCAGAGGTAGGAGGAGCAGGTGTGCAGTGAGGGCCTGGGTGCACACCCTTCATCCCAGTGTCCTGGGAGGACGAGGCAGGAGGATCACAGGTGCAGGTGATCCTCCTGCAATGGAGCCTGGCAATGGAGCAAGCTAGTGAGACCCCACCTCAAAATGAAGGGACCTGGGGGTACCGCTCCGTGTGGGGCTTCGGGCTCAGTGCCCGGTGCTGAAAAAAGAGGAGAAAAACGGGGCCCAAGCGCCAACACGCTGACTTGGGTCTCGGGTGCCCTTCTCCCATTGGCCCGAGCAGCAGGCACGGGCTGTGAGGGACAAGGTCTGTGTCAAGCAGGTGGGCGTCTCCGCGGTACCACCAGGGGGCAGCACAGGCACAGGCAGCCAAGCCTGGAAAGGCTGAGTGCGTTGGGTTGGCGCAGTTTCCCGCTAGCTAAATGTCAGCTGTGGGCACTAGACTCCTGAGACGCTGGCCGGTCCCTGCCAGCCACCTCCCAGGCCTCATGTGACAGCTCTGTGACACAGCCCTGGGGCAGACCTCGGGGTCTTCTGGGCGTTGCATATGCAGTTTCCTTTCTATGTCTTCTGTACCGGCGGTCCTGGGCGCAGAACCCAGGGTCGCGCCCTCCCAGCTCCAGACCAATGTGGCCACATGGCTGATGTGCCCCGCAGGCCTTTCCCATGACTCCCTGGGTCCACTTCCTGGGCTGCTGGGCCAGAGCCTGCAACCTGGGATGGCTTCACTACCAGACACTGGTTCCCAGGTTCCCGTGCTGTCCCAGGGACCCAGCGTCCCCCTGGCCCACCCCAGGCATTGGAGGTGGCTGTGACCATGGGGACCTTGGCCTGCGACGGTGTCCGCCTCAGTGCGCACCTGCCATCCCTGCACCTCAGGAGGCTGAGGGGGGTCGCAAGCTCCAGCCCGTCCTGGGGCTGCCCAGCAAATCCGCAGCAACTCCGTGAGATTCTGTCTCCAAAACTCCAGAGCCAGTGCAGCGCAGCTCAGAGGCCTGGGAAGTCGCCCTGCCTCTGCTTCCCCTGTAACCTAGTCCCATGTATGTGGCTGTGTCTTGTCCTTTTTCTTTTTCTTTTTTTGAGACAAGGTGTCTTTCTGTAATTCAGGCTGGTCCTGAACTTACTCTGTAGCCCAGGCTGGCCTCAGGCTTGCAGCAGCGCTCCTGCCTCAGCCTCCTAAGTGCTGGGATGACAAGCGTGCACCACCACACCAGGCTAATTTATGTGTGTTGCTGGAGAATCAATCCCAGGGCCTTGCCCAGCCACGGAGCTCTGTCCCCAGCCCCAGATGTTTCTCCGTATGGTGCTTGTCCTGCTGGCCCAGGACCCGCTCATCCCACTGTGAGGTGTCCAACCGTCAGCCAGCCAGCAGGGACCCTGTGCCACAGAAGGTCTTGTTCTGAGGTCCCGGGGCTCAGGGCATGAGCACGGGGATGGGGTCACATCTGAACCCAGAGTCCCACACCAGTGGCCGTCAGGAAGGTAGGAGAACCCCTGGACCTTGTGACACCAGCCAACAGCTCTGGGAAGCCAAGAGATTTTTTTTATATACTTTATATTTTGAGACACTGAGTCTTTAGGTTGCCCAGGCTGGGCTCCCTGCCTTAGCCGCCAAGAGTGCTGGGAGGACCGGCCAATGGCCACTCCTGCTCCGTGCCAGGATGGAGCTGGGCCTCCTGCAGAGCCGCGTCCCAGCCGTTTGTGACATCTTTACTTTGACAGGATCTTCCTCAGTTGCCCAAGCTGGGCTCCAACTTGTGACCCGCCTGCCTCAGCCTCCCAGAATGCTGGGATGGCAGATAGTGCCCAGCTGCTGCTGGTGCTCAGCATGGGGACAGGCCACAGGGCCGAGTACCACAGGGCTAGGTGGGTGTGGAGCGACCCTAGATGCGGCCCTCGTCCAGCATGCGGCCCAGGCCATCGCAGATGCGGTGCAGGTGAGAGCAGTAGGGCTCGGCGGGGCTGTAGAGGGCGGCCAGGAAGTCCCCGTTGGCCAGATGGCTGAAGACGCGGCTGATGCGGCCGTGGGACTTGGCGGTGAGGTGCGGGCCAGCCGCCTGCTGCAGCAGGTCCCGGCACTCCAGCAGGCCAGCGGCCAGCACACGGCGGTCGAAGGTGAAGGCCACCTGGTGGAAGCTGACGGCCGTCATGGCCAGCCCGTGCGCCCGCTGCTGGAAGCGCCGCAGCCCAGCCAGCTCCTCGGGCCCCAGCCGCCCGGCGCGCAGCAACACAGCCACTTTCACTGCCACCTTGACCAGGTCCTTCAACAGCCGATGCGCTGCGCGCCGGCTGCGCATGAACTCCTTGGTGGCGCCGTACAGCTCGTCCAGCACCTCGCCACTGGTGTCGTCCAGGAGTGCCGTCACCACAGCCGGCGTGGCCACTTTGCTGAGCACTTTCTTCTGGGCCCGCAGCGCCAGGTTCTTGGTGCTGAAGCGGTCCGTGGCCATGCTGCGGACACACGAGGGACGGGGCTGTCAGTTCCCGCCCCCGAGCGCCAGACCCTTGTACAGCCTCCACCTGCCATGTCTGTGTAACGGGCACCTGGCAATGCAGGGTGTCTCAGGACACTGGGACCACACTGTGTGTGGGGACACCCGAAGGATGGTGCCCACCAAGTGCCAGGCAGGCCTGGGGGGAATCTGGTTCTTAAAAAATAATCATGCTGGGCCAGAGGAATGGCTCAACGTTAGAGCGCTCACCTAAGGCCCTGAGTTTGATTCCCCAGTGCTACATAAAGCCGGGTGTGGTGGCACAGGCCTGTTATCCCTGCAGTGGGAGGCTGAGGCAGGAGGATTGCCAGGAGTCCAAGGCCAGCCTGGACTACAGAGTGAGTTCAGGACCAGCCTGGGCTACAGAGCGAGACCCTGTCTGAAAAAAAAAATCTGTCCACACCCCATTCCTACCCCACGGCACGATGGGACTGTTCAAAGAAGCCCAGTCACTGGCCAGACCCTCACCTGGCTGTCCTTGTGGGTATATGGTGGACATGCCGAAGGCCATGGGCCCAGGAAGAGCCAGGATTAGCAGCCAGGGCCATAGATCTGCTCCAGACTCCTGGAGTCCGGGCTGGGCAAATCTCCTCCCTGCTGAGAACCAGCTGACGGTTCTCCATGGCTCTCAGAACCAAGCTTCACCCCCCCCACACTTATGCCTCTCTCCTTCCTAGTGGACTCCTACATGGGCTCCAAAGCCCTATCCCCTGAATCCTGGCCTCCTGCTGAACTCCTATGCACCCCCTCATGCCCAGGCCCATCAGCTCCTGTGTGTTGTGACAGATCTGCCCCTCAGCTCTGTCCATGACCCGTTTGACACCACCTCCCCCTGGGAGCCACAGCTGCAGCCCAAGCTCCAGTGTCCAGCCCAGGCCACCTGGGCTGAGAGCCATACAAGGCTCTGTAGGTCCCCACAAAGCCCATCTTCGTGCAAGCTCAGACCCTGAGAGGACCCAGCCCCTGGCTGCCTCCCGCCTCCCTCCAGGGCCAGGCAGGCCAGGAGTGACCACGTGGGCATCCCCGCCCCTATGGCCATGGGACCCACTCTCCACCCGCTGCCTGTTGGGTCGGGGCCACACGGCTGCCAGAAGCCAGCATGTACTCCAATCCCTTTATGTTGGGTCCTGGACCACAGTGGCCCATTTTGCAGAAAAGAACACCCAGGATCAGACAGGTTGATACAGTTCCCCAAAGTCACAGAGCACCACGTGTCTGGCTGCTGGCACCTTCACACCCCCAACCCCCTGCCCTTCCCACCATGTTCCCCACGTGGCCCTGGGTGCCGTCTCCCGTGCCAAAACCAACCACTGCTGGCCTCGCAGTAGGCACCCTAACCACCACGTGCCTCCATTTCCCTAGCGGTAAGACGTGAGTGACTGGGACAGAAGCTGTGGTTGACCAGTGTCCTGAATCCCACAGGCAGGAGCTTCCCCTGGGCCCAGGGCTGCGGCCTGCAATCTGGCTCCCCACCTCCCGGCCCTGAGCTTGCAGGCAGATTCCCTATGGAAGGAGCAGCTGTGAACTCAGGGTGCCCCTCGTCCCGAGGAGGGACCACGCCTCCAGACACCCTCCTGCCGGTTTCTCTAGAACCTTCTGTTTCCTTCATGAATTACCCACCAAATTCCTATTCATCCCTTAAAACCCTATCCTCTCGGAGCCCCCATCAGTCGGCCTGTCCTAGAAGCTGTGGTGACCCTGGACAGAGCTCTGCCCCGTCTGAGCCAGCACAGTCTCCCTTTCTACTGCAGCTTGGGGTTGGGCCTGGTAGCAGCTTCAAGAAGGGCCAGCAGGCTGCAGGAAGTGAGAAGGGACAGGCAGCCCCGGCCTCCCCAGCCGCCATCCCGGTCCCAGGCCACACCTGCGACCGCCAGCTGCAGGACCGCCCCTTCCTCCTGCAGGACGCATTGTTCGGCCAGAAAGTCCCTGGGCAGGCAGGGTGATGACTGCTGTCCCCCAAGGGGACAGACTCCGGCCCAAAATAACCCCCGTGGCCTGGCTGCAGGATGCAGAGGGCGGCTGCATCCGCCCTGGGGGGCAGGGACCGGACCCCAGGAGCACAGCCCTGCCTACCGTGTGCACAGCACACCCCTCACAGGCCCAAACAGCCCGCTTCCGCTTCAGGAGATGGGCCGGAAGGCTCATTCAGTCACTCAACAAACACCTGCAGACGCCAACTGGTCACCAAACAACATGGATGCAGCCATGGCCAAGAGAGACACTGTCCCTGTCTTCTCTTCCCTCCCAGGTGACGGCATGACATTCGCTGATCACACGACAATTTGGAGGCCACACACTGGCTCCCCTAAAGGGGAGTATCAGGGAATATCAGCTCTGGCCACCCACCAGTTAAAAAAACAGGTGAGAGGGATGGAGAAATGGCTCAGCCAGGCCCTGAGGACCTGAGTTCGATTCCGCAGCACCGCGTAAGCCAGGCGTGGGGGCGCATGCCTACAATCCCAGCACTCGGGAGGCTGAGGCAGGAGGATTGTAAACTTGAGTGCCACATCGAGTTCAGGACCAGCCTGCGCTACAGAGTTAGAGCAGACCCTGTCTCAAGAAGAAAAAAAAAAAGGAAAAGAAAAGAAGAAAAGAAAGCCAGCTGGGAGCGGAGCTCAGGGCAAGGTCCTGGGTCCTGTCCTCCAGGGTTAAAAACAGAACCAAAGCAGAACAAAGCTGACCAAGAGGGGCTGCGGCCTGGCCAGCTGCCCAGTGCCCCGGCCCTGTGCCCAGGTGCCTGGACATCCTGTTTTTAATCCCAGACAAAAACCAGGGACTCCAGGTGCACTGGCTGGGCAGGAAGTTCAAGTCCCACCTTGAGCAACTAAGCGAGATCCTGTCTCAAAATAAAAAAATAAAAAGAGCCGGGTTGGGGGCTGGAGGAATGGCACAGCTTGCCTAGCAAACCCAAGGCCCTGAGTTCGATTCCCCAGCACCACATAAGATGGGCGTGGTGGTGCACGCCTTGTCATCCCAGCACTCGGGAGGCTGAGGCAGGAGGATTGCCTTGAGTCCAAGGCCAGCCTGGGTTGTCCAGTGCATCCAGGACCAGCTTGGGCTACAGAATGAGACATGGTCTCAAGAAAAAACAAACAAAAAAACAAATCCAAGGTGCAGCGGGTCTGTGCGTGCAGAGTCTCTGGGAAGCTGAGGCAGGAGGATTACGAGTTACAGCTGTGGTAACCTTGCAGACTCAGCGAGACATAGACACACACAAACAACGGGCCGGAGATGCAGCTCAGCGGAAAGGCCCTGGCCTCCACGCTCAGCACCACGCACACGCGCGACCTGCACACCCCCCTCCGTGGGCTCTGCACCCCCAGCCTCCGCCATCTGGCTGCGGAGCGCCTGTCACCCTGGGAGGAGGCCTCGCCATCCCCAGTCCCCAGCTCTCTCCCTGGCTCCGCCTTGGCTCCGGGCCCACGAGGCCCCACCCGAGCCCGGATCCGCCCGCTGTGGACACTTCCTACCCGTGGGATCCCCCGTGCCGTGTCCTCCGACTGCTATCTCCGAGCGCAACTCCCTGAGGTCCGTCCCCGCAGTGCCGGGTATCACCACCTTGTCGTGCCCAAATAATGTTCCACGCCTCCACTTTTTCTTTTTTTTAATTATTTATTCTTCTCATACTTTCACTGTATTTACTTGAAGATACATATATATGCAGATGTATATGTAGATGTACATATACATACACACGTTTACACATACACGTTTTTGTGGGACTGGGGCTGGAACCTGGGCTCTGCGATGCACACGTGGCCAGCACTCACCAGCCTGTGTTCTACATATAAGATCGATTTCATTTCAGCCGGATGCTGTCATCTTTAACAACAGCCCGGTCAACTGCCAGCGGGTGACATGCCTGGCAGCTAGGCAGCCCCGCCCGCCCTGCCACATGAATTCTTCATGTCCCGCGCTGGAGGCATCCATAATGAATGCAGCCAGCCCAGGCAGGGCCAGGCCGGCCTGTCCCCTCCCCGCACACTCGGGGACACCGTGTGAGGGAGGACACTGGAGGTGAACACGAGGCCTTAGCACTGAGCAGTAGCCCAGCATTTTTTTATTATTTTATTTTTTATTTTATTTTTTTTTGAGACAGGGTCTCGCTCTGCAGCCCAGGCTGGTCCTGAACTCACTATGCAGCCCAGGCTGGCCTTGAACTCACCGCAATCCTCCTGCCTCAGCCTCCACGTCCCTTTCCCGGGTCCTCCCAATTTGCTACTCCTCTGCCACCTTCATGAGGCCACAACTGAGCACAATCTGGAGGGTGTGCACCCAGCACCCAAATCCTCCCAGGAACCCAGGCAGCACTGGCTTTTGTCACTGTCAGAACCGCGAAGCCCTAAGTGCTCAGGACCTGTTTTTTGAATGAATAAACGACTGGCTGGCAATACAGGGAGGGCTGATCTCTCACCCAAGGGCCCCACTGTACAGCCAGGAAGACTATGGCCAAGACCCGTGCAGTCACTTCTCTGCCCTCAGCCGTCTCAGCCTTCACCCAGAAGGAATGGGAGACCCCGAGCTGGCCTGGCCTCCCAGCCCGGATGTGTCCCCGACGCTCTGGGAGGTAGGAGCAGGGAGAGAGGCGAGTTCGAGCCCAGCCTGGGCTGCAGAGCAAGAGACGTCTCATAAGAGCTGGGGACGGAGCTCAGAGTGACGGTTCCACCCCAGGACCCGCCCTACAGGGGGACAGCTGCCTCAGCCAGGAGTCCACGCCTGCCCCACCTGGGCGTGTCCTGCTTCATGTCCCTGTGTGCCCCTCAAGGTCCCACCGCAGCCTCCGCCTCTGCCGTATCTGCCGAACCTGCTGGCCGAGTTCCAGGCTCAGCCCAGGTGTCTGTGAAGCCAGGCACACAGCAAGCTTTGTCCCCGCTGGTTGCCATAGACACAGCGTCCCTACAAGCTCTCGCCCTACGCGCTAGCTGCCAGTCCTGCTAGGCGGGACCGCCTGCTCAGGTATTCATCTTGTTATGTTTCAAAGTTGGCGCCTGGGCACCTGCCGAGGTGGTAACTGGCATAGTGTATGCAAAGGCCCTGAGGCTGGGCTGGGGAGGGGACTGGAGGGGCACCGAGGAGGACGGTGAGGCTAGATAAGAGTGACAATTAAGTGGGGGAGAGGACACGCAGGGTCCACGGTCCCGCACTCGATCCTCCCACCAACCTCGTTCTGGTTCTGGTTTGCTTTGTTACTGGGGATCGAGCCCCGGGGCCTTTGCACTGAGCTCCGTCCCCCACCCAGTTTTTGTTTTTTAGTTTGAGACACGAGACACGAGACACGGGGTCTTGCTAGATCGCTAGGTTGCCCGGTCTGAGCTCCAACGTGCAACCCTGCCTCAGCGTCCCGCGTGCCGGGGTGACAGGCCTGAGCCACCCAGCCCGCCTCCCACCGCATTTTAAACACGAAGAAACTGAGCTATTTGTCCAGGGCACCACAGCAGCTGGCTGACCTGGACTCCGGTCGCTGACCCAGGGAGGCTCGGCCCTGGCCCTTGTGGCTCCCGGCCTCCCACAGCTCGGAAGTGGCCTGGTGTCCTGTTTACAGCGGGGCCACCCGCCCCCCACGTCCTCCCGCTGCAGAGCGAAACAGGCAAGTGTGAGCTTGGAAGAGAACCGACCCAGGCCTGCGCCCTTAGCCCTAACCCGTCCCTGGCCCCTCCAGGCCTCAGTTTACCCTCTGTGTCTGCCGACACAGATCCGTGCGGGTCGCTGTCGGGTACTTGCCGGCCACTGACCCGTCACAGCCGGTAACAAGGAACCCAGGTCTCCACCCCCGGAAAGCCGGCTGTCGGCCGGTGTGGAAGGACCCTCCCCGGCTCCCCTGCGCGACCCGCGGCCGGAGCTACGGCCCGCCCCACGCCACACCCTGGAGAGGGGCGTCCCGGGTGGGCCAGATCGCACGCGACGCTCTCCCCCAACGCACATGCCCAGGAAGAGGCCGGGACCGAAAGAAACTGAGGCAGGAGCGAGGGCAGGAGGCGGGCAGGGCAGAGCGGCCAGACGGGCGCGGGCGCCTTCCTCACCTGCTTGCCAGGGTCCGTCCGGGCGTCCGCTGGCCGCGATCTGCCAGCCGCCTCCGCGGGCCCGGACCTTTCGCCGCCGAGGGCTCGGCGGGAGCCTCGGGGCGGGGACTGGGCGGGGCGCAGGGCCCCCCGCGCCGCCGCTGCCCCCCTCCGCCATGCCCACGCCGCTCCCGCCCTCTGGGCGGGGCTAGGCGGGAAGAAAGCGGACCGAACTCCCAATAGCATCGCGGGCGAGGTGCAGCCGGCCAATGGAAGCGAGTCCTCGCAGCGAGGCACGTGGGGGCGCGGCTTGGGGCGGGGCCAGGCAGCTGAGGCGGAGGGGTGGGAAACTCGTCCGGAATTGCTAAGGAACAGGATGGGGGCGGTGCGGCTGCCCGGCTGGGCGCCTGCGGGAGGCAGCTAGAGGGAAGCCGGCGAGGCGCCGGGCTAGGAACCGAGACCGATCGAGACCCGACAGCCCGAAGAGCGGCTACACGTGGCTCCGACCAGGCGCCTCCGTTCCTCTGGGACTCAGTTTACCCCCTTGTTAGCGGGAATTTGGGCAGAAACACGTTTCTCAGAGTATGACTAAGCCCTTTAACAATGAGATTCCTAGCGGGCGCGGGGGCGCGAGCCTGGCATCCCAGCGATGTGGCGGTGCACCATCTCCAAAGGTGGCGCAGGCGTTTAACCCCGCACTCCGAGAGGCTGAGGCAGTCAGACTGTAAATTCAAAAGCAGGCTGGGCAATTTGAAGACACTGGGAGGCCCGGTCTCAAAAATCAGAAAATGGGGCTGGAGGAGCGGCTCAGCGGCTAGAGGCGCCCGCCTAGCAAATCCCAAGCACCCGACTCCGACTCCCCAGCACCACACGAGCCGGGCGTGGTGGCGCACGCCTGTACAGCTAGCATTGGGAAGGCCGAGGCAGGAGGATGGCTGTGAGTTCAAGGCCAGCCTGGCCAGGACTGCAGAGAGACCCTGCCTCAGAAAACAAAAAAGGGGGGTGTGTGGGTGCAACTGAGCGCGAAGACCTTAGGTTCAATCCCAGCATCCAAAGCAAGCGCCATCTAGTTCCGACCTAGCGGAGGCTGGATCGGCCGGGCTGAACCAGACCCCTCCCTGCTCGGTGCGGGGAGTGAGGGGCAGGGCGCACCGAGCCCGCGGCCGTCGGTGGGCGGGGCGTCTGGTTGCCCCTCCCCACCCTGACGGCAGCTTAATTCTGTCCTGCACCAGCCCGGGCCCCGGTGGCGGTGTCGCCGGACTGGCGTAGATCCAACCGCAGAGGCCGGCTGCGCGCCCTCCTGACCGGCTGTCCCGGCCCGAGAGGCCAAACGGTCTGTTTCTTTCCTATTACGCTGGAAGACACGAGGCCCAGAGAGGCAAGGGCCCTGCCTGGGGTCACACGGTCTCCCTGGCCTCCCTGGTCCCTCCCGCTCACGGCACCTTCCTGCTGGCTCCCAGCACGGTTAGTCACCCTCTGTCCCGTCCACACTTGGGGGTGGCGGCGGGAGGGCCCTCCTGGGAATGTAGGGCGCTGGCCGCCACCTGCTCCGTTCCAGGAGCAGCCCGGCCCCGCGTCCCCTCTGCACAGGCGAGCCCCGTCATTGCTAGACTTGACCTGTTGGACCGCAGAAGCCGGACACGGACCGTTTCTGACCTCTAGCCACGCCCCAAACTACGGGTCACATGGCTGTGGAAGTGGCCGAGGCCCGCGGGGCCCTGGTGCCCGGCCCAGCACTCACCGTCTGCGTCCGCGGCCCGTCTCGGTTTTGATTTTGAGGCAAGTCTTCTACAGCTGCTGAACTCCCCAGGCTGGGCTGGGGCTGGGTGCCCTCCTGCCTCGGCCTCCAGAACGCAGAGCGCCTGGCCATGAGTGTGTCTGGCATCTTGTGATGCCAAAGCAGATCATTCCTGTCAGACCAAGGTGGGCTTGAACCCTGTTTTGTGAGCTGGGAGTATGGCCCAGGGGTGAGTGCCGCCTGCCGTGCGGAAGGCCCTGGACGGTGTGCCCAGCGCCACGCACACATGCACACACACCATGTCTTTGTCTGCCTGTGTCCTTGAGCATCCGTTTTCTGAATCCTTGACAAAGAAGCAGGAAGTCCTATGGATTTTCAAAAAAGACAGTGAACTTGGGCCACGGGTGGTGGTGACACCGGCCTGTCATCCCGGCATTGGAGGCTGAGGCAGGAGCACCGCGTGCACAAGGCCAGCCTGGGCGACTCTGCAGCGAACTCGGCAAGACTCCGTCTCAACATCAAAACTAAAAACCAGGCTGGAGGAACGGCTCAGTGGTTAGAGCGCTTGCCGAGCAAGCACTAAGTTTTACCCAAGCTCGATTCCCCGGCACCACATAAATTGGGCGGGTGGCACACACCTGTAATCCCAGCACTCGGGAAGCCGAGGCAGGAGGATTGCAGTGAGTCCGAGGCCAGCCTGGGCTCTGTAGTGAGTTCAGGACAAGTCTGAGCTATAGAGAAAGAACCTGTCTCAAAAATAAGTAAATAAATAATTTAAAAAACTTTAAAAAGAAAAAATGGGCTGGGGATGCATCTTAGTGTCAAGGTCCTGGGGCCAGCCCCACCATAAAAAATAAAGTGTGAGATCAGTGTCCCACCGTGCTGGGATTCAAGCTTAGCCTGGGTCTGAGGCTCCTACTGGGGAAGGGGCTTTGCCAGAGATTAGGACTGAGCCGGGGTCCAGCTCTACCGGTATTAGGGCTCAGCTCAGGCCGGCGCCCAGCGAAGAGTAGGAGGCTAGCAAGAATCGGGGTTCAGCCTGGAGCCGGGTGGTGTGTTATGGAGATCAGAAGCTCTGGCCGGTCCAGGCTGCTGAGATTCAGGCTCAACCCCGAGTGGAGACGCAGCTCGGGGCACAGCCGGTCGCAGGGCCGTGTCAGCTGCGTGGCGGGGCACTTCTGGGCCCGCCTAACCCGACCGCGGCCAGCAGGGGGCGCGCTGGGCACACACCGCGCTGGTGGCGACCTGCGCCCGGGAAAGGGTGGCTGGCTTTGCTTCCGTACCCCACGGGGGGCTGTGCGGCCCCCAGGAGGAAGCCCCGTTCCTGGCGCCTGCGCAGCGGGGGCCTGCGCGGGGGCGGGGTGTCACCCCCTGGAGGCCTTCACCTAGGGATGCTTGGGGCGCTGTCACGGTGCCCCGAGCTCCCCACACCCCCGGGAGTGTAGAGAAACCACAAGCGCGTCGCCCCGTGGGCACGGAGAGGGGTGGCCCCAGCTGCTGCCGGCCGCACAGGGGCGTGACATGAAGGGACATCAGCTGGGGTGTGCTGAGGACCCGTATGAAGGGACGCCGGATGAAGAAGCCATGGAGGACAGCCCAGCCCTGGGGGGGACTGAGTGCTGATGAACCTTGATCAAGCCACGCCTGAACTCACCACGCGTCATGCTCAGTGCAGGGTCTGGCCCCAGCGAGGATAAGTCTTTCCTGGGACTTAGTGGAATGTTTGCAGGCGTGCAGTGCTGAGATGTCGCAGGTCTGCAAATTTCGCTAGAATGAAAAATTATTTTTACACATTTCAATCTGGGGTTCTAACTCCCCAGTGTGCAGTCCCCAGAGGTGGCCTAACCCCAGCTGTGGGGACTGGAGGCAGCTGGGGTCCGGTGTGAGTGACCCCCCTCCAGCCCTGCCCCTCGTGAGCCAGGATGCCACATCCCTGGCGCCCAGCGCCTGAACCAGGCTCTGTTCCCCACTGTTCCCGGGGCGGACGCGACGCCCTACAGCCGCCCGCCTTTTAAATTTAGCGCAGCACACATGGAACTTAGCACAGGAAAAACGAGAGGCGACAAAAATATGATTCTATTCTGTGTCACGGGCAGCAGGGGGAGCGGCGCGCAGGGAGAGGGGGGTGCGGAGGACGGCCGTGCAGACCTAGGCACACGGGAAGCCGAGGCAGGAGGGTGGCCGCGAGTTTCGAGCCAGCCTGGGCTGCAGAGTGACTTCAGGATGGGCCGGGACTATGAGCGAGACCCTGCGTCAAAATAAACAGACGGGGCAGAGGGAAATGGGGACCCCGGTCCTGGGACTCACACCGGGGCTCACCTGCTGCCGGGCCACCTGCGCGTGTTCCAGGCTCTCCCCCGCCTTCGGTCCTGCCCCGTGACACCTGGTCTCCTCGCAGCTGTGCCCAGCATAGCTAATCAAAGATCTAGGTTCCTAGCAGCTGCCGGTGGTGCAGGCCTCTCACTCAAACACCCTGGAAGCTGAGGCAGGAGGATCCCAAATTCAAGCCTAGACCGGGCAATTTAGTGAGACTCTGTCTTAAAATAAAAAATAAAATTGGGGTCTGGCAGCATAGCTCAGCGGTTAAGACGCTTGCCTAGTACACGAAAGGCTCTGGGCTCCAGTCCCCAGCACTGCATAAGCCAGGCGCAATGGCGCACAACTGTCATCCCAGCACTCGGGAGGCTGGGGCAGGAGGATTGCTGTCGAGTGCAAGGCCAGCCTGGGCTCCGTAGTGATGTCGGGACCAGCGTGGGCCGCAGAGCCAGACTTGTCTTAAAAACAGTGTTTGAAAAACATCTCCAAACATCAATCCAGCAGTAAAGGAACAATGAGGACGACTTCCGGGATCAGAGCTGTCACACCTCTGGGGCCTGCGCCCGCCCCCTGAGATCACGAGGCCTAATTGTGCGGGAAATCCAGCTGGTCCCAGGCCCCGTAGCTGCGGGCTGGGCAACGTGGGAGCCCCTCCCTCTGCTCCATGTCGTACACCTGGAGGCATTTTTCTTTTACTTTTTTCCCCCAGACAAGGTTTCACTTTGTAGTCCAGTCTGATGCTGAACTCGCTGTACAGCCCAGGCTGGACTCCAATTTACGGCAATCCTCCTGCCTCAGCCCCCTGAGTGCGGGGATTGCAGGCGTGCCCTAGTCTAAGCTCTTTAACTGATAGGCCGTTCCACCAGCCCCACCTGCTCTTTTTCATTTAATTTCTTTTACTGGTATTTGAACCCAGGACCTTTGCACTGAGCCACCTCCCAGCATCTCGGGCCATATTTTGATTTTATTTTATTTATTAATCTTTTAGATTTCGGGACAGGGTCTTGCTAAGGCACTACATAGGCTGGGCTGGAACTTGAGACCCTCCTGCCCCAGCCTGTTATCGTTCAGGTCTGAAATGACCCTCCAAAGTCTCATGTGTCTGGATGTGACTGGCGCGGGCACCGTGTTCATCCCAGGTCCTCCATGGGTGGGGTCACGGCTGGCCGCTTCCTGGTGGCCATGGAGTGACCACCTGTCCGCCTGCAGGCCACGCCTGCCTGGAAGCCAGCCAACGTGGACTGAACCCACCTGTCTTAGTTACTTTTTTGTTTCTGTGACTCAATACCCGACACCCACAAGGTTAGGAAAGGAAAGGTTTATGTTAGCTCACAGTCTTGAAGGTCACAGTCCATTCAGGGGCAGCCAGCAACAATCGAAGTACATGGCAGAGAGAGAGGTGGAGGCAGCTTCCCTGGACAAACAGGAAGACAAGCTGAAGCTAGTTGAGACTAGTCCCCGTCCTCCAGGAAGGCAGGTGCAGCTTATGTATCCTTTCAGGTCTCCGCCCAGTAACCAGTCCCTCCTGCATCCAGGTGTGGCCACTACACACCGTGAATCCTAACTTAACTGTAATCCACCCCTCCAGACCAGACCCCAATCCACCAACATCACATGGTTCCATTAAAATACATGAGTCTTTTAGGGGACACTCCAGATCCTAGCCACAACACCACCGGAACCCATACGCTAAATAAACCTCTCGTCCTTGAGGATGAGTGTCGGGCATTTTGTCCTAGTGACAAGAATGTGACAAAAATGACCTCCCAGTGGGCAGGGCAACCAGTGTATGCCACCACACCTGGCCACAGATGGTGGTTAGGTGTGCAGCATCCCGCTGGCCCGGCCTGACTGTCATCACTGGGAATAACACCGCTGCCACCCCAGGGATGTGCCACAGGGCCCTTACACGTCCTCAAACCTCCTGTCCTGGGGAGGAACTAACAGAAGCTAGTGTCACCTTCCTGTTGTGATGAGCTAATTGTACACACTCAAGGGTGTAGGGACACCAGGCCTGGTGATGCCGGCCTGCCACCTCAGCACTCGGGATGCTGAGGCAGGAGGAATCCCAGTTCGAGCCCAGCCGGGACACCGGAGCAGCTGAGCAAGGACCCGTCTCAAAATGAAAACCAAAAGCGGGTGGGGGTGCTCCTCGCCACGAAGGTCCCGGGCGCCTCCGTGTACTACAGAAGAAAAGAATGAAGGAAGGGAGAGATAAGCCTGGCGCTGGGGTGAGGGCCGTGAGACGGGCCACACTGGGCTGGGACACGGGGGAAGAAGGGAAACAAATGTAATTTGTCAATTTCTTTTGAGACTGTGTCTCGGTAGATTTGGGATCCTCCTGCCTCAGCCTCCCAAGTGCCGGATGGCAGGCGTGCACCTCTATGCCTGGCTAACTTTTTGTTGGCAGTGGTGCTGGAGCGACCCTGGCACCCTGTGCACACTGGGCCAGTGTTCTAACCATCCAGCAACACTCCTGGCTCCGACTGGTAACTCTTGGTCACACAGCGACCCTTGAGTCCTTCCTCAGGATCCTTCATTCTTCTGCTCCCACTTCTGCCTGCCTCCTCCAGGCAGCCCTTCCAGATACCGCCTCCAAATCCCTCCAATTAGAGCGTGGACCTGCCTGTCACCCACCACGGGGCGTGTGGCTGGGTATGTACTGCCCCGCGCTGGACGCCGGCGCACGGCGGGCCCTCAGGACCTGCGCACCTGTCTGGGGTCCGGAAGCTGCCCTGCTCAGGTCCCGGGAGACCCGGCCTCGTGGTTACAGCACCAGCGAAGCTGGGCGTGGCATGCGGCTCTGTCTCCCCGCACTCTGGGAGGCAGAGGCAGGAGTCACAAGGCCAGCCCCAGCCTGGGCTCGTTAGCAATCTGGCAAAGAGCATGTCTCGAAATAAAAGAGAAACAGCGGCCGGCGGCGGCTCCGAGGGGAAAGAAGGCTGCGGGTTCCAGCCCCACTCCTGAAAAACAAATAAATAATAAGGTGACCTAGAAGACGGGGTGTGGGCCTGCGGTCCAGCCCCACGCCGGGACAGCCCACACCGGGACAGCCCACGCTGGAGCCCGCGCCGCCGCCGGCTCGGTTCCAGCGCCTTTTACTTAGGCGGCGCGGCCCTTATTGATCGCCGGCCCGGGCTCCGTGTGGCGGGGCGCCCGCCAGGCCACAGGTCCCGCGTGGCCTGCTGGCCAGGGACAGCAGCGGCCGCAGCCCCGGCCACTCCCGCGCCCTAGTCGCCTGGCCAGGCCCGCACACACGATGGATGGGCGAGTCCCCTCTGGTTCTGAGGAAGCTAAAAGTCCCCACTACCGGATGACATCATAGCCTCCCTGGCATCACAGCCAGTGTGATGTCACGGCTCCAGCATTGTGGTGATGCCCCTACAAACAAACCCACCCCATGCCAGTCCTCAAAATGTAGACTTCCAAGCAGCGGTTGGGAGGCCGAGGCAGGAGGACTGCTGGGAGTTCGAGGCCAGCCTGGGCTACGGGGTGAGTTCAGAACCCACCTGGACCACAGAGGGAGACCCTGTCTCAAAGGAGAGAGAGAGAGCGGCCCAGGCCCGTAATCCCAGGACTCAGGGAGGCTGAGGCAGGACGGCCACACGTTTGAAGCCATCCTGGGCAACCTATCAACTCTGTCTCAAAACTACCGACTGGGCTGTGGCTGTTGCCTAGCTGAATCCGGAACTCGATCCCTGGCGCCACCGAGAACAGCGGATGTGGCAGCGTCGCCCAGGGACCGCGAAGGTGATGGTCCCATCTTTAGCACCAAAGTTTTAAAAATGTGAATGGTAGCATTGTTATGAAGAGGCACCCCCACGTGCACACACACATGTACACATACATGCACACACACACACACACAAAACCTGAAGAGGTAAATGTTGTGATTATCGTTTCACAGACAAGGTGAGTGAAGCTCTGAATTGAGTAAAAATGGGCTTATCCTGGCCCCACAGTCTCTGCCCAGTCTATATGTGCTCCTGGTGTCTCCAGGACCTTGGCCCCTGCCATTCCCTCAAAAAAAAAAAAAAAAAATGCAAGTTGGCTGAAAGTGTCGGCCGCAGCACACCCTTTCAGACATGACTCGTTAACTCCTCCCTGGATCGGCAGCTGCCCGGCTTCCGGCAGCTGGCTCCAGCTTTGCCTCCTTTACCTTCTGCAGCCCCTGCACACTGGACGCATCCTCAGCCTTTTTCGTTTTTCACTGGAGTCAGGGTCGTGCTAATTTGCTAAGTTGCCCAGGATGGCTTGAACTTGGGATCCTCCTGCCTCAGCCTCCTAGCGTGCTGGAAGGACAGGCTGGGCCCACAGGGCTGGCGGCTGGTCCCGTTTGTCACACTCCCTGGAGGAGCCTCATTACCACCCTCAGGCTGCGGCACAAAAATCCACTGTTTCCTGGGCTTTGAAGTCAACACCCAGAGCCTCCACAGGGGTTTGGGGCTGTGAGCTGTGGGCTGTGGGCTGCTGGCTATGGCCTGTGGCCTCCTTTGCCGGCTGAAGAGGACAGCAGATTCTGGAGTCGCCTGGGACCTGCCCGAAGCTCAGGGACAATAATCACCGTCATTACGATAATGACTGTAATTATTATCTAATAAAAGTATATTCAGCAGCATCCGATTACAGAGCTACGGACTGCACAGGGCTCTGGGCTCAGGCCGCTTGGGTGCTGCATCCCTCCGGGGACCACCCTTTCCTGCCTCTTCTGTCTGTTCCCATCTGGCTGGCTGGCCCTCTCCCTTTACCTCTCTCTCTAGTACTGGGAGCTGAGCTGGGGCTTCCATATGAATGACATCCCACTTCCTTTTTTGAGACAGGGTCTCGCTCTGCAGCCCAGGCTGGTCCTGAACTCACTATGGAGCCCAGGGTGGCCTTGGACTCACAGTAATCCTCCTGTCTCAGCCTCCCGAGTGCTGGGATTGCAGGTGAGCGCCACCACGTCCGGCTTATGCGGTGCTGAAGAACAGAACTCAGGGCCTTGAGCTTGCCAGGCCAGTGCTCTAACCTCTGTACTATTTCTCCTGCCCTATTTTTTGGTTTTTAGACAGTCTCACTCTTAAGCTCTAAGTTGCCCAGGCTGTGATCAAATTTGGGATCCTCCCACCTCAGCCTCCCAGAGGCTGTGATGACAGCCTAGAGCCATGTGCCCAGCTCCTGTGTTCTTGAGCGGGAACCTCTAGGAGCTGCCTGTCTCTACCTCCTCGGCCCCACCCTCTCCTGTCCCCTCCTGACCTGCCCCAGCAAAGCCACTTCCAGCCTGGGGTCACAGCAGCCGCATCTGACAGCTCCTGGCCCATTCACCTGGGGCCTTCTCAGCCAGGGCCGCCTGCCCACAGGCCTGGGTCTGCTCCAGTTCCTGCCCAGTTCCTAGGGCCTGGCATACAGCAGGTGCTCAATAAGTATTTGTTGACAGGGAGAACAATGCTCTTTCATTTTATTATTTTAAAAAGAGAAACATATTTCTTTAGAGATTAGTGTATTTTCATGTCACATCTCGATCGCCTTGGGCCGGGTACCACCACCTCCACCCTCCCCTCGCCTCTCTGGGCCACTCCCACACTGCAGGAAAGGACAGTGCCGACAGGTGGCACTGGGGAGGGGCTTTCTGCCAGCCAAGAGGGGCATGCATTAACCTGTCAGGAGAGCGGGTGGCCCCAGTCACCTTCCTGGGAAGCTCCTTCCCGGCCTGGAGAAGGGAAAAGCACAGCTGGCAGACACAGCTCAGCTCCAGCCCCAAGCCACAGCCCCCAAAGTGAGCGCCCTGAGCTGGGTCCCCAGTTCCACAAGAACAAAACAGGAAGGGTGATGGCCCAGCGGGGGGTGTGGTGGGGCACAATGGGACAGCTGGGGGCGGTTCCCACGCCTGCTGTTCACTAACATTTCTTCAACCTGGGCCAGCGAGACCCCCTTCCCCGCTGTCCCCTCAGCACTTCCACAGTCCCCGTTGGCCCTGTCCCCTCCCCAGGGAACAGCGCGCCTCTGTGTCCCCGCGCGAAGCGAGCCAGCGTTGCCCAGAGACGGTGCAGGAGGCGGCACCGCCCCAATCGCAGACCCAGACCCGCCTCGACGCCGGACCCAGTCCGCGACAATGCGTCGGCCCGCAGGGGCAGAGGCCGGCGGGGGTCCGGGGTCCCGGGGGCCTGGGAACGGGGGCTTGTGGGCGGAGCCGGGGCGGGGCTGTACGGGCGGGGAGGACGGCGGGGCGGGCGCGCGGGGTTGGGGGCAGGCTCGCCCCGCCCCCACGGGGCTCCCGGAAGCGGGCGCTCCCCCCTCCCCCGGCGCGGACTCGGCGAACAGGTGTCCGCGCTTCTGGGGCCAGGAACCAGAGACGCGATCCCTTTCGGAAACGAAGTGGCACGGGCCGCCCCGCTATAAATACGGGCACAGCTGATTCGTGTGTGAGGGGGTCGCGGGGGAGCCGGGGACCCGGGAAGGAAGAGGCAGCGCCCGAGAGGGGGCGGCTGTGAGTCCTCGGGGACGCCGCCAGGTTTCTAGGTGCACAAGGAGCCTAGTGACAGGCAGTACGCCCCGCCCCGGTGTGAGGGGGCCGGTTTTGGGGACTGCAAAAAGAAGGCGACCCACCCTGCGCAGCCTGCTGTCGCCGCCCATGAGCCTGCCCGAGAAAATCCGCCCCGTGGTTATCCCTCCCCTGGACCCCGGTCCCCCAACTCCTCTCCTAGCAAACCTGCCCTTGGAGAAGCCGCGCCCTGGAGAAGCCCCGTCCCCGGAAAGCCCCGCCCCCCGGCAAGCGCAACTTTCCCCGAGTTTCTGCCCTCTAGGAAACTCCGCCCTCTGGCAAGCCCCGCCCACCGGGAACACCCGTCCTTTAAGAAACCCCGCCCTTGGGCTGTTTGAACCCTCCACCTCGTGGGCTCCACGCTGGTTCGGTTCCCAGCCCACGTGTCCCCGTGCGGTGGAGCACGTGCTGGTGCGGTGCAGCACTCGGGAGGTGGCGGGATTGCCCCGTGAGCTCGAGGCCAGCCTGGGCTACAGCCTACACTGCAGAGCCAGGCCCTGGCTCAAAAAAAGAAAACACTGAGGCAGAAGGACTGGCACGGCGGTTAAACACTCTCCTTGCAAGCACAAGGCCCCGGAGTTCAGTTCCCCAGCACCACTTAAAGCCGGGCGTGTTAGCACACACCTGTCATCCCCGCTCTCGGCAAGCTGAGGCAGGAGGATTGGCCTGAGTCCGAGGCCAGCCTGAGCTGCAGAGCAGGACTCTGTCTCAAAAAAAAAAAAAAAAAAGAAAGAAAGAAAAGAAAAAACACCCTCCCCCTAGTCCAGCAAGCTCCGCCCTTGAGAAATCCCACCCCCATTTTTAAGGAGGCTCCACCCTGAGAAGCCACGCCTCTGTGGATCATACCACAGCGGCCAGGGCTTTAGGACACCCCTCCGTCTGTGCGGGGCTCCCCTGAGAAAACCTCCCTAAGTCCAGAGATGCGCCCAGCCCCGCCACCTCAAGCCCCACTCCGGCCCCAGCCTCCGCCGCCCCACGCCCCGGCTCCCCCCAGGCCCTCCCTCTGTAACCGCGTGCGTGTGTGTCTGCCGTTCCTTTTCCTTCAGTCCACACCGGGCTACATCCACAGTCCACTTTGGTTTTGATTTTCACACAGTCTTGTTGAGTCACTCAATTGCTCCGGCCCGGCTCGAACTAACAACCCTCCTGCCTCTGCCTCCCAGCGTGCTGCGATGACAGGCCTGGCCACCATGACTCGGCCTGGGCCTCCCTGGCCTTCTGCTTCCGTAGGGCCATTTTGGGACATGAGCAGTCTCGAATTTGGTGGGACCCTGGCAGCTCCCACCCTTCTCCTGGGCTGAGGGGTGACTAATTGGAGGGACCCCCAGCCTGGGCTGGGCTTCTTGGGGCAGGGCCAGTCTCTCCCCCACCCCACGGGGCCCGGCGCCTGGCCCACCTCCTCCGAGCCACTTCCTCCAGCTGTGAGACTGGGTCTCCACCCTCCATCTAATCACTCATGTGATCCAGCGTGTCCCGGCCAGTCCGTGGGCAGCCCGTCCCCCCAGCACTGTGGGAGGCTGAGGCAGGAAGATCCCAAGCTCAAGCCCAGCCTGGGCAATTTAGCAACTGAGCTAGGCCCTGTCTGAATATCAAAAACAAAAATGAGCTGGGCACGTAGCTCTCTCCCACACGCAGGGAGGAAAGGAAGCAAAAGAGATTAGGATGGTCCAGTGGGTATCCAGGCCCTGAGCACAGCCAATGCAAAGGCCCAGAGGCAGGAGCAAGAGTCGAATCTAGAAGCAGCTCAGGGTTCTGTCTCTTGGCCACATGATCTGGACAAGTGACTGTTTTTCTGAGGGCACGTTTCCATGTCTGTAAGGGGACCCTGCACAATGCTAAGCCAGAGGCTTGGCAGGACCCTGGCCCAAAGTAGGTGCTCACTGAATGTGTCCCGGGGCTGAAGAAGAAGGAATGGTGGGTCCAGCAGAGGACAGGACACGTGTGGTTGGGGGCGGGGACAGAGCAGCTTGTGGCCTCCTTTCCGGCCACCCTCACCCCTGCCCCTCCTCCCGGCCCACCAGGCACTGCCAGCTGTCCCAGCACGTGTGCCGCGGCCTGCCACCCGGGCGCCTGTTCCGGACACCTGATGCCTCACTTCCCAGAGATCTCGGTGGCGGGGCCCCAGCTGCCGCCCGGCTTAACCTCAGAGCCTCGGCGCCAGGTCCTCAGAGGCCCGGCGCGGCCCTCCTGACCCCACACTGAGCCTCACCCTGCCCCCCCCCCCCGCCCAGGCCAGAAAGACCTTGTCTCAGTGCCCAGCTCTGGTATTGCCTGGCTGCGGGGCCTGGAGAAAGTGAGACAGCCTCTCTGGTCACCTGGCCACATCCACAGCCTTTCTTTATTTCTGATTTCGAGACAATGTCTCCTTAATTCGCTAAGTCGCCCAGGCTGGGCTCCAAGTCGCAATCCCCCTGCCTCAGCCTCCCCGTGTGCTGGGGTGACACCGGAAGTCAAGGCCGCTCTGCCGGCGCCCTCGCCCAGCCCCCTCTGGAGCGGGAACCCGGTCAGCCCGGAGCCGGGACATCAAAGCGCGTCTATAAATACAGCAGCGGGATAGGCGGAGCGCCAGGCCAGATCCTGCGGGTGGCACCGGCCCCGGACAGCCAGGCACGGAGTGTGCCTCAGTTTACCCAGCGTGAGCTCCTGAGCCAGGGCCCAGCCAACCAGGTGTGAAATCCACCCAGCCCAAGATCCCTGGACCCTCCCGGCCGCGGGGCGCTGAGCGGGCAGCCACAGGGCCACGTCCCACCTGCGCCCACCTCTATCCCGGGCGTCCCGCTGCCTTTCTGGCCCCAGTACCCGGTTATTTTGTGGCTGGGGTGGAGGAGCGCCACTGCATGAAGCTCTACCCCGCCCGGGTTTTACTTTTGACTCAGGGTCTGAGCGGCTGAGTTGTCCGTCGGGAGTAGTACTCCATTCCTACATACACATCTTCTTTATCCAGCAGACTGCAGTTGCTCCCCTAGGGCCTTTGCATGAGCTGTGTCCGCTGCCTGAACCTGCTCTCATAGTGCTCTCCCTCTCCTCCTGCCAGTCTCTACCTCCTCAGTGAGGCCTCCCCTGGCACCTAACCTCTGACCTCTTCCCGCCCCCTTGGCTCTCCTGCCCTAGTTCCTCACTCTCACCTCTTCTGATCCCCAAATAGATTTCTCACACCTCTCCTGCTCTCCTCTGTCTCCCCTACTGGGGCGTTTCTCCAAGGTAGGGGTTTTGTCTTTGGTACTGGGGATTGAACCCAGGGCCTTTGCACTGAAATATATCCTGGGCCATTTTTATCTTTATTTTGAAACAGGCTCTCGCTCTGTTGATAAGTAGCCGAAAGTGGGCTTGAGCTTGGGATCCTCCTGCCTCAGCCTCCCGGAGGGCTGTGATGACAGGCCTTTGCCCCCAGCCTGCTTAAGTCAGAAACAATGTCTACTGTCTTTGCAGCTGAGAACACCCGGGCAAGGGTGGGCTGCTCCGGTCAGGTCCCAGCCAACGTGTCCCAGGCCGACATTGGGGACATTGGGCAGTGGGTGGCGTCCTGGGCTCTTCTTGGTCCCCAGTGCGCCGGCTCCGCCCCCGCGGGCCAGGCCTGGGCACAGAGGTGCCACCGCTCCAGCCTCCTGGGCCTGGTTCCCGCGAGGCAGGAAGGGCACGAAGGGGCGCGGACCCCGCCCACCCGTGGCCCTCAGGCTGACTTCACTGCCACCTGGGCGGGGCGCGGGCTTATGCCATTCGCGCGCCTGGGCTGCGGCGCCTGTCCAGACACCTCTGATTCTCTTTTTGCTAAATTGTGGCAAAAATATGCAGAGCGGGCAACTCGCGGGTTTGACCCTGCGTGAGCACGTGCCTTTGTGTGATGTGTCCAACCCCCCAAACTCTGTCTCCACTGGCCACTGGGTCCGGCGGGGCCCAGTCCTCTCACTCCAGCACTGCAGGAGGCTGAGGCGGGAGGAGCACAGGAACTTAACCAGGAGACACTGCAATTTGGCAAGATTTCCCAAAAATGGAGCTGAGCGCTTGGGCCCTGGGCTCTGTCCCTGGTGCCTTGTCCCGGCTCTCAGTGGCCACCTGCACCTCTCTGTTGACTATGTCCTGTCCTGTCTCAGGGACAGAGACTCTGTCTCGCAACTTCCAAAGGAGGATTGAGATTAGGGGACGAAACGCACAGTTCAGAATGCCGGGAGGAGGCTGGCACCACTGGCCCGGCTGTGCCATGCATCGTCAGAGGTGGCCTTGCAGTCTGCCAGCGGGAACAGCCACTGTGCAAGTTGGTGGGGAGGTGCCTCAACAACCTGGAAGTAGACACCCACTGGACCCAGCTGCACCTCTTCTGGGATCTCCCCAAAACAGTTCAAGTCACCCGACAATCCAACAGCCAGATCTGGGAATATACGCGCCAGCGGGTGAACGGGCAGGGACGATGTGGCATTTGTGTGCAACGGAGTACTACTCTGCCATAAAGAAGGACAGATGTGAGTCATTCGTAGGAAGACGCACGTGCCCCGGGTCCATCATGCTCAGCAACATGAATCGGACCCAGGAGGTCACATGTTGCAGTTTCTCTGCAGTGAGAAAAGCCAAGCATGAGAAGTGAAAGAAAGACAGGAGCAAGTAAGAAGATGGGCGTCGTGGACAGGGCAGGGGCATGGCCTGCGAATTTTAAAAAGAATTTTAGAAAAAGAAACAGTGCGACTTGCAAGGGCCAAGAGTGCAGCCCAGTGATGAGCGCCAGCCCCGCACCCGGCCCTGGCTGGTCCCCGCCCTGCCCGGTGGCACGGGCCTGCCTTCCCAGCACTCTGGGATGCTGAGGCAGGAGGATCCCAAGTTTGAGCCCAGCCTGGGCAGCTCAGTGGCTTAGCAATACCCAGTCTCAAATTAAAAAATAAAAACGGGCTGGAATGTAGCTCAGCATGAAGGCGTTAGGCCCCATCTACAGAGAGAAAGAGAGGAAAGAGAAAGAAAGAAAGCCAGCTAGCCAGCCTCCCTTGCACACCGGCTGGGACCATAGCCCCAGGGACGGGGCGGCAGCGGGGGGACCGCGGGGCACGCTCACGCCTCTGCTCCCTCGCTGCTGACAAGGGGACAGTCCACTACATCTCTGATTCAAAATGAAAAAATAGATGTTTGTAGGGGAAAGAAAACAGAAGAAAGCTGCGCCCACCCCTAGCACAGGAAGATTTGGGAAGGCCCATCAGAAAAGGGGACATCAGCCAGGCACCCGACGCTCGGGGGAACCATTTCCCAGCCAGAAGGAAGAGCACGTGCAAAGGTCCAGAGACAGGACTAGGCTCAGTGTGCTGGCCAGGCAAGGATGGGGAGCCCACGGGGCAGATGCACCCCTTTCTCAGGCTCGGATGACACTCGACTTCTGCCCGCCCTGTGCCTCGGCTACAAACTCAAAGACGATCCTCAGGTGGCCGGAGTTCCCGCTATCTCTCCCTGCACCCCAGCCACAGATACAGGTCTGCCGCCTGCTGCGTTTGCACATGCTCGCGGGGTCCCTGACGCCCAGACAGCTGGGCCTGCCGGGACTCGCAGGGCTCCTGGAGGAAGGGCGCTCTGAACTGCCGCAAGTCCAGCCTTTTCCAGGCTGAGCACAGCTCTGCGTTCCAGCTGGGAACCCAGTGCACCTGCCACAGCCCTGAGGTCAGAGGGCAGGAAGGCGGGGCTTTTGCACTGGCTGCCAGACTGAAGGCCTACTGTGTGCCAGGGCTTTGCATGGCTTCTCTCTCCATCAGGGGGACGGGGTGCAGGCAAACCCTGGGGATGAGAGTCCTGGATCCAATCCCGACCCATGCCCCAAGTGCAAAAAGTGTATAGTGTTGTGTCGTGCACACAGTAGGTGCTTCGTAGGCACATCTGAGGTTGTCCAAATCTGCAAACTGCCCAGCCAGGGTCGTACACGCAGTGGGTGCTTCAGAGGTGCCTCTGAGGTTGTCCAAAGCACCTAGAGGTGCATGGCACACACAGTAGGTGCTTCCCAGCGCTCCCAAAGTTCTCCAGAAGCAGGTACTTCAGCAGCAGGTGCTCTGAGGCTCGGTGTCACTGTCCATGCCCTTTCTTCGTGGAGGGAGGCCATCCTGTTGCCTCCTTTGCCTGACCAGGACAGTGAGTGCCTCCAGCTTGCCCCACCCACCCAGCCTCAGTTTCCCCTTACCTAAGGAGGCCAGGCCCTGCTGGGCTGTCACGCTGTCATTTGTGAGTCCATTCAGCTGGCCCCTGTGCTGCCTGTCAGGTCCCGTAGACGCAGCGGGGACCAGGACAGGCTGAGACCCTGCTCTGGGGGCGGAAGGAGGCTGTCTCCAAAGAACAGGAGCAGAAATCCTGTTGTAAAATGCTCAGGATCGGGGTGGTCCTGGGGGCGCAGGTCTGGCACCCCAGCACTGCGGGCGGCTGAGGCAGGAAGGTGGCAAGCTTGGGCCCAGCCTGGGCTCCTTCACCATAGAGGAGACTGTGTTTCAACATAAAACCAATAAAAATGGGCTGGACACACAGCTCTGTGCGAAGGGCCTTGACCGGACCTGCCTGAGTCCTCTACCCCCCTCTGCCCCCCTCCCCCTTGCGCAGTGCCGGTGGCTGTGAGGACCAGGCTCAATGACGACCAAAAGAGAGTGGTGGGTGACATAGGACATTTGGTTGTGACAGCTAAAATAGATAATAGGATAAAGGGTGAGAGGGCACAGAGGAGCAGAAGCCCCAGTGGCTGGGCAGGGCGTCTGAGCCGACCTCAGGCGGCAGGAAGCGTGCAGAGATGGGCAGGAAGCATCCGGCAGCGGGGCAGCAGATGCCCACACCCCAGGAACAGAATGGGCTTGGTATAGCCACTGCTTGGATGAACAGACGGATGGATTTTGCTGGGGATTGAGCCTGCATCCCTCACACAGAGGTGCATCCCCAGTCTTTTTTTTTTTTTTTTTTTTTTGGAGACAGGGTCTTGCTCTGTAGCCCAGGCTGATCCTGAACTCACTACGGAGCCCAGATTGGCCTTGGACTCACGCAATCCTCCTGCCTCAGCCTCCCGAGTGCTGGGATTACAGGCGTGTGCCACCGTGCCTGGCTCTGTGTGGTGCTGGGGAATCCAACTCAGGGTGTTGGGTTTGCATGGCAAGCGCTTAAACCGCTGTGCCATTCCTCCAGCTGCCCGGTCCAGCCATTTTTATTTTTGATTTTGAGAGGCTCTCACAAAGTTGATAGTTTGCCCAGGCTGGACTTGAACTTGAGATCCTTTTGCCTCAGCCTCCCCGAGTGCTGGTGGCAGGCCTGGCTCACTGCCTGGGTTTATAACTGTGCACCTGACATTTCAGAGGGAGCCGCCTCCCTTCCCAGGTAGACCAGCTCCATCCTCAGCAGGACCTCAAGAGACAAGGCAGGGCAGCCCCACCAAGCACCCATGCCCGGGTTTGATGATCCCCGGGCCCCTTGCTAGGTGATCCCTGAGTCCCAGGAACTGCCTAGTATGCCTTAAAGTTGGGATTCAAATGCCACCATGTCCTGCCTGTGTGACCAGGCCAGCTACTTGTCACTCGGACTCAGTTTCCACGATGGAGTTAAAAGAGTAGCTGTTCTGTAGAATCATGGGGCTGCTCATCGCCACCAGCACCATTTCAGGTGTCACCGTGTGGTCGGCGTCCGGACTGAGCCCAGGGCCTTCGCGCCCAGCTACATCTCCAGCACAGTTTAGTTTTAATTTTGAGATAGGTTGGGGTGCAATGGCACCTTCGCATACAGCGGGGTGCTTAAGTGGGCGATGAGGTCTCACTAAGTTGCACAGGCCCGGCTCGAACTTGCAATCCTCCTGCCCCGGCCTCTCAGAGTGCTGGGATGGCAGGCTATCGTTACCACTATCCATATGTACACCACCTCCGGACAGGCTCCCTTGCAGGCTCTCAGCAGCCCGAGGAGGGGTCTGAGCTCAGGAGGGGCCCCTGGGAGGCGAGGGTCAAAGGACGCGGCAGGGACCCCCCCCCACCCAGGCGGCGGGCGCGGGCCAGCTGGGCGGATTAGCGGGCGCAGCTGCCGTCCGGGCCGCGGGGGATTTGGGGACAAGGGAAGAACCTGTCCGAGGAGAATCGCGTCTGCGCCGCCCAGCTGCTGCGGGCGCGGACGGGACCCGAGCCCGGGCGACCCCGGCCCACCCCGGCCCACACCCGCGCCCCACGTGGAGGCCCTGACGTCACGGCGGCCCGGCCAATCGGAGCCGCGTCTCGGGCGCCCGGGGGATTCCCCGACCCGCAGGCGCCCGGGGTGCCGACCTAGCCCGGCTGGGCCCCGAGGACTCCCGCCAGCTAGGGGAAACTGAGGCCGGGCCGTGGGGCTGCGGCGGCCCGGAGAGCGCGGGGCCGGCGGCGCCACGCAGCGGCGGGCAGCGGGGCTTCCCTTCCTCGCGGGCGCTGGCGGCTGGGGCCCGGCCCGCTGTCCCCGCCACGGCGCGGCCGCGGCGTCCCCTCCGGTCTCCCGAGCCCGACCCTGTGCGGCCGCGCGGGGCAAAGGTGTCGGCAGCTACCAGCGCCCGCAAAACCCGCAGCGGAGCCCGGACGGGAGCCGCCCCCGGGGTGGGCTGTCCCCGGGGCGGGGGCTCTGCCGGCTCTGGTGGCCTCGCCGACCCGGCCCGCCCTGGCCTCGCGGTGAACTTCCGCACCCGGCTCAGGTCGCGCTCAGACGGGCAGGAAGGGGCGGCTGGCCTGACCCTGCCCGGGGACTAGAAAGACCCATTCATGGTCGTACCACCGGGGTGGCGGCGAGGCTGGCCGCAGGGGCGGGACATCCTCAGGGGCCTTTGTCTCCGCAGGTCTCTCTGTGGTCCCGTCCCCACCCCTGGGACTCCGGGGTCACCTGCACCCCAACCTCCTGGACCCCAGGCTGTCACAGGGCCCCCTCTATCTCTGCCTGGTCTAGCCCAGAGTTTATGGCCAGGAGATTTTATTTATTTATTTCGTGATGGGGTAGACCAAGCCCCCGGCCTTTGCCCTGAGCTACATGCCTGTCCCTTTTATTTTTAAATTTTGGGACAGTGCTTCACTAAGTCCCTAAGTTATCCGGCCTGGGCTGGGACCTGTGATTCTCCTACCTCTGCCACCCAGAACGCTGAGATGACAGGCCTGCACCCTTAGGCCCAGCCTAAAATTTCCATCTTCCTGGGGCTGGGGGTGCAGCTCAGCTGCTAGAGCGCTGGCCTAGCAAACACCAGAACCTGGGTTCATGGTGATGTGCACCTATAATCCTGGCACTTGGGAGGCTGAGGCAGGAGGATTGCTGTGAATTTGAGGCCAGCCTGGGCTCCATAATGAGTTCAGGGCCAGCCTGGGGTACCGGCTCTATTTTTTGACAAAACTTTCTTCACCTTTCTACCTTCAAAGAAAAAGCTCTTCTAACTGGTTGCTTACTTCAGAACCTGGCAAACAGTAGATGCTCAATACATGTAGGTTGAATAAGCCATAGGCCCAGCCAGGCTGCAGGTGGGGGGAGGGGGGGGATAGGTTCAGGCCCCGCCCCCGCCTCCTGGCCCCTGGCCTCAGTGTCTCTGCGGGACCCAAATGTGGGGCGGCTGGGGGGACACGCGGGTCTGCCGGTCTCGGACAGCTGCCTGGGCTTATTTGCATGGGGCTCTGGCAGCGGAAGGCGGCGAGGGCGGAACAGCGGACAGCAGGGCCCAGCTGCTCCCCGGGATTTGTGGTCCCGATGGTCGGTGCACTCCACAGTCTCCTCTTGCAGCTGGCCCGGGCTGCAGCTCGAAGCTGTGTGAGCCTCCTGCCCGGCTGGCAGCGTGGAGAGATATGGTGGCCCCAGCACACGGCGGCGCGGCAGGAAATACCCTCAATGGGCAAGAGTAGCCGTGGGTGCCGGTGTGTGGTGAGGATGCAGGAGGAGCCAGGCCTGTACTCGGGCGTGTTCTGCACACACAGGGAAACCGGCACACAAGTCCCCGCTGTCCTAACATCACGCGGAGGGTCCCGGAGGTCTCTAGACCCCAGGGCTCCGCCAGGGGGTCTCAGAGGCAGGGGACAAACGTGCTCCCAGAAGCCAGATCCAGAGGTGCAGGCCTGTCATCCCTGCACTCTGGGAGGCTGAGGCAGGAGGATCCCGAGCTCAAGCCCAGTTTGTGCAACCTGGCAACTCAGTGAGACCCTGTCTCCAAATCAAATATCCAAAATGGGCTGAGGACAGAGCTCGGGGTGAAGAGCAGAGTCACACACACACACACACACAAGAAAGTGCCCCCCCGAAATGGAGGGGACCGGCGGAGACAGCCAGGGCGGTTGGCAAAAGCTCAGGTCCGAATTCTGTCATTTTCGGATGGTTGACCTTGGCCAGGACGCCGCCCTGTGCCTCAGTTTCTCCCTTTGTCGGGTGAGTGCTGCAGAAGGGACCGTCTGCGGACTGCACCCTGACCTCACGCTGGACGGGGCCGCCGGGGGAACTGCAAGGACCCCATGGCCAGCCCCCGCCCCTCGCTGGTCCCCCGGGTCTGCGCTGAGACAAGCCTGAGCCGAGGGGTCCGGCCGCGCTCGGGGGGCGTCGCGCCCCCAGGTGGCACCTCCGCCCCGCCGCCCGCGGCTCCGCCCTCCGCTCCGCCCGCCGCCCGCTCCGCGCCGGGTTTTGCGCGGCTCCGGCGGCTCCGGCTGCGGCGGGGGGGCGCGCGGAGGGGGCGGAGGTGGCGGAGCCGGAGTCGCAGCGGCGGCGCTGGTGGCGAGGAGATGCGGCCACCGCGCGCCCCGGGCCGGGCCTCGGCGCGGCGGCCCCCCCGGAGCGGACGGCAGCGCGCGGGGGCCCGGGGCTGAGCGGCCTGCCCCCGCGGGATGCCGGGCTGAGCGGCGGGACAGGTGCGCAGGGCCCGCGCCGCCCGCGCACTCCCGCCGGCCCCGGCCCGGCTCCGAGGTGAGGCCGGCGCGGCGCGGCGCGGGCGGGCGCGGGCGGGAGGGCCGCGGGGCCTGGCGCTGCCACCGGGAAGGGACCGCGGGCCGCGCGGGGCGCTGAGGCCGGATGGGCCGCGGCGGGGCTCGGGCGGGCCGAGGCAGGAGGGTCTCCGAGCCGCGCAGCCGGGGACGGGGCCGCGCGCGTGGCGTGGAGGCTGCGGGCGCGCCGCTGGCGACGGGGCCGGCGGTGGCCTGGGCGCGCGGTTGCTCCATCCCGGGGTCTGCGGCGCTGCAGCCGGGCGGGGGGCCGTGGGGGACAGTGGGGGGCCGGGGCTCTGTCGCCGCCGCAGAGGGGGCGTTCGCACTGGGGGCCGTGGGAGGCGCGGGGACGGGGAGCCGCCGGGCCCAGGTGGGGAGCGGGGGGCTCGGGGGCCGGGTCGCCGCGGGCGCGGTGGTCACCCCGCCTGGCCACCACCGCTGCCCCCGGGTGCCCCATCCTCCCCGGACCTGAGCAGCGGCGCCCTCGGCGGGGAGGGGCTGCGATGAGGACCCGGCGCCCCCGGCCCGACCCCGCCGCACGGGAGGTGTGGGGGTCCGGGCGCCCCGAGAGCTGACAAAGGGACAAAGAAAATGTCTCTCTCAGAGCGCGCAGGGCCGGGTGGGGGGCGCTGGATGTGGGTCACGTGTACCCCAGCCTGCGCCGCCGCCGGGAGTTGGGGCGCCCCCGCGGGAGGGGCGCCGCCGCGCGTCCGGAGGCCTGTGCCCACCCCGCCGTCCCCGCCGAAGTTGTCATCTCTGACCCGACCGGAGGGGAGCTGGATCCGGGTACCACGAGGGTGCCGTCAAGATCTGGGGTGTCTGGTTAAGGAGGAAATCTGGACGGGGCACAGACTGGCTAGAGGCGGGGGACGGGGGGTGCCTGAATCCCCAGGCCACATCTGTGAAACTGCATTTCTTTTTTCTTTTTCTTTTTTCTTTTCTTCTTTTTTTTTTTGGTTTTTGTTTGTGTTGGTTCTCTCAGTTGCTTTAGAAGCTCAGATCCTCTCTCCAGAATAAAAGTTAGGTGCCCTGGGGGTCCCTGGGTGGGACAGGCCCTACCGGAAGCAGCATAACTACTATAAAGTACATTTAGGGAGACTTGAGCTTGTGGAGCAAGCTGGGGTCCAGGTCGGGGCAGGGTTTGCCCAAGGCAGGTGATGGCTTGCAGGAAGTTGACCATAAGGTCACCCATAAAGATGCCCGGCTGTCGGGCAGGTGGCCACCACCGAAGGCCCAGCTAACTGCGGTGTGTCCGGCAGGTAGGGAACCGGAGGCCTGAGGAACCAGCAGAGGGAAAAAGGGGGGAGTGATGCCCCTTGGGACTTAGAGCCGCGGACAGGGTCAAGGGGAAAAGACTGAGAGCCCAGGCCCCCAACCTTCTGCCAGGATTTACCTGGGAACCCCATTCCATGTGCCAGCCCCCAGCCCTGGCCAGAATTAGGCCCAGAGCCGTGTGGCCTCTAGCAGGTTGCTGGTCGCCTCTGTGCTGTCTCCCCAGGAGACACTGTGTCCCCTCAGGACTTGGCTGGATCTATGACCTGCCCGCCACTTCGTCTATGCAGGGCTGAACACCCACAGGTCTTTTTGGTCCGTCACCTCCTCCTTTGTGGTGACGGAAGTGTGCCCAGCTCCAGGCCCCGTCCTCCCAGTGTGTCAAGAGGCAGGGCCGGGGACTGCGCAGGAGGGAGGTCGCAGGTCCAAGGCCCGACGTGTTGGGGTTCGCCAGGGCCAGGCCTGGAGGACACACATTAAACTGCCCTGAGCAAGGTGACACTGACGTCAGCTGCTGGGCAGGTGAGCCAGGTCCCTGGGGACGGAGGAGGTGCCGGTCACTGCCCTCTCTAGGGCAGGAGAGTGTCCTGAGCCGACCGTGGGGTGCGGCCCTGTCCTGGTACACTGGGGCCCTAGCGGGCGATGCCACTGGGACAGGCACCCAGCTGGGACAGGTCAGGCAGGCCCCGGGGACACTGGTGCTGACTTGGAGGAGGCTTCGGCCCGAGGAGACGGGACAGGCGTGCCTGGGAACTGGGGGCAGTCACACTCCGTTATTTATTTGTCTACTTCTTTGTGGTACTAGTGGTAAGCCCAGGGCCTTTGCACTGAGCTATATCCACAGCCCATTTTTTTTGTTGTTGTTATTGTTTTAAATTTTGAGACAGGGTCTCACCAAGCTGCCCAGAATGGGCTTAAACTTGTGATCCTCCTTCCTCAGCCTCCCACGGTGCTGGAATAACAGGCCTGCGCCACCGGGCACTGCAGCTGAACTCCTTTAAGGGTGGGAGACAATGGACAATGAGCCCAGGGCCACGGGCAGGGCCTCAAATGCCAAGCTGAGCACTAAGCTTGATGCCCAGGGTCATAGGGAGCTCTGGGAGGTGGTAATGAAGGTGGTGGGGGGGTGGAGTTCAGCAAAGGGCCATTTGGATAGGACATCATTTGCAGGCCATGCACAATTACCATCTAGGGGCTGGAGGAATGGCCCAGCAGTTAGAGCACTGGCCTAGCAAGCACAAGGCCCTGAGTGAGATTCCCCAGCAACACAAAAAGCTGGGTGTGGTGGCGCATGCCTGTCATCCCAGCATCTGGGACACTGAGGCAGGTTTGCTGGAGGCTAGATAGCGAGTTCAGGACCAGCCTGGACTCTAGCAGGACACCTTGTCTTAAAACAAAATAAAACAAAAAATAAGAATGGTGGGGATGTGGCTCAGTGCGAAGGCCCCAGGCTCCAGCCCCAGGACCCTAAAAAATAAAGAAGGAATGAAAGAAAGCCCTAGCCAAATCCAGTGGCACAGGCCGGTCGTCTCAGCTCTCGGGGAGGCAGAGGCGGGAGGATTGCAAGTTTGAGCCCAGCCTGGGCAATGCAGTGATTTAGCAACACTCTGTAACACATCCAATAATTTAAAAAGGGGCTGGGACTGTAACTCAAAGCAAAGGCCCAGAGCTCCATACCCAGATGCTGTGATTACTGTGGCCAGGTGTGGAGCAAATGATTCAATGGGCCGCATATGCCCAACGGGTTGGATGTGCCTTGGCCATGTTTTAGAGGAAGAAAGGGGGCACGCTGGGCAACGCCGGGGACCCTGAGCAGCTGAGAGGGAGTGTGGCCTCCAGGAGGCCCTGCAGGGTAGCGAGCTGCTCATTTTGGGAGGCAATCAAGTGATGTTATTGAGGATCTGGCGATACTGATGACCTAGCAAGCACCCTAACCTCTGTGCCCGGACTCCGAGGTCCCAATGCACCTGAGGGGTGGCGGATCCCCTGCTTCTGATTACTAATCCCAGCTATTAATTTCCTTTTATGATCAAAGTATTTGTCCCCTGGGACCCAGGCTGTCCTCATGGAGCGTGCGTGCGGCCTGCTGTTGGCCCCCACGCAGACACCCTGCCCCTCGTCAGCACCCTTCGGTGTCTCCATCCTCCATCTGGTCCAGGGCCTAAAGGAGCCACCCCAGGGCCTGCTGGGAGACTGGTGCTGGCTACCCAGGACTACATTTCCCAGAATTCACCTTGGCCCAGCTCAGCCAGCCCTCTGAAGGCGGACCTACAAGGGAACTTCCCAAATTTTGGAGCCTGAGAAGAGGTTGTCAGTTCTCCGCTAGGACTAGGATCTGGGAGATCAGAGGGATCAGTGAGTCAACAAAGCACCCCGCCTCGTCCCAAGGTCCCATGGATGGGCAATGCCAGAGCCCAAGAGAGGGGGTCTAATTGGCCCTCACAGGGCTTGTAGGCTAAAGGAGAGAGACAGACCCTCTGGCTCACTCAGGCCTCTTCTGTGAGCCCGAGTTTCTCCATCTGTGAAACAGATACCATGACCGGGTAGACGGGACTCTCCCCTGGTTGAATTCATGGGCACTACCCTGAGAAACAAGGGAGGTAAATCAACTACAATTTCATCTGATGTGAAAAGGGCAGGCTGCCAGTGTAGGGGGTTGGGGTGGTGTCTCCCGGGAGGTGACATTTGAGCTGAGACCTCGAAGAGGAGACAGAGCAGGTCATGTGGAGATCTCAAGGAGCAGCAGTCCAGATGAAGGGTACAACATGTGCAAAGGCCCTGGGGCAGGATGGAGCCAGGTCTGCGGTAAGAGAGCAGCAACAAGGAGACCTATGTGGCTGAAACAGAGGGAGTGAGGGGGAAAGAGGAGAGGGAAGGCAGGGAGGGGGAGAGGGGGTCGTGCAGGCCCAGGGGGGCTGCAGAGGGGCTGTGGGGGAACTGAGCTGGTCCAGGGGGTGATGCAGCGGCAGATAAGTTGGCAGCTGGATCTGTGCAGTTGGAGTTGCTGGTGCGCGGAGGGGAGGAAGCTAGGAGCTTAAGAGAGTGGCTTGTGCAGGCCAGGAGGCTGAGGCAGGAAGGTCACAAGTTCAAGCCCAGCCTGGGCATGATAATGACTCCGTGAGACCCTGCCTCGACATTTAAAAAAATAAAAAAAATAATAAAAAAAAAGAGCTGGTGTAGATCCCAAAGGCCCTGGGTTCAATCCCAAAGGCAGCATGCTGTGCAGACGGAGCCTGGGCTCCATGGTGAGTTCAGGACCAGCCTGGGCTACAGAGCGAGACTGTCTCAGAAAAAAAAAAATAAGACACAGCGTATGGTTTGCTGCCGCATGCCGAGGCGGGGGACACAGTGGTGACCAGGCCGCTCCCGCCCCCAGCCCTGGAGACCATGTTTTCTTCCTCATTTTGCTGAGGAAGGAACAAGCCCAGAGAGGCCTAGGCTTCCACCCACGCAGCACAGCGACCCCTGGTGAGCTGAGTACCCCACACCCACCTTCTGACTCCCTGGTGGGGACGACGGTCTTGCTGGCTCCTGGAAGCGGGGACCGAGGACTCGGCGCTGGGATGGGGCCTCCGTCGTGGCCCCGTGGGCGGCTGTAAGCAGAGCCAGTAACCGGACCTGGTCACTTGATTCCCCTGTGGAGGCGGCCCCACCGACCGGGGCCTTGCACAAGACGGACCTGCTGCCCCTGCAGAGTGGGAGCCCGCCCCTCCTCCCTGGGCTTGGCTGGAGCTGCTGCAGCCCTTGGGGTGCTACCCAGGAGCCCAGACAGGCTGTGCCGGCAGCCTAGGGCCACGCAGGATGGGCACTGGCAGCAAGCAAGCCTATGGTGGGCAGCACAGTCCTGTAATTTCAGCACTTGGGAGGCTGAGGCAGGAGGATTGTGGTGAGTCCGAGGCCAGCCTGGGCTGGGGGGGAGAGAGAGAGAGAATGGAAGGACAGCATCATTCTTGGAAGTGACCCAGGCCGGCTGCTGGTCACGTGGGCCCCTCTGTCCCCCACTGGCCTGGGACCCGAGGAGGGCAGAACCCTGTGACCGTCTCCCCATGCTGGCCATTGTCAGGCACACAGCTGGCACTCAATGATTGCTTGGTGGCGGTGGTACGGAGGACCAAGCCTGGGGCGTGAGTCTGAGTTTGGGCCAGCACGGGCTCACGCTAACCTGGGAGTTGGCAGGGGGGAAACCAAGGCCGGGTACCAGTGACGATGGGTGAGTGGGACGTCTCCAGGGCACCAGGGAGCCACAGAAGGGCTTAGACCAGCTGTTCTCAGCTGGGACATATTCCGGAGGGTGTCTGGGGGTACATGGGGCTGGCACACCTGCTCAGCTGTGGGTACAGAACTGGTGAGGCGGGGACAGGCACAGGCTGCGACTGTCCGTGGCCACGTGTGGGCTCTGCCTGCCACAACCTGGCAGGCAGCCAGGCCCCTGGGTGACGGTCCCCTGACCATCCCTCTCCTGGCTTCAGTTTAGGCACCCTCACCCCATGTGGTCTAACCTAGTGACCACTGGGATGTGGGGTCTCCACAGGGCCAGCTCTGTGGCACAGGCTGTCATCCCAGGACTCCAAGAGGCCGAGGTAGGAGGATTGCAAGTTCAAGCCCACCTGGGGCAACTTACAAACTTGGCAAGACCCTGTCTCAGAATCCAAAATAAAAAACCGGCTGGACACGTGGCACAGGGAAAGAGGAAGCGAAGACCCAGGGCCTCTCTGGGCAGGCACTCGGGCAGGCCTCCTAGCGGAAGCATCTGTGGGTGCCCGGAATGCAGCAACGCCATGACAGGCCCACGGATGGATGTGGGAGGTGGCAAGAACCCCCATGCAGGGTCGAGCCCCAAGTATCTCCCAGGTGGCATGCCAGCGTGGGGCACTTAGTGTCCCAGGCCATATCATTGGCCACGCACGACTCACCAGCCCTGGGCTCAGTGGCCGCGGAACTCACAGTCCACACGCCGGGCGGGAGCACAAGGTGAAGGCTTTCCTGGAAGACACCAGCAGGCATTCTGGGGACCAGGCTTGTCCCCAGATCTTAAGGAAGCGCAGCCTGGCTGGGTGGGAGGGGTCTCGCAGGTGGGCAGGGCTTCGCCATCACCCATAGCTACCAAGCGAAGCTTGAGGCTGCTGGCGCCAGCACCACACTTTTGCATTATATGGCAGGAGACTTCCTTCCATGAGCAGGGCAGCGCATGTGCAAAGACCCTGGGGCAGGCTGGAGCCTGGTGTGTGGGAGAGCAGCAGGGGGGCCCTGTGACTCGGGCACAGGGAGGAGGGAAGGGGAGCACTCGGGGTGCCTGCTGCTAGTGTCCGGAGACCCGCTGGGGTGCGGGCAGGAAGGCTGAGCTGCTACATGTGGGCAGTGCTGGGCGGACCCTGGTGTGGATGGAGACGTCGGGGGAGTTCTGGAAGCGTCCGTGGGCAGCGCTCAAGGGACAGGCTGGTGTTGTCTGTGAGGCGGCAGAGGGCTGAGGATGCGGGTGGGCCCTGCTGGGGGGGACCCATGGGCTTCTGTCTTACCCGGGGTTTTTTTGGAGACTTGCAAGCGGACCCAAACCTGGAGCAAGAGAGCCTAGAGCAGCTGGGCGGCCGAGTCAGCCTGGGGGCAGAAGCGTGGAGCCAGCTCAGGTCATGACTTTTATAGTGACACTTTTTGTGGGGAGCCCAGAGCCTCCCCATCTAGCTGCGTCCTCAGGCTTTTTTTTCTTTCTTTCTCTCTTTCTTTCTTTCTTTCTTTCTTTCTTTCTTTCTTTCTTTCTTTCTTTCTTTTTGAGACAGGGTCTTGCTCTGCAGCCCAGGCTGATCCTGAACTCACTGTGGAGTCCAGGCTGGCCTTGGATGCATGGCACTCCTCCTGCCTCAGCCTCCCAAGTGCTGGGATTACAGGTGTGCACCACCATGCCCAGCTCCTGTGGTGCTGGGGAATCGAACTTGGGTGCTTAGCGCTTGCTAGGCCAGCGCTTTAACCGCTGAGCCGTTCCTCTGGCTCTCTTTTTATTTTTATTTTGAGACTGGCTCTCGCTCAGTTGCCCAGGCTGGGCTCCCATGCGCAATCGTCCCACCTCAGCATCCCCGCGTGCTTGGACCACAGTGTGCACCACCAGGCCCAGCCTGGGCATGTTCTTAATTTAAGCATTCCCCTGGGAGTTTGGGGACACTGTGCACAGCAGGGCTGCGCCAAGCTGGGGGAAGGAGCTTGTCTCTGTTCCCCTGGGACAAGCGTACCCTTATAGCCGGGCCTGTGACTGCGGCACTGAGAGGCTGAGGCAGGAGGATCCCGAGCTCCAGGCCAGCAACTTAGTGACTTAGCGAGATCCTGTCTCAAAATACAAAATAAAGGGCTGGAGAAATGGCACAGTAGTTAACAATACCTGAGTTCGATTCCCCAGCACCACATAAGCCGGGCATGGTAGCACAGGCCTGTCATCCCAGCACTCGGGAGGCTGAGGCAGGAGGATTGCCATGAGTCCAAGGCCAGCCTGGGCTCCATAGTGAGTTCAGGACCAGCCTGGGCTATAAAGAACCTTCTTAAAAAAAAGAAAAAGAAAAAGAAAAAGAAAGAAAGAAAAAAGAAAACAAAATAAAAATAGGCTGGGGATGTCACTCCGTGTGAAGGTCCTGGACTTGGTCCCCAGCACTGCAAAGAAAGAAATCAAAAATAAAAAAATGAGCATCTGTGTCCCAAGGGATGCAGTGTGCCAGCGCCAGCCAACCTGGACCCGGGTTACCTGCTGCTCCTCTGGCCCCACGCACGGTGGTGCGCACACCAGCCATGTGCCACCCCCTACCCCCGTGGTGGCTCCAGTGCTGGTGGGCCAGCCTGACAGGTGGTGCAGCCGGCCCCGCTGCCATGCGGCCGCAAAAGCCTGCTGGAGTGAGGTCATCTAACATTTCCAGGAGAGAAGCAGATGGTCTCAGTGGACAGGAAAGGCAGGGCAGCACCTGTGACCCTGACCCCGGGGGTAAACTGAGGCCGGGCACAGGGCGTCAGCTCTAAAGCTGTCCAGATCCACTCACCCCAGGCATCCTGGGCCTGGTGACGTACTGTCACAAGTGGCAAAGTTCACGGGCCAACTTCCGGTCTCCACACCACAGCCCCTGACCTGAGGCAACTGTCTTGGGCATTCCTCCTGCCTCGGCTTCCTGAATGCTTGGCACTATGCCCGGCGTGTGGCACTATACCCAGCTAGTTTTTATTCGGTGCTGAGGATTGAACTCACGGCCTCATGCATGCTAGGCAAGCGCTCCAGCCACTGAGCCAAACCCCAGCCCTATTCATCACTGGTTGAGCCCAGGCCCTTCGCACGGAGCTACACCTCAGATCATTTTTCTTTTTTCTTTCTTTTTCTGTTTTGTTTGCAGACAGCGTCTTGTTAAGTCACTAATATTCCCAGGCTGGGCTCAAACTAGCGATCCTCCCGTTGCGGCCTCTCAGCACCAGGATGGCGGACTGTGCCACTGGGCCCAGCCCATTTTTTGTTATTGTTTAGAGATGGGGTCTGTCTTGCTCACCTGCTAGGCTGTGCTTGAACCTGCGATTCGCTTGAGTCTGCCTCACAGGGCTGGGTGGCAGGTCTGTGCCACTGGGGGGGCAGCTTGCTCTCTTATGAGACAGGATCTTGCTCTGCAGTCCAGCTCACGGCAATCCTCCTGCCTCAGCCTCCTGAGTGCTGGGAGTAAGGCGGTGCACCACCATGCCTAGCTTATGTGCTGCTGGGGAGTCGAACTCAGGGCCTTGTGCTTTCTAGGCCAGCGCTCTGATTGCTGTGCTCATCCTCCAGCCCATCACAAGATTTATTGAATGCCTACTGTATGCTGAGCTGCCTGCCAAGTGCTGAGGACAGAACAGCGGCAGCTCTGCCAGGAGGCGGGCACACGCCTCAGAAGCCCAGCTGATGAGGCGTTCCCAGGTTCATGGGTTCTGTGGGAGCAGGAGATGTTTACTGATGGCCCAGAGGTGTCCTCTGAATGGGGCCGCCTCGTACAGTATCCACAGATGACAGAAAGACACCTGCCTCCGAGGCAGAGGAGGTAGGTGCGCTGGGCTGGACTGGTGCTCAGTGAGAGAAATGAGACATGGCCGGGCCCAGGGGCGCAGGCCTGTTGTCCCAGCACTTCGGCAGGCTGAGGCAGGAGGATCACAAGTTCAAACCCAGCCTGGACAACTTAGCAACTTACTGAGATCCTATCTGAAAACTTAAGAAAAGTTTAAAACTTCAAAAATTTAAGAATAAATTAAGCCAGGTTTGGTGGCACAGGCCTATACTCCCAACATTTTGGGAGGCTGAGGCAGGAGGATTCTGAATTCAAGCCCAGCAAGACCCTGTCTCAAAATCAAAACTTAAACAATGAGCGGGGGGGGGGGGGGGGACACGGGGGTAAGTCACCCCAAAGTCCCTAGTTGGCCTCCTCAGTGCCTCAAAGAATAAATACCTAAGTCCATACTTCTTTTTTTTTTTTTGAGACAGGGTCTCTCTCTATAGTCCAGGCTGGTCCTGAACTCACTATGGAGCCCAGGATGGCCTTGGACTCAGGGCAATCCTCCTGCCTCAGCCTCCCGAGTGCTGGGATTACAGTTGTGCGCCACCAGGCCCAATTTAAGTGGTGCTGGGGACTCGAACTGGGTACTTAGCTCTTGACGTAGCACTTGCTGGCAAATGCTTTAGCCGCTGAGCCGTTCCTCCAGCCTCCTAAGTCTGTATTCTATCAAGGCCAGGGCTAAAGCTGAGAGGAAAGGCCCTGGCTCAATCCCAGAGGAAAAAAATAAATAAAAAGGTTAGACAGGCCTGTCATCCAGCACTCTGGAAGGCTGAGGCAGGAGAATTGCAAGGTCAAGCCTGTCTTGGGCAACTTCGTGACTTAGCAAGACCCTGTCTCAAAATAAAGATGGAAACACTGGGCTGGGGCCGCCGCTACACGGTGCAGGCCTGGGTTGGGGTCCTGGAACTGCCGCTGCCCCCCAAAAGGCGGCGAGTGACCTGGAGAGGGTCCAGAAGGCCAGCGCCTGCGGGTGGGGCGAGGTCACGCGGGTCAGCGGCGGCAGAGCCTGCAGGAAGCGGCGCGCGCACGTGGGGCCCGCGGCTGAGTCACAAATCCTGGAAGCCTGGGTCAGGCGAGGAAGCCGCGGGGCCTTCCTGTTCGCTGGGCTGCGTCACTGGCCGTCCTGGCGGGCTTCTGGGCGGCGCGGCGATCGGGACGGCGACCCTGCCGGTACGGGTGCCTCCACGCGGGAATCCTGGGCCGGGAGGCCCGCGGCCCGCAGCGAATGCCGTTCCCACCCCCGGAAGTGCCTGCCTGTCACCGGAGCGAGAGGAGGCAGAGGCAGGAAGGTGCGGCGCAGGAAGGGTATCGAAGGCCCCGGCCTGGGACTGTCAGGGGTTTGTTGTGTCTTTGTTTGGTTTGGTTTTGAGACAGAGTCACTCTGTTGGCCAGGCTGGACTCGGACTCAGGGCAATCCTCCTGCCTCATCCTCCCGAGAGCTGGGATGACAGGCGAGCGCCACCCCGCCCGGCTTACGGGGTGACGCGGAGTCACGCCGGGACTTCGTGCTCGCGCTGCGCCCCGATCCTGTGGCGTGTTATCTGCCCACTTGTCTGCCTCGGTTCCGGGATGGAGTCCAGGGTTTCTGCACTGAGATCTGGCTGTCAGTTACCAAGTTCCCCAGGCTGAGCTCACACTTGCAATCCACCTGCCTTTCTGTGATTTTTTAATTCTTGCAATTCCTAGATTATGACTTATATTCCAAGAATCTTTTTTTTTTTTAGTCTTTACGCTTCAAGCTTTTTGTATTTCAATTTTAAGGATTGTTAAAGCGTTTTGAGATTGCAGTCTAGGGGCTAAATATCTGTTGTGGTTGTTAACCTGGTGGATTTCCGACCGAGGCTGTTGCTTTCTGAGCGTCGGTTCGCATGCAACCTCAGTAAGTTCTGGCGCAATTCCCGTTATTTCTCAGAATGTGCTGGGAGCGTGGCGGGCACGGCGGCCGCGCGCGCCCCCAGCCGGCCGCGCGCGGGACTGCAGGCGCGGCGCTGACCGCCCGCTCCGCCCGCCCGCAGGTGTCGCCCCCGCCACCCGGCCCTCGCCATGCAGACCCCGCGAGCGCCCCCGCCCCGCGCGACCCTGCCGCTCCTGCTGCTGCTCCTGGGGGGCGCCCGCGGCCTCTTCCCCGAGGAGCCGCCGCCTCTCAGCGTGGCCCCCCGGGACTGTGAGTTGGGGGGACCCCAGGGGAAAGCGGGTCGCCAGGGGGAGTTCGCAGCCACACGGGACCTACTGGCCCACCGGGAGGGGACTCAACGAGTCAGGGGCATGACCGCAAGCCACCCCGACTCACGGACGCCCCCGTGCCCACCCCCAGATCTGAGCCACTACCCCGTGTTCGTGGGCGGCGGCCCCGGGCGCCCGACCCCAGCGGAGGGCGCCGACGACCTCCACATCCAGCGGGTGCTGCGGGTCAACAGAACGCTGTTCATCGGGGACAGGTTCGCGGGGCTTGGGCAGTGCGGGGGGCGGGGGCGTGCTGGTAGCCACCCGGTGAGCCGGGGTGCGGGCGGGCGCCCCGGGGTACGGGACGCTGCGTGCCAGGGTTGCGGAGTGCCGGGCGGCCGGAGCCTGGAGCTGGTCCTGGCGTGGACACAGAGCCGGCCGGTTGAGGGTGGCAGAGGGCGCCAGGAGCCGACCACGCGCAGGGGCAGCCTCAGCCTGTGGCGCTCCGGGAGGCGGAGGTGGGAGGAGGATCTGAGTTCGAGCTCAGCGCGAGCAACTTAGCCAGGCCCCGTCTCAAAGTAAAAAATGCACAAGGCCAGCGAGGCAGCCCGGGGCCCTAGCCGAGGCCGGGCTGACGCAGGGTGACGGCCACGAGCTCGAGGGTGAGGGCCAGGCCAGGCTGGGGCTACACAGTGAGTTTAGGACTAGCCTGGACTATAGAGTGAGACTCTGCTTCAAAATAAAATAAATAAATAAACAAACATGAGCTGGGATGTAGCTCAATCCCAGTCAGTCAAAAAACACACAAAAAAGGCAGCCTCCTGAACTGTGATAGGCACCCGGGGCAGAGTGCCGTGAGGGCATGAGAGGGTTTTTTGTTTTTGTTTTTGTTTTTTTTTACCTTAAATGAAGGTGACATCTGAGTTGAGACTTAAATAATTTTTCAGCCACGTTGAAATCTGGGGAAGATCTTCTGGGTGTAAAGGCCCTGGGGCAGGATAGAACCGGGCATGTGGGCGGAGCAGCAAAGGGGGCCCGTGTCTGGATCATGGAGAGCCGGCAGGGGAGGCTGGGAGGAGACGGTCTGGGTTGTGCAGGCCCGGTAGGCGGCAGCGAGGATTCGGACGGAGGGCCTGGCTGGGGCGCCATCTCGCGGGCACTGCTGGAGGAACAGGCTGTGGGAAGCAGGGCCCTTTAGTGGTGCCAGCTAGCGCAGGGAGGTTGGGCCAGCCAGAAGCCCTGGGGACAGTGAGAAGGGAGTGGGTTTCCGACAGACACTGCAGACTCAGCTGACATGACCAGGGAAGAGGCAGGAAGAGGGGCTGGTCCCTGGGGAGCCAGAGCTGCCCTCCCTTGGCTGGGGGAACTTAGGAGGTACTGGCTTGTGGGACAGGGTGGGTACAGCGTGGCCGTGCTGAGTGGGACCCCTACACTTAGAGATGTGGACTGACTGGAGCGAGGGAGCCCTGGCCTGAACCAGCACAGGGGAGTCTAGGCCTGAAGAGAGAGGTCAAAGGCCCTGGGGTGGGAGGTGGAGCTCGGGGGTTGGAGTGCTGGCCTAGCATGTACATGGCAATGAGTCGTGTGTGCTGACAAATGCCTGTAATCCCAGCACTCGGAGACTGCCACGTGTTTGAGGACTGCCTAGGATCAGCCTGGATTAATAGAGCAAGATTCTGTTTCAAAAATAAGTAAAATAGGACTGTAGGAATGGCCCAGCGGTTAAAGCGCTTGCCTAGCAAGCACTAAGTCAAGCACTAAGTACCCAAGTTCAGTTCCCCAGCACCACATGAGCCGGATGTGGCAGCACACCTGTAATCCCAGTACTTGGGGAGGCTGAGACAGGAGGATTACCGTGAGTCCAAGGCCAGCCTGGGCTCCACAGTGAGGTCAGGACCAGCCTGGGCTACAGAGCGAGACCCTGTCTCAAAAAAAGTAAGATAGGGCTGGAGGAATGGCACAGTGGTTAAAGTGCTCGCCTTGCAAGCATAAGGCCCCGAGTTCGATTTCCCAGCACCACATAAGCCTGTAATGGTGTGGTGGCGCAAGCCTGTAATCCCAGCATTTGTGTGGCTGAGGCAGGCAGACTGTCCTGACTCCAAGGCCACCTTAGGCTGTACCAGTGAGTTCAGGACCAGCCTGGGCTGCAGAGCAAGACTCTGTCTCAAAAAAGGAAAAAAAGAAAAGAAAAAAAGAAGTACAATAACTTTAAAAAGTCCCAAGCCGCTGAGTGGTGGAGGCTGTCCAGGAGGTTGTGGGCGGAGAAGGAAAGAGGCCCTACTGTGTGCCCAGGAAGGAGGGATGGGGAGAGGGGCAGCAGGGAAGCCAGGCAGGCTGGAGTCCAGGGCCGGGTGGCAGGGATGGGAGTGCTGGTACAACCTGGGGACCAGAATGGTGGCAAGGCATGTGCTCAGAGCTGGAGCTGCTTGTCCCCTCAGGGTGCAGGATGGACTGGGGGCAGGGGAGGTGGAGGACCCCCCTCATTCCACGCCTCCTGCAGGGACAATCTGTACCGGGTGGAGCTGGAGCCCCCATCCACCACGGAGCTGCGCTACCAGCAGGTGAGGGGGGGGCACGACCAGGGGCTGCCAGCAGGGACAGTGGGGACCCACCGGCTCCACCCCGGACCACCGCAGTCCCAGCTCTGCCCACCGGCACTGTCTGCCCACAGAAGCTGACCTGGCGCTCCAACCCCAGCGACATAGATGTGTGTCGGATGAAGGGCAAGCAGGAGGTGAGTGGGCCGTGGCCCCGCCCTCTTAGGCCCCGCCCCCTCTTTGCGCCACCTTCCTTTGGCCCCGTCCCCGTCTCCCTCACGCTGTGCCCTGGGCCACACTCCTCTTTGAGCGTGTCCCTCCCTGGCCACGCCCTCCGCAGGCTGAGCTTGAGTCCTCTCACGGGCTGGGACCCTGATGTTCCCATGGTGACGCTGAACTTAACCACGCCCCCGTTGCCACCCCAATCCATCCTGGCCACGCCCAGTACCGTTCCTCCTCCTTCCAGGCTGGAGTTTGATATTGCCGCGATTATTCCCAGACACTGGCCCCGCCCCGGCCCCCCACCCTCCCCAGCCACGCCCATGGCGAGTCCTCCGCCTCCAATCGGCTCTAGGATGGTAATATTGCCTTGGTTATACCTGGAGCCTGACCACGCCCCTATTCCCACCCATACCCATCCTGGCCACATCCGAAGCTCTAGAATCCTCGTGTGACCCGGGCGTGGTGGCACGGGCCTGTGATCCTAGCACCCTGGCAGAATGAGGCAGAAAGATCTTAAATTAGAGCTACCCAGGCTAGGCGACATAACAATAACCCCTTCTCAAATAAAAGGCTGGGCTGTACCTCGATGTGAAGGCGCAGAGTTCAACCCTCAGTGTTGAGGGAGTCTTGGTGCTGCTACCCACCGGGTGGTGACCCAGCCATGTCCGCTGTGATTCGGCCACCGTGGTCCCCGCTGTGGGTTTCACCCATATATATCCCTGGCTCCACCTTGCTCCCTCCCTCCAGGACCCAGATAGGTCCTGCCTGGTTCGGCCCCCCATTCAGGCCACGCCCATCCAGCTCTTTCCCCACCCTCCTCTACCCCAGGGTGAATGTCGGAACTTCGTGAAGGTCCTGCTGCTTAGAGACCAGTCCACGCTGTTCGTGTGCGGCTCCAACGCTTTCAACCCAGTGTGCGCCAATTACAGCGTGAGTCCCCTGGCCTCCTGCGGCACCGGCCGCGCCCTCTCCCAGCCTCCGCTGGCCCCTAATGATATCCCCGCACGTGGGACCCTTTATGGGACAATGTTCCCTCCCAGCAGCCCCCCCGCGCACGCGTGCCAGTGGTTTCCAAAGGCGGCTGTCCAGGGGTCTGCAAGTGAAGGCTGGAGCCAGCCACAGGCCTAGGCAGATGGACCCTTAGGCCAATGCACAGATCAGTAAATGACATCCAGAGAGGTTAAGGGGCTGGCCAGGGTCACACAGTAACCCAGGGGGAGGCTAGGATCCCTCTCCCAGGGGCTGGCGGGCTGGGCATCTGTCACTCCGGCCACCTCCTCCCTGCAGATGGACACGCTGCAGCCTGTTGGGGACAACATCAGTGGGATGGCCCGCTGCCCGTATGACCCCAAACATGCTAATGTCGCCCTCTTCTCTGGTGAGTGTCCCCCACCTCTGACCACCTGGTCAGACAGAGCACTGAGCAGGGTGTGGCACTTCTGTTTGTGAAGTCTGGGTCGCTTAGCAGGCAGCACCTATGGAACGCACACTCAGCTCAGGTCAGGCCTCCCATGGAGCAGGGGCTTGGGCGTGAACCAGGCTCTGCCCAGGGTCAGCAGTTCAGCCTGGGATCAGGGCTCAGCTGGGCTTGGGGTTCGGGTGATGTGAGCACCCAGCCCAGGGACAAGCTCTCCTGGGCTCCAGAACCAGTGTTGGGGGAACGACCTTTGACCTGACCACCTGTGGGCCTTTATGATCTACCCCCTGGCCTGCCGACCCCAACCCCATGCCTTCATTTCTAGATGGGATGCTCTTCACAGCCACTGTGACCGACTTCCTAGCTATTGACGCTGTCATCTACCGCAGCCTTGGGGACCGGCCCACCCTGCGCACTGTAAAACATGACTCCAAGTGGTTCAAAGGTGAGGTGTGCACAGTGGTTAAAGCACTTGCCCAGTACAAGGCCCTGAGTTAAATTCCCCAGCACCACATAAAGCCGGGCGTGGTAGTGCATGCAACCCCAGCACTTGGGAGGCTGAGGCAGGAGGATTGCCACAGCTAACGTTCTTCAAATCTCCTCACCAGAATAAAAGTGCGGAGCGAGCTAAGGGCTAGGGAAAGGCCTCCCACTTCACCTACTGGCCCTTTTTGCTTGCTTGTTTCTGTGGGGCTGGAACCCAGGGCGTCCTCCCCAAGAGCCCGCTGAGCCTCACCCCGGGCCTCCTGCTGGCCTTCGGGAAGGTTGGTGCGAAGCTGAATCTGAAGTGTCCTGCCCTGCTGGGCACGGGTGGCCGGGAGCCCAGAATGGACACACAGGATGGGTAGCCCGGGGCTCTGGCGGCAGGAGCTGCCACATGGAGGGGACTCGGGACTTTAGGCTCCTCCCTCCGCCCCACCCAGAGCCAGACTGAGCCCAGATCCTTTTCCCTGGTAGCCAGCCTCCGTCCCCATCCCAACAGTGTCCCCAGGCTGTCAGGAGCCCTGTGTGACAGGAGCTGGCGCTGACCCTCCTGTCCCACAGAGCCCTACTTTGTCCATGCGGTGGAGTGGGGCAGCCATGTCTACTTCTTCTTCCGGGAGATCGCCATGGAGTTTAACTACCTAGAGAAGGTGAGGCTCCCGCCACGGGAGGGGACAGCAGAAGCGGGTCCCTTGTGTCCCTTGGAAGTGGGAGGCAGGAGGTCCCACACTCCTCCGGTCTCCTGCAGCCAGTCCCAGGGCTGGGTGCTCCCAGCTGGGGCAGGACACAGTGGATGGCCACGCGGGTGCCCGGGCCATCGCTGAGCCCTGGCCAGGCACCCAGCTGCTCCCTGTGCATCCCTTGTCACCCCCCCACCTGCCACCTGTCTGTCTGCCCTTCCCCCACCGGCCCCTTCACGGGCACCTGTACCCTCCACCCAGGTGACATTCATCTGTTTGCCGCCCACGCCCCCTCCCTGGCCTCCCACCCTCTGCCCAGCCAGGCGCCCACTGGGCCGGGCAGAGCCAGCCCCTTCCTGTCGGCACAGCCAGGCCGGCATGTCCCTCCTTGGTCCCTGCGCAGATGCGGAGGGTGCCCGGCTCAGACCCGCCCCGTGCCCGCAGGTGGTGGTGTCGCGGGTGGCCCGCGTGTGCAAGAACGACGTGGGTGGCTCCCCGCGCGTGCTAGAGAAGCAGTGGACGTCCTTCCTGAAGGCGCGTCTCAACTGCTCGGTGCCCGGCGACTCACACTTCTACTTCAACGTGCTGCAGGCCGTCACGGGCGTGCTCAGCCTGGGCGGCCGGCCCGTCGTGCTGGCCGCCTTCTCCACGCCCGACAACAGGTGGGCCGGCCAGCCGGAGTCCCTGCTCTCTGGGAGGCTGAGGCAGGAGGATCGGGTTGCAGCCCAGCTGGGAAATTTATCAACTTAGTAAGAGCCAGCTGCTTCTTTTTCCTTTTTTCTTTTTCTTGAGACAGGGTCTAGCTCTGCAGCCCTGGCTGGCCTTGGATTTGGCAATCCTCCTGCCCCAGCCTCCTGAGTGCTGGGATTAGAGGCACAGGCCACCACAGGGGCTTCTGTGGTGCAGGGGAATTTAAAGCACTGGGGATGTAGCTCCATGCAAAGGCCCTGGGCTTGATCTCCACTGCTCCCCCAGCTGCCCCCAAACACAGATTAGAGCTGAGAAGGCTCGTCCCCATGCCGGGCAGGGGGCAGCCTGGTTCCCTTCCTTTGAGAAAAGTGAGCATGGAGGACTTCCTGAAGGAAGGAAATAAAGCGTACATGAGATGGAAGAGACGGAAGAATAGGGAAGGGTGCTCCATCTTGGAGGAACAGCACGTGCTTGCAAAGGTCCTGAGACTGCAATGTGCTTGGAGTGTTAAGTCATGGAGAAAAGGCCTAGCGAGCTCAAGGCCTGAGTTCAATTCCCCAGCACCACTTAAAGCCAGGTGTGGCACTCAGGTGGCTGAGGCAGGAGGATTGCTGTGAGGTCAGGACCAGCCTGGGCTGCAGAGTGAGACTCTGTTTCAAAAAAAAAAAAAAAAAAAAAAAAAAGGAAAGAAAAGGAAAGGAAAGGAACGAAAGAAAGGCAGTGAGGGGAGGGGGGGGCGTGAAGGCAGCGATGATGGAGGATCCGGCTGTGAGGACGAACCTGCGCTTCCTTCCAAGAGCACTAGGGAGGCACGGGAAACAGAGGAGTCAGCTTTGCACATCTTTTGTGGTCTTGAAGGCTGAGCCCCGGGGCATTCATCCTGAGCTACATCCCCAGTCTATATATTTTATTTTGACGCGAGTCTCACTAAATCACCAAGTTGCCTGGGCTGTGCTCAAACTTGGAATCGTCCTGCCTCAGCCTCCCAGAGTGCAGGAACGGCAGGCCTGCGCCAGCGGGCTGGGCGTATCTGCACTATTATTAGGAAACCCTCGGGATTCCGGTGGGCGCCGCCCGGCAGCCTGACCCGCGTCTCCGCCCGCCCGCAGCATCCCCGGCTCGGCTGTCTGCGCCTTTGACATGAGGCAGGTGGCCGCCGTGTTTGAAGGCCGCTTCCGCGAGCAGAAGTCGCCCGAGTCCATCTGGACGCCCGTGCCGGAGGACCAGGTGCCGCGGCCCCGGTGAGCACCTGCCCGGTCCCACCGCGCCCGCTTGGGGGAGGTGGAGAGCCGAGGGCGGGCTCCGGGCGGCGGCGGTCCCACCGAGCTCCCCCCGCCCCCGCAGGCCCGGCTGCTGCGCGGCGCCCGGCTCGCCATACAACGCCTCAAGCGCGCTGCCCGACGAGATCTTGCAATTCATCAAGACGCACCCGCTCATGGACGAGGCGGTGCCCGCCCTGGGCCACGCTCCGTGGATCGTGCGGACCCTCACGCGGTCAGCGCGGGTGCTGCGGTGGGCGGGGGATGCAGCTGGGGTGGCCCGGTGCCGGGTGTGTGACCGGAGCCCTCCACTCATGGGCGTGTCGGGGATGTCACACGGGAACTTTTTCCTGGGGACCTTTGCACTCAGCTCCTTGCCCAGCGGGGTTTTATTTCTGATACCCTGAGCTAAGGTTCTGCGGCTCCCCTGGGTCGCAATCCTCCGCGTGTCTGCGGGGCCTCAAGAAGCCCCTCCCTTCTCCACACCCCACGGTCTGCCTGACACCTGCGTGGTCCGCCTCCAGGCACAAGCTGACCCGCGTGGCCGTGGACGTGGGCGCCGGCCCCTGGGGCAACCAGACCGTGGTCTTCCTGGGCTCCGAGGTGGGCACTGTCCTCAAGTTCCTCGTCCGGCCCAATGCCAGTCTCGCAGGAGCTGCGGGGCCCAGCGTCTTCCTGGAGGAGTTTGAAACCTACCGGCCTGACAGGTGGGTGTGGCCTTCACGGATGGGGGACCAGGGGGTGGGGGCAGTGGCCTGTCATCCTGCTATGTTCGTGCCAGGTGCGGACAATCCAGCCGTGGCAGCAGCGAGGCGGGGCAGCGGCTGCTGAGCCTGGAGCTGGACGAAGCCTCTGGCGGCCTGTTGGCAGCCTTTCCCCGCTGTGTGGTTCGTGTGCCTGTGGCCCGCTGCCAGCAGTACTCAGGGTGCATGAAGTGAGTGACCCCTCCCAGGTCCCCTGCCGGTGGGACGTGAGGGGCATGAGCACTGGGAGGTGGTGGTGGGGGAACAGCATCCTGATTCATGGAGTGATAAGCTTGGGCAGCATGTGCAAAGGCCCTGGGGACGGATGGAGCCTGGCGTGTGGGAGGAGCAGGAGGGGTTGGGGCTGGGGCAAGTTGTTTAGGGCCCCGTGGCCTGATGGGAGGACATGGCTCAGATTCCAAGGGAGGGATGTGGGAAGGGGCCTGCCTCAGGTGTTCTCAGGAGCCCATTGAGGGCTACTCCGGGGAGGAAAGGTGCCAGGGGCGAGGACCGAGGCCAAGGCTGCTTCCTGGTGTCCAGATGGGGAGGTTCAGGCCCAAGGCGCTGGCACCTCTGGGCTCAGCATGAGCCCTCAGAAAAGGACACACAGCCACCGTCCCTCCCGGGGCCAGGACTGGGCCAGCCTCCCTTGGCTCCCACCCAGCTCAGCACCCAGCCACGCTGAGCTCCCCGGACCCCTGTTTTCTTATCTGTGAATTGGGGAGCGCAGACCTCACCTCCCAGGTTCGCCGGGAGGCAGGTCCCGCCCACGCGGCTGTCCCTGGTCCTTCTAGGAACTGCATCGGCAGCCAGGACCCCTACTGCGGGTGGGCGCCCGACGGCTCCTGCGTCTTCCTCAGCCCGGGCACCAGGTACGGGTGGGGGAGAGGGGGTCTGTGCCCAACCCCACCGCCGCAGTTTCCGGGGTGTCTGCTGATTGCACCCCATGTCCCCCACAGAGCCACGTTTGAGCAGGATGTGTCTGGGGCCAGCACCGCGGGCTTAGGGGACTGTACAGGTAAGTAGAGCCAGGGCCAGGGGCCCCTGACAGATGGCGGATTCCCCAGACAGGTGCCAGGAGACCGACAGGGAGAGGCGGACTGGGGCAGGGATGCACAGGCGCCGAGAGCTGGCCAACAGACGGGCTTTGAGAGGACACACAGGAGGGGACCAGTGCCACAAGCGGCAGAAACAGCTGAGCCTGGTGGAATATAGCTGTCATTCCAGCATTAAGGGAGGCTGGGGCAGGGAGAGTACCCTGGGTTCAAAGGCAGCATGGGCCCTAAAGTGAGTTCAGGACATGCCTGAACTACAGAGTAAGACTGCTTCAAAACAACAGCAAAAATAAGAAGGTTGGAAGCACTGTGCCTGGCATCCCAGTGCCCTGGGAGGTGGAGGCAGGGGGCTCTCCAATTCAATTCCAGCCCGGGCAATTTAGGGTCTTAGCAAACTCTGTCTCAAACATAAAGAACTGCAAATGATGCCTGTGCAAAGGCTCTGGGGTTGTGGGACAAGGGGCTGGTGACCCCCCACCGCTTCCCTCTCACCTTGGTTCCCAGGCCTCCTTCGTGCCAGCCTCTCAGAGGAGCGCATGGGGCTGGTGTCGGTGAACCTGCTGGTGACGTCGTCGGTGGCGGCCTTCGTGGTAGGCGCCGTGGTGTCCGGCTTCAGCGTGGGCTGGTTCGTCGGGCTGCGAGAGCGGCGGGAGGCGACGCGCCGCAGGGACAAGGAGGCGATGATGGCGGCGCAGGGCGGCGGCGAGGCGGTGCTGAGCGTGAGCCGGCTGGGCGGGCGGCGCGGGCCGGGGGGCCACCGCGGCGCGCACGGCCCGGGACACGTGGTCGGGGGACACGGCGGGGGCCACGGAGCGGCCCCCGAGGCGCTGCTGGCGCCACTGATGCAGAACGGCTGGGCGGCGGCCACGCTGCTGCAGGGCGGCGCCCACGACCTGGACCCGGGGCTGCTGCCCACGCCTGAGCACACGCCGCTGCCGCACAAGCGCGCGTGGGACGCGGGGCCCCCGCTGCTGCTGCGCGCGCCCGCCGTGCCCGGCGACGCGCCGCCCGACGGCCCGCTGGGCGCCCCCCGGCCGGGCCGCGCCGCGCTGGGCGACTTCGCGCTGACGCCGCACGCCAGCCCCGACCGGCGGCGCGTCGTGTCGGCGCCCGGCGGCCCCGCGGCCCCGCGCGCGGCGGGCGGCAGCCTGCCCCGGCCCCGGCCCTGGTCCCCGCCGCCCGGCGCCTCCGCTGCGCCGCTGCGCCGCACGCACACGGTGGCCGGCGCGGGGGACCGCCGCGCGCGTCCGGACGCCGCCCGCCTGCTGCCCCGCGCGGCTGGGGACCGGACTGCGCGCCCCGCGCCCTAGCGCCGCGCCGCGGCGGCCACGGGACACGGACACGGCCCGCGCGCCACGCGCCGGGCTTCTGCTCAGAGTTCTGGTTTCTTTTGCGGTTTTCTAAGGAATTGCACAATCGGTCGCCGGGGCGGGACGGAGACGGTGCGCGCGTGCCCGCCGCGCTCGTGTGGCCTGCGGGCCGCGGGGGGCCTGGGCACGGCCGGCTTCCGGCCGGCGGGGCTCCCAGGTGCCGGGCGGGAGGGCGACCCCGCGTCTGCGCAGGGCGGGCGGGGCGGGACCAACGCCGCAGGTCACGTGGGTGGCGGCCCCGGAGGAGGGGCTGGGGTCGCGGGGCGGCGGAGGCCGGCAGGCTCCCCTGTACATACGGCCGGGGCGGTCCGAGGCGCTGCCCCCACCCCGGGCCCCCGGCCCCGCCCGCCATGCATGCCACGTGGTCGGCGGAGGCTCCGCCCCCAGAGCCGCCCCAGCCCCCCCATCAATAAAACTGTTTACAACCACCGGCCCCCCGGCTCTGGCTCTGCTCTGTGACCCCGGGAGACTCGGAACGCACCGTGCAAACTGCCGGAGCCGGCGTCCCGGCGCCTGGAGAGGCTGAGGCAGGAGGACCGCCGGCTTGAGGGTAGACCAGGCCCCTGCGGGAGGCCTGGCTCGAAGGGAAATGCCCAGGGCTGGGGGCGGGACTCCCGGGGTTCCACCCAGTGCCGCCGAAAGAAAACAAGACGCGTCCTCGGGAGGCTTTGGGGCGGGGCCGCCTGCCTGGAACAGGTGTCTTAGAAATTGAGGCAAGATGGCTCTGAAAAAGCTGCCAAGGTATCTTTTTTTTTCTTTTCTTTCCCACCATTTTTATTAATCTGTATATGTGACACATAACGTTTACAGTGAACTTGAGAGGCTTGTGCACATACACATCGCATCAACTTTCCGATCCCTTCCCGGCCCTCCCACCCCTGCCCACCCCCTAACTCCCACTCTCACACCCGTGTGGTTCTCTAGAATGCCTGTGTTCTGGTTTCCCAAATCAGAGACACCGTGTGATGTTTAACATACTTAATCTTCTGTGTCTGACTCACTTGACCACTCAAATCCCGCCTCTAGCTCAGCTTCCTGCCCCTGGAATGGGCCGCAGTGGCCACATCTTGATGCCTGGTTCCAGCTGAGCCCTTTCTTGGGATATCTGCCAAAAGTTCCTTATATTTTGCTGTATCTTTGTTGAGATTCTTTAACCTGGCCTCACCCACCAGTCCACTTAAGAAAAGAACTGTAACACTGTAATTCATAAGGCTAGTACATGTGAGAGAGAAGTTAAATTTCAAATGCCTCAGCTGAGTACTGAAAGGCAAATATTTGTACATTCAAAAGATTATCATTATATCAAACTGTTTTCTACCTTTCTTTTTTGAGACAGGGTCCCACTCTGTAGTCCAGGCTGGTCCTGAATTCACTGTGGAGCCCAGGCTAGCCTTGGCCTCACAGCAATCCTCCTGTGTCAGCCTCAGCCTCCTGAGTGCTGGGATTATAGGTTTGCACCACCACACCCAGATTATGTAGTTCCGGGGACCTGAACCCATGGCATTGTACTTGCTAGGCAAGCCCTTTAAATGCTATACCATTCCTACTTACATCAAAGACTGAATAAGTGATTCTATAGCAGTTCAATTTATAATAGTCAAATCTTGGAAGAAGCCAGTATGCCCAACAACAGATGAATGGATAAAGAAGAAGCGGTTTATATACATAGTGGAGTACTACTCTGCCATGAAGAAGGACCAATTTGGTTTGATGGTACATGGATGTACCTTGAGACCATTATGCTTAGTGAAATGAGTCAGACCCAAATATCATATGGTCTGTCTGAAAAAATCAAGCCATAAAAAGTCAGAGACACGGAGGAACGTAAAAGGATGGACATTGTGGATGAGGAAGGGAAAGTGGGATGGGGGGATGGCTGGGATATGTAAATGAAACCATAAAATAAATTTAAAAAAATACTTGCCTAGCAAGTGCAAAGCCCCGAGTCCAGTTCCCCAGCACCACAAGAAGCTGGGTGTGGTGGTGCACGCCTGTGGTCCCAACACTCAGGAGGCTGAGGCAGGAGGATTGGTGTGATCTCATAGCTATCCTGGGCAACAGAGTGAGACCTTTTCTGAAATTAAAAAGAAAAAAAGAACGGTCACGGCAGCGGGCCCCCTGGGCAAGGCCTGTATATCCCAGCACTCTGGGAGGCCGAGGCAGGAGGATGGCAAGTCTGAGCCTAGCCTGGGCCACCACGAGTAACTTCATGTGACCCCGTCTCCGATGATAAAAGGGGCTACGGCTTCCCTTAAGCCCAAAGGCCCGGAGCTGGATCCCCACTGCTCCCTGCCCAACTCAAAAAAGGTAAGACTTTGATGTTTCTCAATAATGAGATGTAGGGTTTTTAAAATGACATTAAGGACTGAGGGTGTAGCTAGTGGTTAGAGTGCCCATCTCGCCTGCACAAGGTCCTGGGGTCAGTGTCTCAGCACCACCTAAAGATTAGCCTGGTGTGGTGGCACATGACTGTAATCCAGGCTCCTCAAGAGGCTGAGGCAGGAGGATTGCTATCAGTTTGAGGTCAGTCTGGACTACATAGTTCAGGACCAGCTTGGACTACAGAGTAATATCCAGTCTAAAAAAAGACAAAGGGTGTAAGGGTTTTATTTTGAGATAGGGTCTCTAGCCCAGGCTGGCCCTGAGTCCACAGCAATCCTCACCTCAGCCTCCCAAGTGCTGGAATTACAGGCGTGCACCACCATGCCCGGCTTAACAGGATGGCATCGTGTGACCTTAAATTTTGTATCCTGGATTGGGGGAAGCGCAGACTCAGCGCAGGAGACTCAGGTGACCAATATCACAGGGAGGGGAAAAAACAGGAAGAAGAGAGGTATAGTTGTATCTAGTAGCCCGATGGGGTAAAGGAACGGGCATTTGGCAATTGCCTGACTGGGCCCTTCGAGGCCCCCTCCAGCCCAAAAGAGGTGGAGACTTCCCCACGGCTGCTGGCCTAGCAGATATAAAGCCACCACTTCTGAGGGCCCATCGCCGGGCTCCCAATGTGCCAATCTGCTGCCCATGAGCTCCGAGACTCCGCGCACCCTCTGGTATCCTTGGGACTGGGCACACTACCCAGCCTATTTTTATTTTTCATTGTGAGGCAGGTTCTCATTAAGTTGCCCAGATTGGGCTTGAACGTGCAATCCTCCTGCCTCAGCCTCCCAGTGCCACTGGCTGGCTACGCAGCGTCCTTCCTTCCTCCAGGTGTGCCCTACACCCAGAATGCTGCCCCCCTGCCGCGCGCCTGGCTCTCAGTACCCCCACCCAGGCCCCACCCCTCGTGGGGTCTTGATCTTGTCTCCTCATCCTCAGCTTAGGAGGCTCCCAGTGCTGCGTCCCAGGCCAGCCCCCCTTTCACTCCCACCTCACGTGACCCCAGCACTTTAATAAATAACTGTTGAACTGGACACATCCTACTTGTGTATTCCTTGCATTTTTCAAGTACTGGAGGAAGAAAAAAGGTGAGTCATCCCCACACTCAGGAGGCTGAGGCAGGAGGATCACAAGCTTGATCTCAGGCTAGGCAACTGAGCGAGACCCTGTCTCAAAACAAACAAACAAACAAAGGGCTGGGGATGAGTTCAGTCCCCAGCACCAGCAAAATAACGGGAGCCACATTCCTCCCCCCTCCCCCCTCCAGGTTGTCGCTGGAAATAAACCCCTGGCCCTGTGTCCGGGTGTTGCCTTACAGGTGGACGTCAGCCAGACCTCGTGTCCCAGAGTGCTCGGGTCTCCGGTGTGTCATGGTGGCCTGTGACGCTCAGGGACACACACCAGGACAAGCTAGGGGTTGAGTGGGGAGAAGGCACAGGTGGGGTTGAGAAGTTGCACAAAGCATGGGTTTCAATCCTCAGCACCACAGAAAGATTGGCAGGGCTGTTGGCACATGCCTGCCATCACTACACTCAGGAGGCCGAGGCAGGAGGCCACCCTGGGTTACAGAGTGAGTTCAGGACCAGGGAACACTGGGCAACACAGCAGTGACCTTGTCTTAAAAAAAAAAAAATTAAAAACCAAGGCTTCCGGGGACAGAACTGGACTGGCTTCTCCTGGCTTAAATGGTGGATTAAAAACAGGAGAAAAGGGCTGGAGGAACGGCACAGCAGTTAAAAGCGCTTGCCTTGCAAGCACAAAGCCCTGAGTTCGATTCCCCAGTACCACATAAAAATTGGGTGTGGTGGTGCACGCCTGTAATGCACTTGGGAGGCTGAGGCAGGCAGACTGTCCTGAGACCAAGGCCAGCCTGGGCTACAGAGCAAAACTCTGCCTTAAAAAAAGAAAAAAACAACAAAAACAGGAGAAAACACAGGAGACTTGCCCAAGGCCACTTAGTCTCTGTGTCAACCAGATTTTGGAACCCAGTGCTTGAATTGCTATGGCAACAGCAGTGGCTGTGCCCAAGGGGAGTAAGAGGGGACTCTGGAGCCACGCCCCCTGGGCCACACACTCAGATGGCCTCTTCCTATTGGTCGGTTACCTGGGGCCACGCCTGCTGAGTGGCTATAAGTGGGGGCTGGGGTGGACTCCCAGGAGTCGGGTCTGCCACAGAACCTGCTGGGCTGAGGTTGTGTCCAGGTCCAGGTGAGTGGGGACAGGCAGGGTGGCAGTGTCCAGGCCCCCTCTAAGGCTCAGGAACTCCCAGTGGCCTGCAGGGCAAGAGGCCTCCCTCCTGGGGGGCACAGGAAGGGCCAGAGCAGGTGGCCAAGACCCTTGGCCTAGTTGGCCATAGCCCAGGACTTAGTTGGGAGGTGACCAGGCTTCCCAGGTCACAGGGTGGCAACACGGGAAGGACAGACAGCAAGTCCGAGTGTCCCCGCTGTGACTGTGGCTAACCGGGTGACCTTGGGCGCAGTGGGGCATGCCACCTGCCTTTTTTCCTGTATGTCAAGCAGACTGTGGGGTGGCTGGGGCAGGCGGCCTTCACTCTGCCTTGCTCCCTTCACCAGGTGACCCTGGTTCCAGAAGCCATGTCCAGTGAGGAGACCACTCCGGACCCCCAGCCCAACTTGGGTGAGCACGATGAACAGGTGAGGGACGCTGCTCCCATGCAGCGGGGCGCCAGGAGGGGGACACAGTTGTTCGGGGGACATTTTCAGGCCTGGGTGGGAGAACAGAATCTCAGATCACTGTGGATCATGAAAGAGGACTGGAAACACGGAGCTCTCTTGCTGTCTCAACTCACTGTCCCCTCCTCCGACTCTGTCCTCAGACCCCACTGTCACCCTTACGAGTGGCAGGAGCATTCATGGCCAACACTGAATCAGCTAGTCCCAGGCATCTCACACACCAAGAAACAGTCCACTGCAACGCTAGAAACCCATGGTACATGCCGGGGAAACTGTGGCACAGAGCAGCCAAGTCAGTGGCTCAGGGTTACAGAGCGCAGCCACAGCCCACCGTGGGCCATCTTGTCCCAAGACTGCACTTCCTTTCTTTTTGATTTAGAAACAGTCTCATCAAGTTATGAGATTGCCAAGTCTGGGCTTGAACGTGCAGTCCTCCTGCCTCAGCCGCCCAGAGTGCTGGGACAACAGGCCACCCTGCCCTGTTAACTGCTAGGTTCTCATGTCCCCATCCGGGAACACGCAGGTCATGGAGAGCCTGCACTTCTGTGCACACCCCTGACAGACGAAAGACGGGGCTGACGGTCACATCGGCTTTCCCATGGCATAGACCCAGTGGGTGTGCAGTGCCCTCTCCCCTGCCCCCCCGAGGGCCAAAGTGTGACTGAGCCTCTGGCACCCCTAAAGACCCCTCTGATACCACTCCCTCCCGCAGAACGTGGTACAGCGTGTGGTGGCCTTGCCCTTGGTCAGGGCCACATACACGGCCGTCTCTGGAGCTTACAGTGCCATGAAGGACAGACACCCGCTGCTGGGCTCAGCCTGCCGCTTAGCTGAGCACTGCGTGTGTGGCCTGACCACCTGTGCCCTGGACCACGCCCAGCCGCTGCTGGACCACGTGCAGCCCCAGTGTGAGTGCCCTGCTGTCCGAGGACGGCCTGCTCCCCGCCCCTGCTGGCCCACCTGCTCAACAGGGCCTGGGGTTGTCTCCTAGAGCGCGTGTTTCTCCAGCTGTCTCTATGCCCTGTCTGTCTGTCCGTCTTCTTTCTTTCTGCAGCACTGGGGATTGAGTTCAGGGCCTGCACACTGAACAACATGCCAGCTCGGTTTGAATTTTTAATTTCAAGACAGGGTCTTGCTAAATTTCTCAGGCTGTGCTCTTTACCTGGGATCCACCTGCCTCAGCCTCCCAGAGGCCTGCCCACTGGGCCCTGCCTACCTCCCTTTAACGTGTCCACCTGTGGTCAGCCCCACTCTGTTCTCTGCCTGTCCCGCCGCCCACCAACTGGTCCCCACCCACGGCCTTCTGTTTCTTCTGTCTTTTCTCCTTATGCCTTTTTTAATTTTTTTGAGACAGTCTCCTTCTGTAGCCCAGGCTGGTCCTGGCCTCACTAAGCAACCCAGGCTGACCTTGAACTCACAGCAATCCTCCTGCCTCAGCCTCCTGAGTGCTGGGATTACAGGCGTGCACCACCACACTTGGATTATGTGTGCTGTGGAATCAAACTCAAGGCCTAGTGCTTGCCAGGCAGGCGTGCTAACCACTGTGCTGTCCCTCCAGCCCGTCCCTTCTCTTTAATTGGCTATTCTGGGCAGCTGCCTGCACCTGCTGCCTCCTGGGTTCCGCCTATCTGCCTTCATCCTCCCACATCCTTTAGTTCAACATGGCTTGGGTCACTACACTGGACACTCTCTGTCCCTTCTGTCCCCAGTTGCCACATCTCTCCTGTCACCAGCTCAGGCATCCACCCTGGCCAGGGGCAGAAAGACACTCTCCCTCTCCTGTGGCAGGGAGGGTCACCTGGGCCACCCCTGCTCTTCCTCAGTGGCCCTCGGGTCCTCGAGCTGCCCTTCTTGGGCTCTGTGCTGGGAGCAGCTGAGTAGTCACCTTGGGGAAGGGAAGAGGGGGCAGGGCCAGCCTGGCGGCTCACCTCAGGAACCCAGTCCTTCCCAGTGAGCTGGCCCCTCCCAGGAGCCCTGTCCCCAGCCTGTGACCCCCCTCCAGGGCCTGCTCCCAGGGCCACATCCAGCAGTCCAGGCATTGTGGAAGGTCTGTCCGCCTCTGCACACCACTGGCTTTCTCTTAACCCGGAGCCCTTCGCTTCTTTCTTTTCTGGTGGTGGGGATATCACCCAGGGCCTTTGCACTTTTTTTTTGGTTTAGGTTTTGATTTTTTTTTTTTTTTTGTGGAGACAGTGTCTCATCTGTAGTTCAGGATGGTTCTCAAATCACTATATAGCCCAGGCTGACCTTGAACTCATGCCTCCTGACTCAGCCTCCTGAGTGCTAGGATTACAGGCGTGAACCACCATGCCCAGGTTGTATGGTGCTGGGGTAGCAAACCCAGGGCCTTGTGTACACTAGGCCATCACTGACTGCTGAGTTATGCTTCCAGCTGTCTTTTTGATTTTGAGACAGAATCTCATTAAGTTACTAACTTACCCAGGCTGAGCTGGGGGTGCTGCTCAGTGTTACAGCACTTGCTTGGCATGTGCAAGGCCATGGCCCTACACAGAAAAATTAGCCAGGTGTAGTGGCAAATGCCTACAAACACAGCACTCTGGGAGACCAAGGCAGGAGATTACTATGAGTTCTGGGCCAGGCTGGGCTCCACACTGAGTTCAGGAACAGATAGGACTACAGAGCAAGCTCCTGTCTCAAGAAATAAACAAAAATCAATTGTACACATTTTAAAAATAACTAAATACAAATTACCGAGACTGCGATCAAACTTGGGATCCTTCTGCCTCAGCCTCCCAGAACACTGGGGATTACAGGCCTGCACCAGGCCCAGCGGCAGACCCCTCTTTCATTCCCTCTCCCTCTTTCCCCCTTTCTCTGTCTCCTTGTTTCTTCCCTCTCTCTCCAGTGGCCACAGTGAACCATCTGGCCTGCAGGGGCCTGGACAAGCTGGAGGAGAAGCTGCCCTTTCTGCAGCAGCCTTCAGACACGGTAGCCAGAGCGCCGAGAACATGGGGACCTCAGCAGGTGCCCTGGAGCGGAGGTGGAGGGAGTGGAGCTGGCACTAGCTGATCCAGCCACTTAAAATAATTGGCAACAGCCAGCCCCAGTAGCACAGGCCTATCACAGCAGCTCTCAAGGAGGCTGAGGCAGGAAGACTGCAAGTCAGAGATTAATGGGGGCAACTCAGTGACTTAGTGAGATTCTGTCTCAAAGTCAAAAATCAGAAATGGGCCGAGGATGTAGCTCACTGTGAAGGCCCTAAAAAAACCTGGCATCAACAGACAGAGTGCCAGTAGGTGCTGGTGACGCTCCCTTGCAACCCATCGAGGAAGGGGCACCACCAGGACCAGTTTCTGTGGTGCTGAGGAATCGAGCCACGGGCCTAGGGCTCCCTAGGCAAGCACTTTAACCGCTGAGCTATGGCCAAAGCCCTACTTTTCTTTTCTTTTTTGAGACAGGCTCTCACTCTGTAGTCCTGGCCAGTCTCGAACTCATTATATGGCCCCAGGCTTGTCTGGAACTCACAATCCTCCCGCCTCAGCCTCCAAATGCTGGGATTGCTAGAGTGCGCCACCACGCCCACTTTATGTGGTGCTGGAGAATCCAACTCCGGGCTTTGTGCTTTACCTAAGCTATTCCTCCAGCCCTGAACCCCCACTTTATAGAGGGGAAACTGAGGCATGGCGCCAGGAAAGCGTTTAGAGGTCTTGGAGTCCCAGGCCCGGGGTGAGGATGTGGGGGGGGGAGGGGGGCGCGGCAGAACTAGAAACTTGCAGTGCCTGGAGCAGGGGCCCTGTCCTCAGGTGGTGACCTCAGCCAAAGATGCGGTGACCAGCGGCGTCACAGGGGTGGTGGACCTGGCCCGGAGGAGCCGGCGCTGGAGCGTGGAGCTGAAGCGCTCTGTGAGCAACGCTGTGGACACCGTGCTGGGCAAGTCTGAGGAGCTGGTGGACCACTTCCTGCCCGTCACCGAGGAGGAGCTGGGTGAGCCTGCATCTCGCCCAGGCCGTGGTGCCCTCCAGTGGCGATACAAACCCGAGAGGCCTGCGATCCACCCAGGTGGCCGGTAGCAGCCATCAGGAGACCTGCAGCCCAAACTCAGGCCTGGGAAACCGCTCAATATGTGGAGTTTTTTCATGCATTTAACAGATTTCGCACTACAAATCCCGGTTTCTGGTTAGTCCCACAAAGCGAGACACAGGGTAAACAGCAAATGTGCTTTAGATGGTTCCCCAAAAGTTTACTTCTCCTCCTGCCCCCAAACGACCTCCCCGCTACAAGATGAAACCCAAACCCAGGGCCTTCACACTCGGCTACATCCTCAGCCCATTCTTCAGCTTTTGCTTTTGAGACGGGGTATCACTAAGTCACTGAGTTGTCCAGGGTGGGCTCGAGCTCATTATCCTCCTGCCTCAGCCTCCCAAAATGCTGGGATTAGATGCATGTGCCACCAGGCCGTGCCTACAATTGTTTTTGGTACTGGAAACATTTGGCCTTTTTTTTTTTTTTTTTTTTTTTGGCGGGAGCAGGGGCATTATGTTTTGTTTTGATTTTGGTTTTGTTTGAGAGGCAGGGTCTTGCTCTGTAGTCCAGGCTGGTCATGAACTCACTGTAGATCCCAGGTTGGCCTCGAACACAAAGCAATTCTCTTGCTTCAGTCACCCAAGGCCTGGGATTATAGGCATGTACCACCCTATCCAGCTTGCATGATGCTGGGCAATTGAACTCAGGGCCTTAAGCTTGCTAAGCAAGCACTTTAACTGCTGAGCTATTACTCCAGCCCCTATTTTGTGATTTTTTTTTGTTTGTTTGTTTTGGTTGGTTGTTTGGTTTTTCGAGACAGGGTCTCAATCTGCAGTCCCAGCGGGTAAAATCTGGCCTTTCAATGCCTATTTTCTAACTCCAGAAGTGTGTGTCAACTTACCCCTCTATTTGGCGGAAAAGCAGGAAGCACTTACTCATCACCCACTGTATGCCAGGACCTTGCAGCATATTTCTTAAGAGGCCATTTCCTAATGTGAGTGGAATATGGAGCCAGAGTACATGGGCTTGAATTTGGGGTTTCCCTCTTGCTCACTGTGAGGTGTCAAGGCTTCCTGCCTCAGCCTGCCTCATCTGTAAAACACGCTAACAAGAGTATATGTGTCAGTGTTTAGAGAAGATTAAATGGGTTGGTATTCAAATTTATTTTTTATTTTATTTTTTGTGGCACTGGGCATCATCGAGCCCAGGCCTTCACACTGAGCTGCAACCTACTCTTTTTTTCTTTTCTTTCTTTTTTTGAAACAGGGTCTTACTCAGTAGTTCAAGCTGGTCCTGAATTCACTAGGTGGCCTGGACTGGCCTTGGACTCACGGCGATCCTCCCGCTTCAGCCTCCTGAGTGCTGGAATTATGAGCATGTGCCACCACGCCCATCTTACATGGTGCTGGGCAATCAAAATCAGGGCTTTGCACCAGGGCCAAGTGCATGAACCACCAGGGCAGAGTGCTGTAACCACAGAGCGTGCCCTTAGCCCCACCCCCAGCCCATTTTTTAATTTTTCATTTGAAACAGGGTCTCTCACTAAGTTGCCCAGGCTTGACTCAAACTTCTGATCCTCCCGCCTCAGCCTCCTAGAGTGCTTGCATGGCAGACCCACGCCTCTGGGCTGGCTGATTCAGTGTTAACAGTGAAAAACAACCCACTCGCCAGCCTGTGGGCTTGCCTGCCCAGAGGGTGGGTGAAGGGAAGCTGGGCAGGCGCTGGGGGTCGGCCCTGCTGACTCATCCGTCCCCCACCTGCAGCCGCACTGGCCGCGGAGGCCGAGGGGCCCGAAGTGGGCTCCGTGGAGGAACAGAGAAGACGGCAGGGCTACTTCGTGCGACTCGGCTCCCTGTCAGCACGGATCCGCCACCTGGCCTATGAGCATTCTCTGGGGAAACTGAGGCAGAACAAACACCGCGTCCAGGACACGCTGGCCCAGCTGCAAGACACACTGGAGCTGGTGAGAATTCTTCACCCTCCCTTTCCATGGTACAGAGCAATCAGCACGAATTGAGCACCAACTGTGTACCTGGAGCTGTGCTGGTTGGTAGTGTGGAGGGGAGGCAGAGGACAGGGCCTGGAGAGGTCGGGGCTGAGGCAGTTCCCTGCAAGTCCTGGGCGGGATTCCAGGAGCAGCAGAAATGCATTGGGCAGGTCAAAAGAGAATGTAACTCTCTGTTCTCGTCATTAGACAACCCCCTCTTTCTCTGATCACTGTTCGTCCCTCTCTGTTCCAAAGAGAAAGTTCAGTTGGGCGGGGGGCACCAGGCCTGTCATCCCAGGCCTCTATGAGCCTGGGGCAGAAGATCACAGGTTTGAGCCTTGCTGTGCCTGGTGGCGCAGGCTTGTGGTCCCAGCATGCTGGGAAGCTGAGGCAGGAGGATCACAAGTTGAAGCCCAGGCTGGACAAACTAGCAAGACCTTGTCTCAAAATAAAAATAAGGGCTGGGGGTGGATCTCAGCGTGAAGGGCCTGTCTGACTCAAGATCAGAGGCGAAGAGAGGCCAAACGTGTTTTTACTGCCACCCAGATCTGCTTCTCCCAGATTTGTCTCGTACCCTCTAGACATTTTCTCCCCAGTGCTGGGCATTGCACCTGGAGCCACACACATGCCAGGCAAGTGCTGTGCCTCTGAGCTGTGTCCTCCCCCTGCTGTGGGCGAGGGCTTGCTCACGGCACCATGCCCTTCATAGCGGGGAGTTCTCAATGTGGCTGAGCAACGGGCACACACTGTACCCACACTGGGCACGTGGCCTTGTACAGTCCCTGTGTTTCCTAATGCCCACTTCATGTGTTTGGTAAATATATGGAAACACACAAATTATCATTTTAGCCAATTTTAAGTGGATATATCTCCAAAACTTTACATGTCCCCAGAGTGAACCTGATTCCCCGTGAAATGCCAGCTCCACCCCGGCCCCAGGCCCTGGCACCCGCCACCCTACTTTTTAATCTCTGCTGACTCTAGGCACCTCCTGGGCTGGTATCCTAGAGCGTGTCCTTCTGTGTCTGGTTCACTTCACTGAGCATCATGTCCACCATGCTGGAGCAGGTGTCCGGATCCCTTTCCTACTCAGGGCTGAGTAATATTCCATCGTGAGGATGAAACACATTCTGAACCCAGGGACTTCACACTGGGTTATGTCCCATCCCTTTTTAAAAATGCTTTTACTATAAGCCAGGTATGGTGGCACCTGCTTTAATTCCACCACTTGGGAGGCTGAAGCAGGAGGACTGCTATGAATCCAAGGCCAGCCTGGGCCATATAGTGATTTCAGGAGCAGCCTGGGCTACAGAGTGAGCCCCTGTCTCAAAAAATAAATGTTTTTACTTTGAGGGGTTGGGTGTGTAGTTCAGTGGTTAAAGCACATATGTAGCGTGCAGAGGCCCTGGGCTCTATTCCCTAGCACCACATAAAAATTAGAGTGTCGTGGCGGACACGCCTGTTACCCCAGCACTCATAAGTCTGCGACTGGCCTGTGTTCGAGGCCAGCCTGCGCTATATAGTGAGTTCAGGACCAGTTTGGACTACAAAGTGAGATCTTCTTTCAAATACAGAAAAAGAGTTTTCTTCTTTTCTTCTTGGCGGGTTGCGGGGGTGCATGCTGCCTGTGACTCGCCGCACACTCAGCCCTTCACTCTCCTCCTGTGCACTCTTGTTTGGTTTGTTTTTGGGGACAGGGTCTCACTTTATGGCCCAGGCTGGACTGAACTCTGTAGCCAGACCGGCCTTGGATACATGGCAGTCCTCCTGCCTCAGGCTCCTGAGTGCTGGAATTACAGGCATGCAGCGCTCTACAGGTGCCAGGGACTCAAACCCAGAGCCTTGTGATCGCTACGCAAGCGCTGTAACTGCTGAGCTACATCCCAAGTCCCTGCAGTTTTTAGATGGCGGAAGTCGCCCCTTCCCTAATGCTTTTTTCTCAGCGGCCTGGGGGGTGGGCTGGGGGCTGGATGCTGGAGGCAAGCGCCTCTGTGCCCTGGAGTCTGCCCAGCTAGGCAGGGAGAAGGGATGGCTCTTGCAGAAGGCAGATCTCTCCAGAGTCCGAGGTAAGCCAGGTGGGGGACGGGATGAAAAAAAGTGTCCCAGACCCAGACCAGGGTGGGAAAGGCCGGCTATGAGGCTGAGCTCCAGGGGACCACAGGTCGCGGTGTGTGGCCAAAGCAGGAGGGCAAGGGCAGGTGGACGGCTGGATCCAGGGAAGCTGCATACAGACAAGGCTCACTGAATCAGGCTGGGTCGGTCCTGACTCCCTCCCCTCCGGCCCGCATTCCCGCCCTGCACCCCGCCTGCAGATCCACCGCATACAGAGCGGGGTGAGCCCCACCGCCGAGGGCCGGCCCGGGAAGGCGCACGAGCTGTGGGAGGGTTGCAACCAGCTGCACCTGCAGAACGGCCGGCGCCGACGGAGCCAGGTGAGGGCGGAGCCTGGGGAAAGGCGGGGCCAGGGCCGGGAAAGAGGCGGGGCCTCGAGAGAGGGCGGGGCCAGGGAGGGAAAAGGGTCCCGGTGCGAGCCGGGCGGGAGGGTGCGGGACCAAAGGAGAGAGGGGGGAGGGGCGTGGCAGGGCCGGAGACGGAGCCGAATGAGGCGACGGGGGGAAAAGGCGAGGGACTGAATCGGCCGGGAGAAGGTGGGGCCCAAAGGAAGGAGTGGAGACGGGAGTTGTGCGGAGTCAGGGAGGGGCGGCGTGAGGGGAGGAGGCGACGGAGAGAGGGCAGGTGACGGGGGAAGATGGCCTCCTGCCCACCGGGCTGCCAGCGACCAGAATCAAGTTATCGCGAGTCAAGAGCTGAGGTCAGCTGGTTGTGGCGTCCCTGGAGAAACTGAGGCACGGCAAAAGTTCTGCCCATGTGAGAATCTGAGGCAGTGCTGGGGGTCACCTCGTGTCCACAGGGGAAAAAGGGGTCGGGTGTGGGACGTGAGGGAAACTGAGGAAGGGCTGGGTTGGGGAATGCATCCGCGCGCAAAACTGACCCTGCAGGCCGAGCTGGAGACGCTGGCGCTGTCCCGGACCCTGACGCTGGAGCTGCGGAGCACAGTGGAGGCGCTGGAGGCCGGAGTGCGCGGGCTGCCCCGGGGCGCGCAGGACAAGGTGGCGGAAGTGCGGCGCAGCGTGGACGCCCTCCAGGCTACCTTCGCCGATGCCCGCTGCTTCGGGGATGTGCCCGCTGCCGCGCTGGCTGAGGGCCGGGGCCGCGTGGTCCGCGCGCACGCGTGTGTGGACGAGCTTCTGGAGCTGGTACTGCAGGCCGTGCCATTGCCCTGGCTCGTGGGCCCCTTCGCGCCCATTCTGGTGGAGAGGCCCGAGCCCCTGCCCGACCTGGAGACCCTGGTAGACGAGGTGGTCGGCAGTCCTGATCCCCGCTGGGCGCACATGGACTGGGCTGCGCAGCAGGCGGCCTGGGACGCCGAGCACGGCGGCGGGACCGGCACCCCGGTCGACAGTGGCACGCGGGAGCCCGAGCCCCCCATCCCCAGCGTCAAGCACACCCTCATGCCCGAGCTAGACTTCTGAGCGGTCTGCGGAGGAAGCTGGGGCACTCGGCTCCTTGCTGCCCCCTCACGGCCACGTGTGAGCACGAGGCATGGAAACCTTGCCCTTGAAACGGAACTCGGGCCACACTTAGCCCCCTCCTGGGTCTTCAGAACCTGAGCTCCTTCCCCCAAGTCAAAAGACTGATCGGCAGGCAGGCTGGAGGAATGGCGCGGAAGGTGATGCACTTGCCAAACCGGCACAAGGGCCTCCGTTCCATTCCCCTGCACCAGATAGGCCAGGCAATGGCTCGTGTCTGTAAATCCCAGCACTCACACTCTGGAGGCTGAGTCAGGAGGACTGCTGTGAGTTCGAGACCAGCCTGGGCTACATAGTGATTTCAGGACTAGCCCAGACTACAGAGTCAAACCTTGTCTCAATTTAAAAAAAAAATAAATAAAAGGCTGATCAGGCTTGATGAGGCACACCTGAGATCCCAGCACTCTGGGAAGCTGAGGCAGGAGTGTTACAAGTTTGAGTTTAGCCTGGGCAACTTAATATTTCGTGAGACAGTCTCAAAAAAAAAAAAAAAAAATACAGCTGAGGGTGCAGTGCAGTGCAAAAGCCCTGGGCTCTACCATCCCCAATACTACACAACGAAAAACAATTGAGTATGCTACTGAGTGCAAAGGCCCCGTACTGCAAATAAAACTATTGATCAGAACCCCTGGGAAACACAGTCTACCCTGTGGATTTTGTGTGTGCTCTGAGCAGTGTGCCCTGAATCCTCCCTGCAGGCTGGGTGTCCTGGGCTCGGGGTCCCTCAAGCATGCCCAGCTGGGCCTGCTTAGCCACTGGGAACCACTTCCTGTGCTGTTTGCTCTCCAGTACCAGGTGCTGCAGAGGGATGTGGCTCCAGGGACACAGTAGGGGGTGGTGCGAGCCAACATTCAAGACTGGAAAGAAAGCCAGTCCTGGTGACACAGGCCTATCATAGGCTGAGGAAAGAGGGTCACAGGTTCAAGCCCAGCTTGGGTGACTCATGTGACTTAGGGAGGAAGTGTCTCACAATCAAAAATTAAAAAAGAAACTACCTGGAGGCTGTAGAAATAGCACAGCGGTTAGAACACATGCCTAGCAAGCACAGGGCCCTGAATTTGCTGCCCGAGCTCCATGTAAACTGGGCATGGCAGAACACGCCTATAATCCCAGCACTGGAGAGGCTGAGGCAGGAGGATTGCTGTGAGTTCAGGACCAGGCTGGAATACAGAACGAGACCCTGTCTCAAAATAAATAAATAAAATCAGCCGGGCTGTTGCTCAACGTGAGAGCCCTGGGCTCCATCTCTGGGAAGGGTGTTACACCAATCCGCTGGCCGGCGCCAAGCAAGCATGGCTCAACACTGCATCTACTTAACAGGAAAGCATTTTTCACTTTAGTATATGTAAATCAATCTCTTGACAAAGGCTACAGCCTAGTCAGTTCTCCTGGGGGCCCTCTGTCCTCTGGCTGAATTCCTGCGTGCCCCTGAGACTCCCCCTGCGGCTTCACAGGGTGTTGGGAAACCATAACCCTGCAGCGAGCTCAGGGTGGCCCTTGGCTTCCCTGGGACCCAACCCAGTGGGCTGCTCCGAGAGCCAAAGTCACTTCCTGCCATCCAGATTCTCTTCCCTGCTTCTGCTCAGGAACTTCCATAGCTCCCTAGTCCCTCCTAGCTCCTGCCCTTCCAGCCACCTCCTCCAGCGCTGTATGGGTCCTTGGCTCTGCTCCTGGATACCCATCCTGCATTGCCCACCCCATCCTCTACTCCCAGCGGCAATGTCTCCTCCTCCAGGCAGCCTTCTAGGACTCCTTGCTAATGACACTGTCCCTCCTGTGACTTTTCATAGCCCACCATGTCCTCCCCAACAAGGCTGGTGATCCTGAAGGGCCAATGCCTGGTGACAGGGGACAGAGGGCACTTTGGCAGGGGGAACAGCTTTCTCATGACAGTGAGAAAATTGGTTTGACTGGGACAGATTGACTGCCTTGAGCCCGGGACTCAGAGCAGTGACTAATCTCATAACTGGGTGGGCATGTGACGCCCCCTCTCTGCTGCCCACCATCCTCACCTACGGGAATAGGTGGACAGTGGGACAGCAGCCAGGTATCTAGTAAACACACAAGGAAGCTGTAATGCACTCAGCTGATTGTTCTTTCAGAGCATTTAAGCACCTGATCTATGCCAGCAGATCACTGGTCCGGGGACACAGCTGTGAGCAAGCTCTGAGCTCTCTCTAGGAGCATACAGTCAGGAGGGGAAACAGATAATAATAATAAAAAAGGAGACAGACAAAAAATCACAGCACTCTGGGAGGCTGACAAATTTGATCCCAAATTTGATCCCAAATTTGAACCCAGCCTGGGCAACTGAGCAAAACCCTGTCTCAAAAATAAAAGGGGTCTGGGGATGTAGCTCAATGTGAAGGCCAGTACCACAAAGAATGAAAGGAAAACAGAAACAAAAGAAAGATTATTTATCGACAGGGTCTCACTCCATAGTCCAGGCTGGCCATGAACACACACCAATCCTCCTGCCTCAGCCTCCCAAGTGCTGAAATGATAGGTGTGAGTTGCCACACCCAGATTATCTTTATGTGGTGCTGGGGAATCGAACCCAGGGCCTTGTGCACACCACGCAAGTGCTCCAACCACTGAGCAGTGCCTCCAGCAGCCCTTATTTATTTATTGATTTGAGACAAAACCTCACTCTTTCCAATTCAGCTACAACCAACACCTTTTCAAGTTGGAGACAAGGACTTGGTAAATTGCAGAGTTACCCAGGCTGGTCCTGAATTCACTGGTGCAGCCCAGGCTGGCCTTAGGACAATCCCCCTGCCTCTCAGCCTCCTGAATGCTGGGACCTTAGTTTATTTTTAACAGAAGATAAAAAAAAAAAAAAAGAAATCAGGGCTAGAACTGGCCAGCACACATCTGTCTTTCCGCCACTCTGGGAGGCTCAGGGAGGATGCAAGTTGGAATGCAGTCTGGGCAACTCAGTGACTGAGACTTCGTCTCAAAACAAAGAAACAAAAGAAACAAACCAACAAAAAAGTCTGGGGATTGCAGCTTGTGTCAAGGCTCTGGGTCAAACTCACATGTGTGGGGGTATATGCATATATGTATGTATGAACAACAGAGGAGGGAAACTGCAGAGAGATCAGAGAAGGATGACTTATGAGGGGCTCCAGGGGGTCTCTCTGAGGAAATGGTATCAGAAGAAAGACCTTGAAAGAGGTTAAGAGATCTGTGAAAGGGGGAAGGGTGGCTATGCAGAGGTCACAACCTGTACAAAGGCCCTGGGGCAGGATGAGCCTAGTGTGTATAAGAAACATGGAGGAGGCTGGTGTGACTGGAGCAGAGGAGGAAGGGGACAGGGCAGGGCCCTGTGGCTGCAGGGAGGGCAGGGCCCCTGCCCCAGGGAAGGGAGGCGAGGCCAAGGAGGGCTGAGGTGAGGGGCACCTCCAGTGCAATGTTTATCATCCCATCACTATTGTTTCTGCTGGCTTTCTCCTGCCACATGAGGCTGTGGCCACCCTCAGGACAGGGAGAGACGTGCCAGAATTTCCTCAGCCACCGTGGGAAGCATGGGCTGAGAGAACAGGGATGGGAGGACACCCTCTTCTTCTGTTCCCCAGCTGTTTTGCCAAACAAGGCCACAGCTCCAAGGAGATGGCCTGGGGATGATCTGGCCAGCAGCCGGGCTCCCTCCTTCCAGCTCAGCACCCAGAGCCACTTGGGCCTGCCCCCAGCCCCATGGCATGCAGCTACTATCTGTCCCCCATGGCCGGGGCAGACATGGCAGCCTCCTGCCTGCTCACTACCCACTGGCTGTCCACTTGGCACAGGGTCCCACCTCCGGGGCCTCAGGCCCAGGGCTCCACCCACTGGAGTCTCGCCCTCAGGATGTCCCAGTTCTGCCCCCACTTCATCCACAGTGAGGTTCAGAGCAGGCAGGTCACACCTGCACACAACCCAGGATTTCAGCCTCACCACCACCTGTTGGCTCATTTAACCAAATATTTCTTAAGTTCCAAACGCAGCCAGGAGCCGCTGTCCTAGATGCAGGCCCATGGCAGGGAACAAAGTGGGCCTGAGGGTGTGGAAGGACAGTGGGAGCCATGTAGGGATCTATGGGAAAGGCTTTCTGTGTACAGACCAAGATGGGTATGCTGGAGGAGCACTGAGTTGACCCATGTGGCAGGAGCAGGCGGGGGGCAGAGAGCAGAGAGGCCACCAAAGGTGGGCAAAATGAGACCAGAAGGGGAAATTGAGGCACAAAGCTGGAGCCCGGCTATGGCATCCCCCTGGGGCCGGGCTTTGAACTGTGCCCATTTATGGGGCACAGCTCAAGGCAGAGGTCTGCCTGGAGAGCCTTGGGCCTAGGAGGGCACCCAGCTGGCCTGTGAGTCACTCTGCCTGTTACAGGCTGGCACTGTGGGCCAGGGGCTGAGAGCAGGCAAAAGGTATTGGGCACAGGCCCATATGGGGCCAGGCAGGCAGACACGTGACTCCCCAGCACCCCCTCACCCTCCCCTTGCTGGCTGCCTGCCTCGGCCTCCCAGGACTGCACCCGCCCCAGACCCTATAAGGCCTGGAAGCCACTAGCACAGTCAGCTGCAGCTGGGCTTGCGCAGCACAGGTGAGCGGGGCCCCAGCGACCCAGACCTGGGTGAGTGTCGGGCAGCTTGGTCGGCGGGATGGGATCAGTGGGACCCCCACTCATGCCCTCCTTTGCTCCTCTTCAGTGGCTTAGACTGTCACCATGTCTGCTCCGGAGCAAGAGAAGCGGGATCCCCCGCGGTGCAAGGGCAAGGTAGGTGGCAGCGGCAGACCCTCCTGAGGCCCTCCGGGCCAGCTGGGAGGGATCTCCCAGGGGAGGTGGCAGGCTGCAAGGGCCTAGAAGCCAGCTGCGCAGCCCTAAGTGCCTCCCTGTTACTGCCAGTGCTGGCCCCAGCTTCCCTATCTGTGCAATGGGAGCCTTGGAAGGAAACAAGTCTTTCTTCCTGCCCACAGAGGCGGGCCAGGTGGGGAAAGCCAAGGTCGCCTGGAAGCCAGAGGCTGAGGCAGTGGGGACCCCAGAACTCCCTCCCACAGTAACCCACTCACACTGTGCTCCTCTCAACCCCTGCAGACCCTGAGTAGCTTCTTCACTTCCCTGCCTGGCTTTGGCACTGCCCGGAACCTGGCAGCCAGTGCTCATGGCTCAGTGAAAGAGGCCCGGCTGGCTGCTGAACCCACGGCCGCCCAGGCCCTGGAGGGAGGTGAGCAGACAGCACTGCAGTAGAGGGGCTGACAACCGCGGTGAGGGGACCCTGGGAAGGGCTTCCGAGCACATGCCTGTGCCCCTCAGCAGACATGGGAAGCTCACGTTCTTTCAGCACCAGATGGGGAAACTTAGGCATGAACATGGGGAAAGAGTTCCCCAGGGTGGCCCAGCCAGCCCAAACGGGCCCAGCCTGTCTCCCGCTACCCCTCCCCCCATTTCTGATGAGTCGGTTCTGGTGCCTGGAGGGGGCAGCGGCTTTCCTGGGGTTTCACGGCTTCCCCTGGCTCAGCTCAAAGCTGGCTGCAAGCACACAAAGTGGGTGCCGTGGCCGTCCAGGGCTGGGCCTCGCTCTGGGCCCAGAGCCCCAGGCAGCTGACTTCTGTCCCAAATACCTTGGCGAAGAGCAGCTGGCAGCTGCAGCAGTGGCGGGGCAACGCACACCCTCCCAAACTTCGTAGGCCTAGATCTCGGGGTGGGGGGGTGGCTGTCTAGCAACCCCAGGCAGGGCACCTCAGCCATGGGAACATGAGCGGGGAGGGTAGCTGAGCCCAGTGCCTAGGTATGGCTGTCACTTGCCCTTGTCCCTGGCTGGATGGCTGGGACATTCCTGACCTTTTGGGCTGTGCCCAGCCATTGCATAACAAGCACCAGGGCAGCTGACCCCACTAATTCTGGTCCCACAGTGCCCACCAGCCCTGAAGAGATGGCCGGAGGAACGGAGGAGCGGCTGCTACCCTTAGGAAAGGTGAGGCAGGGACTGATGTGGGAGCCTGGGTGTCCACGTGGGTGGCAGAAGACGAGGAGGCGGCGGACACCCTGGGCATCTTGCTTCGGAAGCCCAGATGTGTCTCTACCTTTTGGGTCTGTTTCTACACCTGTGAAACGGGTACGAGGCACAGACAGAGGCAGTGCCGCCAAAAGGACAGCACTGTGTACGCCACAGGGGCTCTGAACTGCGCGGGTCACGCACCAAGACGTGCAGGGTGGGGTCTGAAGCTGGGCAGTGACAGGCTCAGGAGAACCTATGTGGTGGTCATCTTGTTAAAAAGAAATGGGGACTGCTGGAATTACCATTATCTCCAAGGCCTGGCCAAAACAAGGGCCATAGCAGGGTCCAGGGTCACGAGACACTTCTGCCCAGAATAAGCCCTCATGCTGGGACGTGCCACCATAGCTCCACCCCATGCCCTCCCTACCTCAAATATGAGACCTCACCCTAACCCAGTTAACCTCCCACAGGGATCCCAGCCCAAACCAAAAGACACCCCTGGGAAAGGAGGAATGGCGCAGAGGTTAAAGCACTTGCCCTGCTGTGAGCACAAGGCCCTGAGTTGATTCCCCATCACCACATAAAGCTGGGCGCGGTGGCGCACACCTGTGATCCCAGAAATTGGAACACAGAGGCAGGAAGATTGCCCAAGGCCAGCCTAGGCTACACAGTGAGTTCAGGACCAGCCTAAGTAGGCTATGGAGTGAGGCCCTGTCTCAAAACAAACAAAACAAAACAAAACACCACCCTGGTAGCTGAAGTCACGCTCCATTCCCCTCATAAGCATTAGTTGAGCACTTACTGTGTTCGAAGTTCATGAGGGCCTTGATTCATTCTTTCCACCACCCTTGAAATACTGTTAAAAATTCAAAATTTCAGGTAGGGCACATAGCTCAGCAATTAGAGCACTTGCTTAGAAGTACGAGATCCAGGTTTCATCCCCAGCACTACATAAACTGAGCAGGGTAGTACATGTCTGTATCTCAACACTTGGGAGGCTGAGGCAGGGCTGCTATTTAGGGCCGGCCTGGGCTGTTAGGGGGTCATCCCTGACCTCCACCTACCCCATACCAGGAGCTCCCTAATAATCCCCTTTGGGAATGGCAGAATCAGCCCAGCTGAGACCCCTGGATAAACACAGGCTCGCAGTTTCACCTGAGGAACACAGACGAGGCCATCCCTCCCTTATTTTGTGGATTAGCCCACCAAAAGCTACCCTCTGGAGGACAAAACTGGTTAGTTCTCTGCCATCTGTCAGGCTCAACCTAAGGCCATGTGTGCTTCTCTGCTTCTCTGGTTATTTTTCTAAGTCTTTTTTTTTTTTTTTTTTTTGAGGCAGGGTCTTGCTCAGCAGCCCAGGCTGGTCCTGAACTATGCAGCCCAGGCTGACTTTGGACTTGGCAATCCTCCTGCCTCAGCCTCACAAGTGCTGGGATTAGAGGCGTGCTCCACCATAACCAGCTTTATGTGGTGTTGGGAAATCAACTCAAGGCCTTGCACTTGCTAGGCCAGCACTTTAACCGCTCAGCCATTCCTCCAGCCCCACATTTCTAATTGGGACATGAGGGCCACCCTACAGCTGGATACCCAGCTAAGAGAGGCTGGTAGGGATGGGGAGGCCATAGCAGCCGGGGGTCAGGAGCAGAACCTACTCAGGAATGCAGAGTAAGGGTCAGGGCTGGAGCCTCAAAATCTGAGGGTGGAGTCTTAGGGTCAGGGGCGGGGTTTCAGTCAAGACAGTGTGGCGCTGGCCCAGGGGATAGGCCCTCTTTGGTGTACACAGACCCACCAGGAAGTCAGGGTGGCAGTGTCTGGGGCAAAGGTACCTCTCTGTTCTATTGACCACCTGTTCTTTTTCACTAGGTGACATCCGAGGCCAAAGCCTTGATGGCTAGAACCCAGGACGCCATCTCCTCCTCCTCCTCGGGAGTGGCCAACATGAAAGATACAGCTCAGGGGCGGATCCAGGAAGGCCTGGACTCCATGCGATCAGCACTCACAGGCGCCAAGGGTGTGGTGACTGAAGGGGTCATGGGGGTGGTAGGTATGGCCAAGGGGGCCGTTCAAGGGGGCCTGGACACCTCAAAGGCCGTTGTCACTAGCACCAAGGACACAGTGACTGTTGGGCTCAAGGGGGGAGTGAATGTGGCCAAAGAAACCGTTCAGGGCAGCCTGGACACCACCAAGACAGTGCTGAGTGGCACCAAGGACACCATTTGCAGTGGGACGGCCGGAGCTGTGAACATGGCCAAAGGGGCCATTGAGGGGGGACTGGACACATCTAAGGCTGTCCTCATAGGCACCAAGGACACTGTGACTGCTGGGCTCATGGGGGCAGCCAATGTGGCCAAAGGGACAGTGCAGACTGGCCTGGATACAACCAAGACTGTGCTGACGGGTACTAAGAACACCGTCTGTGATGGTGTCAGTGGAGCCGTGAATGTGGCCAAAGTGGCTGTCCAGGGTAGCCTGGACACATCGAAAGCTGTCCTCATGGGCACCAAGAATACGGTGACTGCTGGGCTCACAGGGGCAGCGAATGTGGCCAAAGGGACAGTGCAGACAGGGCTGGACACCACCAAGACTGTCCTGACTGGTACCAAGGACACTGTCTGCAGCGGGGTGACCGGAGCTGTGAACGTGGCCAAAGGGACCATCCAGACCGGCATGGACACCACAAAGACTGTGCTGAGTGGCACTAAGGACACTGTCTGCAGTGGGGTAAGCGGTGCCACAAACATGGCCAAAGGCATAGTCCAGGGCAGTCTGGACACATCGAAAGCTGTCCTCATGGGTACTAAAGACACAGTGACTGCCGGGCTCACCGGGGCAGC